>CM060965.1:137156306-137726306 GCA_030765045.1 Tenodera sinensis | reverse complement strand
TTATTATTATTATTATTATTGTGTGTGCGAAATGAAATAAAAACCCACTTTTGTTTATGATTGTGCATATGTTTACTTCTCTTGTGTTCACGACATAGTGGTGCCGTAACGCCGGACTAGGATATTCAACTGGAGAAGTCTACTCTATGCTTGCACTACACTTCTGCACTAGCAAGGGAAATAACGAGACGACCTACGACGGAAGCACAAACAATCACGAAAAGACGTCAACACGCCACTACATCACTGACTTGTTCACCGTACTGAAACTGGTCCAGTATAGTATAAGTATAGATATTAAGACAACAAATAATCACCTATTGCATGACAGAAATCCGCAGTTACATTTACGTGGAAAGACAATTTGTTGGAAATACAACACCATGGCAGATACGGCAAGCGACCAGCTTAACAAACTAAAATGCAAACATACCAATGAAAGAACAAAGATTACTCGTTTCGTTAATGCAATTGAGGATTTTACTGATATTACGCCTATTAAAAATTTTCAGTATATTTGATGACGTCTACAAGATACCCTGGAGAATATATTAATCTTAGATGACCAAATTCAAGACATACTGACAGCGAGTTTGCGATGGATGACGAAAAATAGGAAGAGTACATTGATTCGGCAAAACGGGCATTACACCACGCGGATATCAAAATAAACAAATCATTGTCCACTTCTATGCCTGCTTTAAACGTATCGTAGCCACCTCCCACCACCGTACCCACACCAAAACCCGTTAAGTTGCCCGCTATAAAACTTAGACCCTTCACAGGAGATATAGAAGGATGGTCTCGCTTTTGGGAGCCATGCACTACTTTCATCGACCAGAAACCCACTGTATTACAGGTCGACAAATACGTTTTTCTGAGACGTTACTTAGAAGGAGAACCTAATCATCTCATCGACGGTATTGCCATCACAGCCGGCACTTACAATAACACAAAGAAAACTCTCATGTCCATGTAAGGGGATAAAAATAGAATTATCCAGGCGCACTTAGACTATCTGGAAAACATACCCCCGATATACTCCGCTACCCCAGAGTCCCTGAATCATACATATGTTGAGTGCAACAGACAGATTCAAGCGCTGCAGGTTCTGGGGGAAAACATTGCCAACTACGGTCGCGTAGTTGCTCCAAAAATACTCGGTGTTCCCAGATGTTATCTGCTGACGCTGGATCATCCATACGCGGAGAGACAACGTTAGTGAAGGTGACATCATCAAACTCATGTGTTTCTTGATCGAAGAGGTTGGAGGTGCCCTTATCTGTCAAAAGATTTGGGGGAAATCTTATCAACACCCGGCTTCTATCCCAGCAATAGCAGCGTTCCTGATTGACACTCAGGCGAAGAAAAAAAAAAGAAAAGAAAAGAGAGAAGGAAAGACCACAGACATTCTGCGTTTTTTGGCAGGGAAGAGGACACTGGGCTCCAGACTGTGCGAAGGTAACCGAGACTGATGCTCGAACTCAGAAATTGAAGCAGTCGTCGCGTTGTTTCCTCTGCCTCAAACGAGGCCACCATACAAAGGACTGCAGCAAGAAAGGAAGAGCTTCGTGTTTACCGTGTGGAAAAGGTCACCATAGGGTGATTTGCAACAATCCGAATGACTCTCCTGCCGCGAATTGCACAGGAACAACAGCCATTGGTAAAATAAACGTAACTACTCCGGGATTTACCCATCTTCAGACGGCTAGAATATGGATCTCGGGACCAACGGTTTTAAGTAATCTGACGTGGTGCGTGCTCGATATAGGTAGTCAATCCACTTTAATCAAAAGTTCTTTGTTCGATGAAATGGGTCTGGAGTCACTGGAGTCGCGTCATTAAAAGTTCACACGTTTGAAACACCATCCAATACATCAAATTCACGTAGGTTCGTTCGCCTGAAGACGAAAGGATTTTGGAACAGTTTCCAAGTAAGCTTGAAGGCATTTGAAACCACCCATTCCTCTTCACACCCGACAGTACCACGTGATGTCACAATAACCGGACAAACAAAGAAACTGCAGTTGGCTGATCCTACAGATGATTCAGCTGATCTTCCAATCGAGCTGTTAATCGGAGGAGGTAAATATTGGACAATCGTCAGTGACTCCGCCTCGATACTGTGCTGATTGCACATCTTTTGTTCACCACACCGGTTCAACTGTTTTCTGAGGCAGCGTTTGCCCACTAGGGAGTCCTGTCGTTTTGTCGAGGTTACGTTAGGGTAGCGAGAGAAGGGGTGGTGTGTATTAGACTGTAACGTCGGGAGGTATGTAGCTTTTCTCTCTCTCTCTGTTCTTACTACTAGAGACCGTAAGTATGGGGGCCGATTTTCTGTGAGAATGTAGTAAGAAGCCAAGGCAATCGGGCGTTTTTTTGTTTTTTTTTTTTTTTTTTTTTTAGATTAACGTCCTCCAACATTGCGTCATATCGGACGAACAATCGGGCGTAATCCGGCATCATCCTTATTCAAGTAATGACTTCTATGGCCAATTATTTTGTGGGCTTAAGTCGCCACTTACGCGGACAATCTTAGACTCAGATTTCAAATAGGTAAATGGGTGTATAGCTTTACAATGTGTTCAACTCAAATGCAGCAAAATGTCAGGTTAGGGAAATTTGTTTGGGTAATTCAATTGGCAGATGAAATAGTCTAAAAACATACTTTGTTACACTACCTCATTTATATTCACTTTAATTGTCCACTTGTAATCATTATCACCCTTTAAAACATGGAGACATATGTATTGAAATTTTGATCAAGCGTGATCATTTGTAAGTTATAATTAATTAAAGTTTGTTGACCCAAATCTTCCATTTTGTTTCTATGAAAAGCGGGGCACTCCTTTGTCAGAAAAGGTCCTGCCGTTTTCCCCATCAGTGTGATCCGTTTCCTTCTTCCACGAAAGAATTTGACTGCATCCCGCGAAGGGCAGTGCAATACGACTCTCCTCGTCAATTGTGTTAATTCCATCGAAATTCGGATGGATATTCACCGGAAACCGCTCAGGCGTATCAGCTATTAACACGGCTGTAAAGTTCATTGATACATGTCACCCCCTACTCTGTGACGTTTCTCTTTGACGTTTTTGGGATCTGGAGTCTGTTGGGATTGCAGCTGAACAAGACCGAGCAATGAGCGCTAAATACACCGCACTTCTAGAACAATTTTACGCGTCCTATAGTATTCAAGACCAAAGAAGAGCCGTACGATTGCCACGAAAGGAAACTATGGAACTCGCGAACAACTATCGCGTTGCAGAAAACGATTCCAATCACTGGGAACCCGATTACGGAAGAATGAAGCCTTGAGAGAAACACATACCAACCAAATGATGGATTACATAAAGATAGGCCATGTATAACTAGCTCCAGACGGCACCCCTGCGGATGAGTTTTATCTTCCTCATCACTTAGTAAAGAAATAGAAATATGGAAACATCAAATGGCGTATAAGTCTTCGACGCTTCCTCACAGGAAGAGAACGCGCCCCCACTCAACGAGACCTTGGAAATGGGACCCAACCTACTTCCAGAAATGTTTGCAGTATTGTTGCGGTTCCGTTCGTTTCCCTACGGTATGATAGTAGATATCAGTCAAGCGTTTCTTCAGTTGTCCCTTCACGAAGAGGATAGGAACTTGACCAGATTCCTATGGTACCGTGTTGTCGAAGATGAGAATGGTGCTCAATCGACCTCCAACGAATAAGTGATCTTCCGCTTCAGAAGACCCTCGTTCGGACTGCCCTGCAGCCATTTCTCCTTTCAGCTACGCTGAGAGAACTAGTCACTAGAAATGGATCTCAGTTTCCTTCCGGAAGGACGACATCACTTCACACAACTGCTGATAAGGGACAACCACATACGGCTCCATCATCTCGGAGTACAGATTGTTCTCTCTGACTTACGAAGCACCTACTGGATCCTTGGTGCTCGCCGTGCCATCAAACACGTTCTTCACCAATGTTTACCCTGTAAGATCGTAAAAAATGTTGGCGACCAGGTTATGGAGGCTCCAGTGCCCCCCGAACGAGTGACCCCGAGCAAGCCTTTCGCTGTCACAGGTATTGACTTCGCGGGCCCACTGTACCTCAGGGCAAGCACATCAGCTAAAAAGTGTTACATCAACCTCTTCACACGTGCCACTACACGCGCCCTACATTTGGAATTGTGTGGCAATATGAGCACAGACAGGTTCATGCAAGCACTACAGAGATTTGTCGGTAGGCGCGGTCTGCCACACGCTATTTATTCGGACAATGTCCAAACTTTTCACGTGGCCAACAAGGAACTGAGTGACATTTCGGCTTCACTGTTTGCGGCGAAGACTCCCGCTACCTCTCCGAACACGGTGTGACCTAGAAATTCGTCGCTCCTCGCGCGGCTTGGCGAGGAGGATGGTGGGAGAGGGCGGTTGGTTCGACGAAGCGATGTCTACGGAAAGTGCTTGGACGCTGCAGCATCGACGGAGAAGGACTTCAAACAGTGTGGTCAGCATCGAAGCCGCACTGAACTCGAGACCCTGACTCGCAACGGAGACTCCGGCGATGTGTTGACTCCCACACACTTCTTTGTGGGTGAGAAACTTACTACGCTTCCATCTGGACCCGAACCGCCAACGGGAGTTCCTGTTAGGGAGTTCCGACTGCGTCAGCAACTGGCAGACGACTTCTGGAAGCGCTGGAGTAAAGAGTACCTACTATTGCAGAGCTTCCATCAAGTCCAGCAGCCCAAGAAGAACTCTACGCTGACGTCGATGACGTTGTTCTCCTTCAGAGTGATCTTCACCTAAGACATATGTGGGAAAAGGTCCGGATCCACGAGCTGTATACCGGAAGGGACGGCATTGTACGAACTGTAATCCTTTTCACTGCAGATGGGAAACAGCTGGCCCGACCTGTTCATCTGGTCGTACCTCTAGAGGTAGACCATGTTAGAGAGGATGTTGGGAATTGACTGTTGGTTTGGCCTCAGATAGTGCCACCTCCCAAGCTCCATAGCCATCGCCACCAGATGTTGGACAGCATGTGTGTGTTATACCTGTTTTATACTCTTTGTTATTATTATTGAGTGTGTATATGGTTACGAAAGAAAAACCCACTTGTGTTTATGATTGTGCGTATGTATATTTCTCTTGTGTTCACGACACCCTATTCTGAAATTTTAGAATATGTTCTACTTCCGTCTGCTCGAGAACGTTATACTGAAGGAATTATTACATTCCAACAGGATAATCATTTGGTCCACAAGTAAGCTGAGGTCCAACAATGGTTTTTGGAGGACTCGGATATTTTAGAACAGATACCGTCGCCTCCGAAGTCAGCAGATCTCAAAACAATTGAACACGTTTGGGCGAAAGTAAAGCAGAGGCTCTCTCGAGGTCCCAGATTGAATAATGCTAGACAACTCTGGTGTGCCATTACAGACACTTGGGAGTCATTAGCAGGAGGCGCTATTTTATTTTAAAACGTTAGTGGATTCCACGCCTCGAAGATTGAGGGCAGTGATAGCAAGTAATAAGTATTAGAATTTGTTTCGTGATTTTTCTCTTGTTTTATTAGCGTTTTGTTACATATAAAAGCAATCGGAGTTCAGCTTGCTGTCTTTTTCTTTATTTTCTAGTTTGCGAAAACAGGAGATAAAGATTTCACATACAGTAGCCAATATTGATTTATAGAAAGTATTCTACATCGATATAAAAGGTATTAATATGAAAGAAAAATACAAAAAAATAATAACAAGCAAACAAACAAACCAACGAACAAACAAATAATTACCTGGTGCGTGGATTTGAACCTCCATTCCACTGTCTCAAGGGCAGGCTTACGTATTTCATGAACGTTTCTGTACATGTTGGCGAAGAACGGTTCTTTTGATTGTACCCAGGTTGCTATTTTATGTTATAAAGTGATAAACTGTTTCTTATCTCTCTCTCTTTTTTTTTTTTTTTTTTTTTTTTTTTTTTTTTTTTTTTTTTTTTTTTTTTTAATCCCTTCTTCCCCCATCGCTGTACTAACTATGCCTACAAACCGTTATTCCTGTATCTTCTTCATGTCAGTGGACATAAACATTTGCAGAAATTATTGCTAGCATTCTTGTAGGTGCACGGGGAATATGAGAGAAAATCCAGTAGTTGGATAGCTATCATATTTTAAGGTTGTCATAAAGACATGCCTGCTAATAGATCTGTACAGAACGACAATTTTAAATATGAAAGATAAAGGATTAAAAATCGTAATATCTAAAAATATTTACAGATAAGATGCAACAGTCTACGAAATTATTATAAAATTTGGAAATAGGACTGCTAGCCATTTTTAGAACTATTTACTTGTTTTATTTAGTGTAGTATACAGATGATGGTGTAAAATGTACAAAGAATCACGGATAATTTGTAAAGCACTGTCTTCTAAAATACTTAATTCCAATTCGATGCGTCGGAACAAATTAACAGCAAATTTAGCAATCACTCCACGAGCACCAGAAAGTAGACTTCCAAATTTGAAATGTTGTATTTGCCGCTTAAATAAGGAATGCAAGGCTTTAAATGTAGTTTTTTCCCTTACCGTCCTCCTTAATTTTCTCTACATTTTTACATTCTCTACTGGTAAGTAGAGGAAGTATTGTATTCCACCCAAAAATTCGATGTCGAGATTTCACCGGAAATAAATGTTTTGAGACCCCTGAATCAAAAAAAAAAAAAAAAAAAAAAAAAAAAAAAAAAAAAAAAGCTTTTTTTACTTTCTCAGCATAACTCAAAAACGAAAAATCCGTTAAAAACCAAAGTTGGTATTTAACTTTGTCCTTCAAGGATGCGACACGAAGATTTTGGAAAAAATAGCCCCACCCTAAATTATTCTTTACATGGAACATTTTTCGAAAAATTTGATTTTCTTGAAAATAGCTCTAACTATTTTGATTAAAATGTTGTATTATAAGATATTTGTATTACAAATAAAACGTATATATTGAATTTTCTTGCTATAGCCTATGTAGTCCTGTTTACTCTGTATGACTTTTGAATAACTCGTAAAGCATTAGAGATAGACACAATCTTAGTATACAAAAAATGTACTTCTCGCTAAAACACACAACTTATGTCTAAATAAACGTTTTTGTAGAATGAACCATTTCGCATGATGATGATTTGTGGGTTTAAGGGCGCTCAACTTCTAGGTCATTAGCGCCCTTCTAAAATTCATGGCACTAGCCAGATATTTATTCATTCAGTTCAATACAATGGAATACACAATTGAACCATATCATGAGTCAATACATAACATGATATAAAAAGGTACCCTATAAGGGCCCATGTCATGAGAAACATAAATAGAAAGGAATTTAGTAATTACATTGTATATACAATACAATTAGATAAGAAGTTAAAAGTACAATTAGTATAATCAAAACATCATAGAAAATATCTATAAGTTTAGGTATTCTTCAATACTGTAAAAAGCTTTGGTTATTAAATAATTTTTTATCCTATCTTTAAAGGTATTATAATTTTCATATGATTTTAGGTTTTCAGGCAAAGCATTATAAAACTTCGCTCCCATATAACTAGGGACTCTCTCTGATAAATGTAATCTGGTTCTGGGGAGATTTAGTAATTGATTATTCCTGGTATTATATGTGTGAACATCTGACATGTTTTTTATTGGGAATTTAAATTGAACTAAATATAAAATGGTTCTATAGATAAACAAGCTTGGTAATGTAAGGATTTTCAGCAGAATAAAAGTGCTTTTACATGATTCGTTACACCTTAGACCACCTAAATACCTAATAGCCTTTTTTTGTAATACAAATATTCTTTGAAAATTTTGTTTAGATGTATTTCCCCATAATTCAATTCCATATGACAAAAAGGAGTGGATAAGCCCAAAGTAAATAGTTTTAGCAGTAGAAATAGGAATCAAAAATCAATTACTAGTATCAAAGAAAGAAATACACATAAACGTAAAAACAGCGGCAATAGCCGGATATAAAACAATGTAATAAATAGGTCAAAAGGCATAAACAAATATCTAAAATTTTAAATCCTCAAATTGATATTACAATCCACTAAAACTTAAAACTCTATCAACCGCTTTTTTGTCGTCCGCTAACACCTCTGCAAGTCTGGCAGGCAGCTGCAGAGAATCCTGAAGGTGCGCTACAGAGCAACACTCTAGCAGCACGTGGCGAACCGACAAAAGGTGGTCACACAGCGGACATAGAGGCGCAGGGTCCCTTTTAAATAGGTAACCATGCGAAAAATTGCAGTGCTCTATTCTTAATAGAGTCAAATTAACCTCCTCGCGGCGAGATATGCGACAGGAAGTTACCCAGTTCATCGGAAGTTCTTTCACTTCACTAAGCTTATTACCGCGGAGAACTGACCACTCTTCGTGCCAGCACGACAGCACCGCTCTCCTCACTTCAAGCCTAAAGTCTTCCGAAGTAACACGTGAGATAGTAATACTGGGTTCTGTAGTTGCCGTCTTTGCTGCCAAATCTGCCATTTCATTCCCCGCAAGCCTACGTGACCAGGAATACATGCACACACCAAGTCAGCGCCAGAAGTGTGTAAAACATGGAGGACATCCTGGATACGGTGTACAATAGGGTGGGGGTTGTACAACTGACAAAGGCTCTGCAGTGCACTAAGGGAATTGCTCAAAATCAGGCAGTCACCTTATTTACGACGGCGCACATACAAAACGGCTCGATAAATAGCATAAAGCTCTGCAGTAAAAATGGAAATGCTACTTGGAAAACCGAATGTATATGGTTCGGTTCCATAAACATAAGCACATCCAACACCGCTGGTACTCTTTGACCCATCAGTGTATATATATCGACGGTCAGTGTAGCCTGACAAAAATTCTAAAAAACACGTGCGGATACTTGAAGTGGGCATCATAGACTTCTGGTGTACGGTCATTCCTAGATCTACATGGGGCGTGCCAGATAGCGAAGGGGGGTAAAACCTCTTGCCCTTGCTGAACATCCTAGGCAGTTCCACTCCAAGCTTTATTAGAAGATCTTGGAAACGAAACCCCGCAGGCTTAGGATTAAGGGTGCAGTTCCTATACCGTTCTCTTAGCGTGGTGATGAAAAAAGAAGCGAACGTTGGGTGCTTAGGCATACATCTAAGAGCACAACCATAATTTGCCAAGAGAATCTCACGCCGGTATTGCAGAGGAGGTTCCGTGGACTCGGCGCAAAGGCTCACCACTGGGCTTGTTGGAAAAGCTCCTATTGCTATGCGGATGCTCCTATTGTGGACCGCGTCTAATCTTCTCAGCACAGATGGTCGTGCTGACGAATAAACAATACAACAATAATCTAATTTGGATCGGATCAATGCGCGATATATTCGCAACAAAAATTGTCCGATCCGCTCCCCACGATTTGCCATTTAGTACTCACATGATATTTAGGGAACGTTCACATCGTGCTTTTAGCTGTGCAATATGCGACGACCAACTAAGCTTCCTGTCCAAGATCAAACCCAGGAAGCGCGTCTCTTCAGCAAAGGAAATTAAATCTGGACCGAAATGGAGCGAAGGCAGTAATCGTCTCCTACGACGCCAGAAATTAACGCAGATTGACTCTCAGTTGAGAAACGAAAGCCGTTTTTCACCTTCCATTCTCTAAGCTTGTCCAAACATTGCTGCAGGCGCCGTTGTAAGAACACCGTGCGCTGAGAAGTGCAATAGACAGCGAAGTCGTCTACAAATAGGCATGACGAAACTCCAGGTGGAACACATTTCCAGATGGGGTTTACTGCTATAGCAAAGAGCGTGACACTTGGCATCGAACCCTGAGGTACTCCGTCCTCCTGAACAAAAGAATTAGAAAAAACCGAGCCGACTCTTACTCGGAAAAACCGGCCCTTCATAAACTCCTAAATGAACAGTGGCAGGCGTCCACGTATGTTCCAGGCATACAGGGAACGCAGAATCCCTGCTCGCCAGCACATATCATAGGCCTTCTCGAGATCGAAAAATATGCCCACGGTTTGACAGTTCTTCATAAAGTCGTCCATTATCTCTGTCGATATTGATACAAGATGGTCAACAGTTGAACGGCGTCGTCGAAAACCACACTGGATGTTAGTCAGTAGGTTACGACTTTCTAACCATACGAATTGTTCATTGATCATGCGTTTCATCACTTTGCAAACGCAGCTGGTGAGGGAAATAGGACGATAGCTGGAGGAAAGATGACGGTCCTTTCCAGCCTTTAAGATGGGAATTACGGTGGCCTCCCGCCAATTTTCTGGAAGTATACTGTCAACCCAAACACGAACAGGAATACCTTACCTTCAGGAGAGAGCTATTGTAGCATTTGTATATGAATACCGTCTGGTCCTGTTGCTGATAATCGCGAAGATTCAAGAGAATGTTCCAGCTCCGCCATGGTGAAAAGGCGATTATGATCTTCTTCGTTTCTAGACCGAAACGCGAAGCCTTGAGATTCCACCTGAGTTTTAAATGGAAGAAATTGTTATGTGTGTGAGTTTTGGAGGACATATATTTCTGTCAAATGGAACATCTTTATTCAATTTTTATATGTTAACCGTGCAAACAGGACGAAATTTGAAGGAAGTAAATGATTGACTATCGGTCAAAGACTACTCTATTTCCATATTTCCATTACACCTACAAGGACATAAGCAATAAAATAATTTCTACAAATGTTTATCTCAGCTAATATGAAGAAGATTTAGGAATATATAAGAGTTTGTAAGAATGGTTAGTACAAGAGCAGAGAAAGTCATATGAGTGCAACACTTCAGATTTTTAGTAGGTCCGGAAGCGCGCGCCCGTGCGGTCATGTGAGTTTGTGTGTGTGTGTGTGTGTGTGTGTGTGTGTGTGTGTGTGTGTGTGTGTGTGTGTGTGTGTGTTTGTGTCTGTGTCTGCCAGTCTGTGTGTCTGTGGACAGCATAACTCAAAAACAAAAAGCCTGTTTAAAAACAAAGTTGGTATTTAAGTTTAATGTCTTTCAAGAATGCGAGACGAAGATTTTGAAGAAAATAGCCCCCACTCCCGCCTAAACTACCCCTTACGTGGAAAATTTTTCGAACATTTTGATGTACTTGAAAATGGCTCTAAGAGTTTTGATTAACATGCCATATTTTAAGATACTTTGTATGAAAAATGAAATTATATTTTAAATTTTATGGCTATAGCCTATGTAATCCTGTTTACTCTAGATGACTTTTGAATAACTCGTAAGCCGTAAATGTAAATCTCGCTAAAACACAATTTATGTCCAAATAAAATTTTTTATAGAGTGAACCATTTCGGAGATATTCCTTATTTGTGTCAGTTTCGGAAAACTTAGATCTTTAGTGAAATGGAACATCGCTGTTCATTTTTTATGTTAAGCATGCAAAGAGAACGGGATCTCAAAGGTTTAAAAGATTTGACTATCGCTCAAAGCCTACTGTATTCCCATATTCCCCTTGTACCTACAAAATAATAAACAATAAGATAATTTGTACAAATGTTTACCTCAACTAACACGATGAAGATATAAAAATAAGAGTTTGTAAGAATGTTTAGTTCAAGAGTAGAGAATCAGATCAGATTATAGGCTCAATCTCCTATTTTGTAGCCTATGAATGACAATTACATCTATTCTTTCATAAACATAAGGTTAGAAAATGTGTTGTCAATGTAAATATCGCCATTTCAAAACCCTCACGATGTATACGTTTCAATAAATCTTAATTAATTATTCCTTTTACTAATATTTCACAAACGAGTATGTATCTTCTAAACTTAAACGAATAAGAAATATCTATATATGTCGCAAAGTAATTAATGTAATTACTAATCCCTTATAACAATATCGTGAAGATCAAATGCCTTATCATATCCTACAGTAGGCTTTGTAACAGATAACGTTACACTGGCTTCCGAAGTCGACGTTTTGAAGCCGCACGATGATGCAGCAGTATATAACAAAATATGAATACCTTGCTACAAGTTGTGGTTGCCAGTTTGTAACGAAGTGTTACAAAGGTTGGGGGGACGGTAAGCACATTGTCGGAGTGATGAATATATATGATATTGAACTCCGTTGCTTGACAATGCACTGCTGGATCTTGTAGATACTCTCCCTGGCTAGGTAGAGCAATTAAGGTCTTAACCTCAAGGTATGTGCAGGTTTTATGAAAGATGATGACCGATGCACATTCTAAAATATTTTAATGGCGTGTCACTTTTACACTTTGTGAGGAGATATGCCGACCACTAATTTTCTTACAGATGTTATTTCACTATTCACTGATAGTTATTAACAGTGCATTTATTCGTATGCATATAATAATGCACATATGTCTAAATGTACACTGTAATAAATCTTTCAGTTTATTCGTAGATTTTAACTTTGACGGGTTGTCTCTGCCAAAGTTTACATATCAGCGACGTAATTTACACATACATCACATTAGACAGACGCGTAGCGAGTTTGTGTCCCTCACCTATAACGGACGCTAAGTTTAACCTCATCAGATGCACTTTATTTGTCAAGGTGCTCTTTTCATGATAATCCTTGAGTGCAAATCACATTTCTTTAGCAGACTTTCTTTCTCGAGCTGATCATTTTCAGCCGTAAGTCCGACGTATGCCTGTGCTTGACTGTCGGCATTATCCCAGTCTTCAATCAATTTCCGGTTTGCGTCACCTTCCGGAACAGGTCGTCCACCTTCAATAACCTTGTTAAATAGGTTTTCTTTCATCAAAAGTAACTGCACTTTATATTTCCAGTTCGAATAATTGCTATTATTCAGTTTCACGATGTTTCTTTTGAAGTCCGCCATTTCGTCACTTTAGATTAACTGCACATCACACGAACACAGAACTGGAAAATCTCATTAAACCTCACACTTCACTAATATTCTTTAAATTTGCCTTACCTGGACCCATAACCAGTTAGTTAGGGAAATGCAGCGTATACTTCAAAGGAAGCGGGCATAACGTGAAAGGGGAAGCTAAACAATTTATTCTGCAGAAAATATAAGCTCTTACTTGGCTGTTGGTAGGTAAGAAGTAGAAGACAAAATAAACGTACGTAAGCAAAATGTTGCCAATACAACAGAGTAAAACTTCTCAGTTGTGTAAACGTAAATTAATACCAGTTAACTCAACAACATGAGCTTTCCTGCCTCAGCTGTCTGTGACGGGCTCATATCTCAAACCAGCCATGAAGAATAACAAACCAAGTACAGCGCGGCCAGTTCGTCGTGCCACTCCCCCACTTCTGAACCATAGATGCGCAATAGCAGAGACCTGCCCACTTGCCCCTCCGAAGGAATGTCGCCTAAACGTGGTGGAGGGGCTCAGTACCCGATCCAGACGGCCTACTAAGTGTGTCGTTTTGACGACTGGTAGGCAAGAGGTGAGGGGAAGCAAAGAGCTTTCCAAAACGGGTAGATGAGGCTCGGTAGTCTTGGTTGACGACTCATCTAGGAGAGGATGGCTCCGAAATCAAACTCCCCCAGGGGGTCTTACCACGGTAGGTACGGGTTTGGCATGCCCGGGGCCCCAAGCCATACTCTCGTTTGGGTTCCTCTAAGAGGTGAGAGGGCACCTGCCAAACACCCAATCAACTTTGGTCCACTTTTGTGTTTGACCTCCCACCTGATACCTCCCTGTACACAATCTGATGGATAACCTACGCGCGGGTTGTAGGAGGATGTGGTGACGCAAGGGGTGACTGGGTAACCGCGTAAGTCCCAGCTCCTGGTTATCATGTAGGATCTGTGTCCGTATCCGCTGATAACGGTCAGTCCCGGGGAGGGGCCATTGCATGAGCTGATGCACTCCTGAAGGCGATTGGGTCCCTCTGTCTATACATTGGGAGATGAGATCCTAGGGTGAGCAAGGTCCAGGCCAGGACTCTCACATAAGCCGGGGTGGCACCCAGGATGTGAGCATACCATCGGAGATATTTGCAATGGTGGAGGATTAATGTGCCATGAGTACGAAAACTCATAATAAAACAAAATCAATTAAAGTAAGTGTAAAGGAAGTAGCAGAGTCGAGTGGTCCTCGCTACTTAGTAATAACTAGAACTGAGGCAGATAGGACATTTTTATCGGTGAGCCCATTTACAATTCAAAAGGTTTTGGATAACACTGCTAGTCCACTAAAGTCATGCACCAGATCTCGCAATGGCACGCTCCTGGTTGAAGCACATTCACCTACCCAGGCAGCTAAGATGCTGAAAGCGAACATGCTAGCAAGTTATCCTGTACGTGTTGCGATGCACAGAACCTTGAACTCCTCGCGCGGGGTGATAAACACCCCTGCATTGGAGGGACTATCCAATAAGGAGATTCAAGATACTCTGACAGAACAAGGCGTCATCCACGTTTACCGGGTTCAAGATAGAGAAGGCGGTGAGTTAAAGCCAACTAATACTCTGTTCCTGCCCTTTGATCGGGTAGTTCTCCCGCAAAGGATTAAGGCAAGGTATGAATCCATCGTTGTTAGGCCATTCATCCCGAACCCACTCAGATGTTTTAAGTGGCAGCGCTTTGGACATGCAAGCGAGCTTTGTAAGGGACTAGCTACATGTCCCCAATGTGGAGATGAATTCCACAATGGTGCATGTACTGCAGCTCCGTCATGCGTAAACTGCAGAGGTGAACATCCATCTAGTTCCCGAGATTGCCCCCGCTTTGTAGAGGAAAGAGCGATCCAAGAGATACGGGTTAAAGAGAAGGTGCCCTTCTCAGAAGCCCGGAAACTCTTGCGTCTTCGCCAACCCTCTGTTCCCAGATCCGGAACCTATGGCTCAATTGCTGCAGCGGTACCGAGCAGAGGGATCGCAACGCAGACCAGCGATTTCAATGGGGCAACAATATCTGAAAAGATACTTGTAGCCCGTAGCTCTATTCCAAAGCCCTCAACATCAGCGCGTACATCTGTATCAACGTGTGCAAAATCTGCTGGTGAGAAAAATACAACTGTTAGATCACAAACGGAAACTGTTGCGTCTTCGCCAACCCTCTGTTCCCAGATCCGGAACCTATGGCTCAATTGCTGCAGCGGTACCGAGCAGAGGGATCGCAACGCAGACCAGCGATTTCAATGGGGCAACAATATCGGAAAAGATACTTGTAGCCCGTAGCTCTATTCCAAAGCCCTCAACATCAGCGCGTACATCTGTATCAACGTGTGCAAAATCTGCTGGTGAGAAAAATACAACTGTTAGATCACAAACGAAAATGTCAAACTCAACACAGAAGACTAGCAAACCTGTAATCTACAATGCCTTACCGATAAAGTTTAAGAAGAACTGCACTAAGAATGACTTCCTCAAAGAAGATAAGCTTAATCCCAGTACATCAAAGGGATATAAGAGTCCAAGAAGATCTCCTCGAAGGTCCTCTTCTGGGGAATCTTCAGGGGTGGACTCAGACCGGCGTCTTTCATCTTCGCGGTCCCCATTAACAACCGGTTCGAGACACTCGAACCCAAGTTTGCTATGGGAAAACGGACGTCCTTGGCAGAGGACATGGAGTAAGCCCAATCTGCCCACACTGGAAGACCCCCAGTGGAAAAGAGGCGCGAAAAAGCGTCAGAAAAGAATGTCGGCCCACAGAGAGCAGAAAAGGTCTAAATTAGTTCGACAACCGCCTACTCCAATGTAATGAAGAGTTACCTCGGAATTACCTGTCTCATACACAAAGCAATATGGCTATCCTACAATGGAACATACGTGGAATTCGAACTCAACGGCCAGAACTTGAGCTTTTGCTCAAAGAAAACGAACCTCTGGTCACATGTTTGCAAGAGACTAAGCTACATCCTCAAGACGCTTTCCATCTAAGGCGATACACCCCAGTACGGTGTGATGTCACACCAGAAGAGGGCGTACCGGCACATGGCGGTGCTATGATACTTGTAAGAGATGACATATACACAAATTCTGTACCATTACACTCTGATATACAATCAGTTGTGTCGCACGCCACTCTCTCCTTGTTTAACTATCTGCTACCATTACTTAACTTGACATTTGCTAAGCCTAGCCCCATGCTTTTTCTGCTACCCCACTTGACTTGGCTTAGCGAGAGTGAGTGGACATCTATTTGCGGAATCGTGTTGGGAATGGATCGGTGGGGTATATTGTGGTTACATTTAATACCAAATGCCTTTTCCTTGAATATATTTTGGAAACATAAATAAATACAAGACTTAACACTGACGGTGTTAAGTAACAAAAATATACATAAGAACATTGAAAAGTATGGTGAATGATAATATATATTACGAAAATGTAGTAAAAATAAACAGTTACATAAAATAGACATGAATGTAAACTATTCTTTGTACTAAGTAATAATTCCTTCCTGACTATTTGACTTCCTGAGCAACACTGGTAGAATGGGCCTGACTCACCAATATAACTTGGCACACAAAAGTCATCCCTTTTAACCACACTCAGTTGATTGCGTTAGTCGGAATTATAACTATTGCCGTTTAGGCTACATTAACCGTGATACAAAGATCATCTACCCTGCTTTAGCATAAAAGCCCTAAAACACTAAACACATACATCTAAATGAAATACAGAACTGTTTGTCTCACCCAAATGTCTGGTGTGTTTTTGGAACAGGTCCTTATCCAATTATGTTGAAATGAACATGCACATGGACTGTGGCACATTCCTGCATATCAACCATGAAGAATAAACGCGTCGTTCCTGCTTAATTCCGCGTATGCCCAGTGTATGCCTGAATTAGCATACATCTCGAAGAAATGGTGGTGAATGCCGACGTTGCTTCTCTACGGAGAAAAGTTGCTCACTTGCTTGCCCCCTTTGACAAGCAAAACCAAGAAGCATGACCCTGTTGACTTCGATGCGTGCTGACGTCACTGTTGGTGAACTGCTTGGCTCGATGAAGAGGAGCTTGCCGAGTAATGTTAGTAGAATTGAGAATTGCTAAGCCTATTGGCTCATTACTGACGAACATGTAGGCAAGTATGTAAGATACTAATGCTGAGCGCCTCGGCTTGATGAAGATTAAACCATAGTGTATAAGGCTCACACATTACGCTTGGTCGAAGCTGACTATACTTTGACTGACGAAGACAACTGGTGGCAGCGCCTAACGGAGCTCGACTACTTGACGAAGACTGGAGGCAGCGCTGAAGTAAACATCGAAGACTGCAGGCAACGCACTTCGCGTTGAAGTGAAGATCAAAGACTGCAGGCAGCGCTTCGCGCTGAAGTGAACTAACGACTGGTCGGGCAGCCGGATTTTATACTGTGTGCGGGGCGTAGCGGGGGCGAGAGGGGTTACGCTTACCAACCTGACGGCTATACACCTCTCTAAGCTAAGGCCAGTCGATATCTCGAAGTGACGACCTTCCATGACGTCACAGTTGCTGTAAGAATTATACTGCAAAACATCCAGATCACCATTTGTGCCGTATATTTGCCTCCACCCCATGACTTCTCGCACATTGATTTAGAAGATATAGTTTCCCAGTTACCAACACCGTTTCTGTTGGTGGGAGACTTCAATGAGCACCACCCACTGTGGGGTTCAAGTCGCGCTTGTGCGAGAGGTAGGTACACTCATTGCCGATTTCTTGGACAGTCACAACCTAGCTCTCCTCAACACTGGAGAGCCTACATTCATTTCTGACTCTTACAACAGTATCTCGCACCTTGATCTTGCAGTTTGTTCACCTCAGTTGGCAGTCTCCTTACAATGGAATGTCATCTCTAATTTATACTCTAGTGACAACTTTCCATGTCTTATTAGCCTCTTAACGCAACTGGACAATTAGTCTCTTAACGCATGTTCCACACGTATGCCCAGATGGCGTTTGGACAACGTACAACGTTACGTACGAGCACGACTCAGTGAATGAATTGACACAGCATCTCCGCAATTCTCTCTGCTGCTGAACAATCAATTCCGCGGTCGACTTCACACCCCAATCGATTTCCTGTCTCCTGGTGGACGAAAGAATGTCGGAATGCCATTCGTGCTCTTAGGGTTTTCCAATATCACCCTACTTTGGATAACCTAATCGAATACAAGAAAATGCGCGCCAGGTTCAGACAAGTAATTTAGGATAGCAAAACAATTATCTTGGAGCAAATTTGTAGCTTCATTTCACCGACACACACCTTCCTCGGTTGTGTGGGATAGGTTAAGGCGTGTTGCTGGGCAATCGACCCATACACCAATAGCGGGACTGAGAACAGCCTCAGGAGCTGTTATTGATTCATTCGAAGTGGCGAATACGTTTGGCAGTGCTTTCGCTCAAGTGTCTAGCTCGGAAACCTACCCCCCTGAGTTCCTTCCAATTAAAACTCAGGTGGAATCTCAAGGCTTCGGTCTAGAAACGAAGAAGATTACAATCGCCTTCTCACCATGGCGGAGCTAGAACATTCTCTTAAATCTTCGCGATTACCAGCACCAGGACCGGACGGTATTCATATACAAATTTTACAACAGCTCTCTCCTGAAGGTAAGGCATTCCTGCTCGAGGTATATAATCGTGTTCGGGTTCACCGTATACTCCCAGAAAATTGGCGGGAGGCCACAGTTATTCCTATCTTGAAGGCTGGAAAGGACCGTCATCTTCCCTCCAGATATCGTCCTATTTTCCTCACCAGTTGCGTTTGCAAGGTGATGGAATGCATGATCAATGGACGATTGGTATGGTGGTTAGAAACTCGTAATCTACTGACTAACATCCAGTGTGGTTTTCGACGACACCGTTCAACTGTTGACCATCTTGTGTCAATATCGACACAACTAATGGACGGCTTTATGAAGAACTGTCAAACCGTTGGCATATTTTTTGACCTTGGAAGGCTTATGATACGTGCTACCGAGCAGGTATTCTACGTTCCCTGTGTACCTGGAACATACTTGGACGCCTACCGCTCTCCATTCAGGAGTTTATGAAGGACCGGTTTTTCCGAGTAAGGGTCGGCTCGGTTTTTTCTAATTCTTTTGTTCAGGAGGAGGGAGCACCTCAGGGTTCGGTACTAAGTGCCACGCTCTTTGCTATAGCAATTAACTCCAACTGGAAATGTGTTCCACCTGGAGTTTCGTCATGCCTATTCGTAGACGACTTCGCTGTCTATTGCACTTCTCAGCGCACGGCGTTGTTACAACGACTCCTGCAGCAATGATTGGACAACCTTAGAGAATGGAGTTCAAAAATGGCTTCTGTTTCTCACTGAGAAGTCAATCTACGTTAATTTCTGGCATCGTAGGAGACGATTACCACCTACGCTCCGTTTCGGTTCAGATTTACTTCCCTTCGCAGAGGACATGCGCTTCCTGGGTTTGGCGCTGGAGAGGAAGTTTAGTTGGTCGTCGCATATTGCACAGCTATCAGCACGATGTGACCGTTCCATAAATATCAGTACTAAATGGCAAATCGTGGGGAGCGGAACGGACTACTTTGTTGCGAATGTATCGCGCACTCATTCGATCCAAACTAGACTATGGGTGTATTGTTTAGTCATGATCATGACCATCTGTGCTGAGAAGATTAGACGCGGTCCACAATAGGGGCATCCGCATAGCAATAGGAGCTTTTCCAACAAGCCCAGTGGTGCGCCTTTACGCCGAGTTCGCAGAACCTCCTCTGAAATATCGGCGTGAGATTCTCTTGACAAATTATGGTTGTGCGCTTAGATGTATACCTAAGCACCCAACGTTCGCTTCTTTTTTCACCACCACGCTAAGAGAACGGTATAGGAATAGCACCCTTAGTCCTAAACCTGCGGGGTTTCATTTCCAAGATCTTCTAATGAAGCTTGGAGTGGAACTGCCTAGGATGTTCGCCAAGGGCGAGAGGCTTTACGCCCCTTGGCTATCTGGTGCGCCCCATATAGATCTTGGGATGACCGTACACCCGAAGTCCACGATGCCTATTTCAAGTATCCGCACGTGCTTTTTAGAATTTTTGTCAGGCTACACTGAGCGTTGATATATATACACCGATGGGTCAAAGAGTACCAACGGTGTTGGATGTGCTTATGTTTATGGAACCGAACCATATAGGTACATTCGGTTTTCCAAATAGCATTTGCATTTTTACTGCAGAGCTTTATGCTATTTATCGAGCCGTTTTGTATGTGCGCCGTCGTAAATTAGGTGACTGCCTGATTTTGAGCAATTCCCTTAGTGCACTGCAGAGCCGTTGTCAGTTGTACAACTCCTACCCTATTGTACAGCGTATCCAGGATGCCCTGCATGTTTTACACGCTTCTGGCGTTGACTTGGTGTGTGCATGGATTCCTGGTCACGTAGGCTTGCGGGGAATGAAATGGCAGATGTGGCAGCAAAGACGGCAACTACAGAACCCAGTATTACCATCTCACGTGTTACTTCGGAAGACTTTAGGCTTGAAGTGCGGAGAGCGGTGCTGTCGTCCTGGCATGAAGAGTGGTCAGCTCTACGCGGTAATAAGCTTAGAGAACTGAAAGGACTTCCGATAAACTGTGTAACTTCCTGTCGCATATCTCGCCGCGAGGAGGTTAGTTTGGCTCGATTAAGAATAGGGCATTTCAATTTTTCGCATGGTTACCTATTTAAAAGGGACCCTGCCCCTCTATGTCCGCTGTCTGACCACCTTTTGTCTGTTCGCCACGTGCTGCTAGAGTGTTGCTCTCTAGCGCACCTTCGAGATTCTCTGCAGCTGCCTGCCAGACTTGCAGAGGTCTTAGCGGACGAAAAAACAGCGGTTGATAGAGTTTTTAATTTTTTAGCTTAGTGCAATATCAATTTGAGGATTTAAAATTTTAGTTATCTGTTTATGCTTTTTGACATATTTATCACCTTCTTTCATATCTGGCTATTGCCACTGTTTTTTTACTTTTTGTGTATATTTTTCTTGTTGCTAGTATTTTTATTTTGAGTGAAATTTATATCTGGCTATTGCCATGAATCTTTTAAGGGCGCTGATGACCTCGAGGTTAAACGCACTTATTTATTTTAAAAAAAAACTGCCAACTTGCATAATAGGAAAGTTGGCGATTTGTATACCATTTGCTATGGCCGTGATAACTATACAATAATTGTTTGTAATGCGTAAACATACAATGCTTGTACATGTCACTGCCTGAGTTCTGACATTATTCGCTTGTTCCCCACCACTCCAGTTACTTCTCCTAATTTCTCCTCCCTTGCGCGCATCAAGAGTCAGGACAATCTGGTCAAACTGTAGTCAAAAACGATTACAGTCACTGATTTCTAACGCATTCCATAAGTAAGCAAAACAATACGTGAAAGAAGCCTAAAGACCGTGTTGCAAATTAAACTGTTTAGGCATTAGAAATTTAAGACCCACTAGAGTTATTTGCTATATGTTGAATGAATCAAGTAATTTTGAATAGATTTTCCGTAAAACCACTAAAATAATTTTAGGATCCACCATAATTCCCACTAGCCACTAGATGTGAAATTCGCCCACTACATAGGTGCTCAAAAACACCAGATTTAGAAGGAAAACCACTAACTTGCCAACACTGGAATCACAGAACTGATAGGGTAATGGAAGCCCCTTTCGTTTCTCAATGGGTAGCGGCATTGCGCAATGGTTTAATCTTATCTTGTGTTTCTCTTCAGAAGCTGAGAGAAAGGGATTTCACCGTAGTAGTGAACATGACAGTACTCTTTATCAATTAGGAAATTATTAATTGCCTTTAAAAAGGATAAAATTAAGTAGATTATTCTGTATTTTTTAAAAAGAAGAAGATTTTGGATTTTTGTAATAAAATTAATCGAAAGTAGACAAGTAGATGTGCAAAAAATAAGATCTCCTTCCAAAAGAAGGTAGATCTGACAACACTGCTGGCAGCCATGTTTTCCAGCAAGTCACATGACTCTCACGTGACTCCATCACTTCGGCTTTCTTCGCCGCAGGGATTGGTGAGATCTGTACAGTTAAGTCACAAGATCGCGTGTACGTTACGTTGCACCAATCATACGTAGACATTTTGTGGAGTACTATTTCGCAAGTATTTTACAGATATCAGCAGCAATTTTTAAAGCAACTAATTAATGCAGCATTGTAAGCGTGAAATGTGATTATAGGACTAGTCTTTGTGAGACAAGACTCCTCCTCTTCATGGTTTGAGACATTAGTAATCTAAATCCCTCATTTTTATCATCAGAAACATGTTTTGAGACCCCCTGAATCCCCCCCCAAAAGAAGCATTTTTAGAAATAGGTCTGTGTGTATGCCTGCAGGTGTGCATGGGTGTGTGTGTGTCGAAAAGTTGGTTGAAAACCAAAGTTGATATTTAAGTTTAATGTCTTTCAGGAATGTGACACAAAGGTTTTGAAGAAAATAGACCCACCCTAAACCACCCTTTACATGGAAAATGTTTGGAAAATTTTGAGAGATTACTTGGAAAATGGCTAACGATTTTTATTAAAATGTCATATGTATGAGATATTTTTATGACAAATGAAATGTATATCTTGAATTTTCTGGCAACTGTAATGTTTTGGTTTGTTTGTGGAACGACCCTTTCTAAACCCATTCTGAAAATCGTGTAGTATGTCATATTTATTTAAAAATTCAATTAATTCTTCTAATAAAATTCTTTCAAAAAGCTTAGCTATTTCAGCTGTTAAGGAGATCAGCCTGTAATTATTAATGTCTTGTTCATCCCCTTTTTAAAATAGCAGTTTGATTAATCCTAGTTTTATGATTTGTAGATTACTACAGTCTTTGAATGTTAGCACTATTTAAAATTCTTTAGTTTTAACTAATTTATCTTTCTTAGCATGACCTATATTTTGTATAGCCTTCTTCAGGAACTGAATGAACCATTCAGGCATTTGCCCCACTAGTTAGAGTTTATGTTTATAACCCCCTCCTGCGTTTCTCATCATGAGATGATTTTGGCTCAGTTATGCATTGGCCACTGCAATTTTACGCATGGTTACTTTTTAAGCATTGCCTCAGGGGTCTCCATCTAGGGGATATGTGAATAGTGACCACAAGGTACCCAAGCTGAGCAGAACATTACTTCCACTTACTGGTGTTTTGCTCCTCACTGTAACTTTTCTATCTGACCTTACCTTGGTCATCTCTTGTTCTCTTCCGACCCTGATGCTATTAGGGTTCCCGAGGGCTAGGGAGTCTTTATGTTTCCAACCTCTCCAATTCTCTAAAATATTAACCCCTAACATGCTGACCTGTCATGGCATGTAATACGTCCTCTGATTGGTAATCAGAGGATATGGTCGGTGAATTTATTTTGAAAATTCTCCCGGTCAGGTCGGTGAGACCCGTAAACCAACTGCAGGTGTGGTCCTCCAGACATTCTGGGGGTTGTGAGAGAGCGATGTGACAGCCAAAACATAAAAATATGGTACTCTCTAAAAAGCGGTTACTATTACTGCTATTGCTCTCTTCAATATCATATTGGAGAGCAAGAGGATTAATGACTTCATTGTCAGAAATCCAGCATTACTAACAACATTTCGTAAATCCAACACAGCTTACTCAGGTGCATTAGTTAGAGCATTTAAGCTTATATTTTAGCATGGACAAAGTTAAAGTGACTTAAATTCCTTTCTACTTCCTGATTGGAATATGCAAGGGAGGTAATTGCGGCTAAAAACTCTACCAGTTCTTTAAAAGGAATTCATGCCGTCGCGGCTTTGAAACAACCTACTTTGTAATGGGTGATCCAAAAGACTGTGAACCGGTTGCGCTGTGTTTTGTCTGTACGAGTCCTCTGCGCTGGTCGCCTACTGCCGCTGTCATAGAACTGCGCGGGTAAAAGCATACAGCAGTTTTAAGACTACTTTTAAAGGCTTTACTTACGAATATAATTATAGCAGATGCTGAAACTGGCCACCGTCGTTGTCCATACATTTTTGGCAACTCTTTAGGAAATTATCCATCACTCATCGTAGCTCACGTTGAGAGATGCTGACAATTTCCTATCGGATATTTTGTTTTAATTCTTCCAGGGTGTGTGGGTTTGTCTTGTACACTTTATGCTTTAAGTTACCCCAGAAATAGAAATCGCAGGGGGTTAGGTCGGGATATCGAGGGGGCCACAAATTCCTACTAGTAGTTCTGTCAATTGTTCTCATCAAAAGATTGGCTGTATGAGCTGTTGCAAAGTCTTGCTGAAAAAAGGTAAAATCAGGCTCTCTAATTCTCTAAAAAAAATGGCGAAATTTGTATTCACTTATGTACGGGCGTCAACTGTTGATTCAAAATAAAGGGGTCTATAATTCGTTCTCCACTAATGGCGCACTATATATCAAGCTTTTTGTCATGAAGGGTATTTCATGAACAATATTAGGTTTCTCAGAGCTCCAATAAGGATTATTTTGTGTACACACATATCTATGAAGGTGGAACCAAGCCTCGTCCGCGAAAAATATTAAATGTGGGTCAATTTCGCCATTGAATACACTATTGAGAGTCCACTCACAAAATGTCCGCCTAATTATAGGATCACCTGGTTGAAGACCATGTGCGACAGTTACTTTATATGGTTGTAACTTCAGCAATTTAGTGGCTCTTTGCAAAGAGCCATAAGAAATGTCTGCCTGTTGTGAAAGGTGCCTAAGCGATTTTAGGGGGGGAATTCTCCAAACGATGACCGCTATCGTCTAATGCTTCTTCGGTAAAAACCGTACGCCTTATTTCATATTTCCGAGTCTGAACACTTCCTGTGGCCAGAAATGTATTGTAAAGTCTATGGATTGTTGTACGGCCTGGAACCTTTACACCTGGAAATCTTTCAGCAAATCGCACTTGCACCTAGCGAACTGACTGAGTTAACATATACGAATGATAACTAAATACCCGCTGTGCATTAGAAAACAAATTCTGAACCATAATGCACTTTGTGACTAAGTACAGGACTAAATAATAAAGCACACTGGTAATAATGCAGCCGCACGATATCGCGTCAGCGCAATACTGATTGTAAGCAGAGCAGAGAAAAACAAGTCATGCTCGTGACCTTGTGTATATCAGCCGCTGTTATTGTGTTTCCGCGTGCGCAGTGGAAAAACACCACGCAGCGGTTCCCATGAATTTGGATCTCCCCGTAGAACCCAGAACTCCACTGCGTTGGAAATGTTTGGCGTTTTATAACATTTAAGTTATGACATTGATTCTCTGTTTCACTTCATTTGATAAGGAATTCAACAGCTATCATTTTCAAGGGAAGTACATCTTAAAGTGTATTTATTTTATTTGATACTTAAAAGCCAATTATTAGTCAGCTAGCAAATATATCAGCTAAAGTTTTCAATCCTCCAGAAATTCACTAGTTGCTATTTTTTAAATTCTGCTGCTATATACAAACACTGTATTTATCAAATTGGGTAAGCTTTCACGGCCGGTGTCATCAACATACCGTGCCTGTCATTAAATAGAAAATGATTATCCGGGCTTGTGGACAGTGGTCTAGTGGAAAATCTCCTTCCAGACGCAGATTTTCCACTAGACACGGCCCAAAAGCCCGGATAATCATTTTCTATTTAAATACAATATTTGCTATATATGAAGCGAGAATCAGAAGGTTCCAACTGCAAAATTTTCAGTTTTACTTTCTCTACTACGTATAGTAAGTAGAGGAAGTATTGTAGCCCATCCACACATTCGATGTCGAGATTTCACCGGAAATGTTTAGAGGTCCCCTGAATAGAAAAAAGCATTTTTAGAAAAAGGTCCGTGCGCGCGCGCGTGTGTGTCTGTGTGTGAATGTCTATGGACAGCATACACAAAAACGAAGTCAGTTTAAAGCAAGGTTGGTATTTACGTTTAATATCCCTTAAGGATGCGACACGAAGATTTTTAAGAAAATTCCTCCACCCTAAACTACCCTTTACATGGAAAATGTTTTGAAAACTTTTATTTTCTAGAAAATGGCTCTGAGTAACGATTTTGATCAAAATGCCATCCACAGGTTTAAGATATTTTTATGAAAAATCAAATGTACATTTTGCATTTTCTGGCTATAGCCCATGTGGTACTGTTTACTCTGGATGACTTTTAAATAACTCATAAACCGAAAGAGATAGACCAATTCTTACTCTATAAAAAAGTAGATCTTGCTAAAACACACAATTTATTGTCCAAATACATTTTTTGTAGGGTGAACCGTTTCGGCGATATTCCTTGTTATTTTGTGAGTTTGGGAATACTTACACTTTCGTCAAATGGAAGATCGCTATTCAGCTTTTTATATCTTAGTCGTGCAAAGAGAACGGAATCTCAAAGCTTTAAAAGTTCTGATTATCGTTCAAAGCCTACTGCATTCTAATATTCCCCTTGCACCTACAAGGAAATAAGCAATAGGAATTTGTACAAATGTTTATCTCAACTAACACGAAGAAGGTTTAGGATTACGGGTTTGTAAGAATGGTTAGTACAAGAGCAGAGAGTCATGTGAGTACAACACATCATCTTTCTTTTTTTTTTTTTTTTTTTTTTTTTTTTTTTTTTTTAATATTGTTTCATCGAATCTGGTTGTTTACTTCAGCCTTTACCTAAATCCACAGAACATTTAAGGCCTAAATTCGACTGGTGTACATACATTTTAGCATATAGCTACTGTAGAACATAACGGTAATTTGATTCCATCTATAACAGATGGCCAACACGAGAGCTACCGCCATCTGTTTTCTGTTTTCATTTACAAGTTCAGCATATTTACATCAATGACATACCAGCATGGAAATAGAAGTACCTTCTGAATATGATAGCAGTTCCCCTGAGTACACTACATTCTTCAAAAGAACAAAGCACAAACAAAACGGTAACCAGCAAAGTAAATGCTGTTACTGCCGCAGTGTGACACAGAAAGCATACTTAAGTCAGAATCTCAAGCTTACAGGCTCGTATGAATTGAATCGAAATGACTGTACAGTTAAATACATATATTGATTCTGTGAAACAGTCAATCTACGGAACAATGTTAAACTATAATAAATTCAATGAAAAACTGAAGCTGTTAACAGTGAAATAACACAAATCTTAAATATAACAATTATTTAGAGAATAAAAGCTTCATTTAGTTTTATGATTAGCTGCAAGTTCTCGAAATATTATGCAATCCAGTTTCTTGATGCTTCTATCATATTGTCAGTGCTCTTGTTTATAACAGTTACCACAGATATGATTGTATATTGTTATATTTAAGATTCAATTACGGATTCAATCTTGATTTTTATCTCCTAAATCTCACAGCTGGGAAATGTGTGAAGAACTTATCATCGCAAAAGGAAAAAACATGTAAGAGAAACATGAACACTATTAGCAGAGCAAAAAACCTACGAACCATCTGTGCGGTGTTTTGTCACCGGGCGTGTGGAAACATGATAACCATTGCTGCTGTAAACAAGGTCACGCTTCTGACGCAGTTTTACTCTGCGTGTAGTATTGAGATGACGGAGTTGGCAACCCTGCTACTCTATATAAACAAGTTTCCATAAAAACGCGATTTAAAAACATGTTTATCCCCGCTCTTAAAATAAGTCATATCATGTTCTGTATATTTGAAATGGAAGTGCTATTACATTCACACTGTTTTCTCCACTCACTTTTAGGAAAAACACTCACATCTCCTTCTCTACTCACTCTTCTATAAACAATTTTCCATAAAAACGCGAGTTTACACACACACACACACACACACACACACACACACACACACACACACACACACACACACACACACACACACACACACACACACACACAACATTTTTTATCCCCGCTTTTAAAATAAGCCATACCATATTCTGTATGTCTGAAATAGAAATGCTACATATTACATTCTCTACTTACTTTTGGGTAATACAATCATATCTGTTTTCTACTCACCCTTCTAGAAATGAGTTATATAATTTTCTGTATGTTTGAAATATAAATGCTACATATTACATTCACAGTCTTTTTTCTACTCACTTTTAGGTAACACATTCACATCTTTTTCTCTACTCACTCTTCTACAATCAATTCATATCACCTATATACACACACGCGCGCGCACACACACACACACACACACACACACACACACACACACATACACGCACGCAAAATAGATGTTTGTATATATGCAACTGTTAATCTCGAAAACCGCTTGACCGATCACCGCGATGGGCATATGTTTTTTTTTTTCCGTGTAGAAAGTTCTTATAGTAGCCATTTACTACACAATATATTACTTTCAAATGGTTTTCTATTCGTTTTTTTTTTTTTTTTTTTACTTAGGAACTCATATATTTTCTGTCCTTCAACATACAATTCATACAATTTACTATGATTGAAATATAAATGCAACTTATTACATTCACACGGTTTCCTGTATAAATTCCTCCTTTACGAGACACAATCACTCTTCTTTGGCTACTCGCTCTTCAACATACAGTTCATACAATGTGCTATATGTGAAATAGAAATACAACGTATTACATTCATACTATTTTCTCTACTCACTTTTGCTTTACGTAACAATTCACACGTAATTCTCTATATCGTTTATCAACTTCATACACACCAACGCCTGTACATATTGTATGTTGAAGAGTGAGGAATTTCCGATCGCCATGAAAATTGGCAAAGTGTTTTTTCATGGAAAAGGTCTTTATGCAATCCATTTTACCACACAACGTATTGCGTTCACATGGTTTTCTCCACTCCCTTTCCTTTTACTAAACATACTGATCCCTGTTCTACAAACAATCCATACATTTGAAATATAAGTGCAACGTATAACATTCACACGGGTTTTCTACTCACTCTTCTTTAACTAAACACAATTACATTTCTTTCACTACTCCCTCTTCGATGAGCAATTCGTACAATTTTCTATATGATTGAAACAGAAATGCGTATTACATTCACACGGCTTTATCAACTAGCTTTACTTCCTGTAATCTTTGTTATTGTTCAACAGTGCTTTTGCTTAGTATCGTTCCGTTATTTTAATAAAAAATAAAGAAGTACTTAAAAAGTAAGGTTTTCACAATTAGTGTCAGGAGTGCGACGAAAATATGGAACAGTTGATGAAACAAATGTTAGCCAAGATGGACATAATGGGAAATGAAATTAATTTCTGAATGCGGCATAGGAACAAATATGAAAGCCGAAATGAAAAATGTGAACTCTGGAACGGAAAATATGAAGACGGGAATGTCCAATATGAAGATTGGGAATACTAACGAGCGACTGGCCGGGGTTAAGGAAGCCATGGAAGAACTCGACGGAAACATGAAGGACCTTGGCCAACGTGTTAATGCCCTGGAAGGTAGAGTCGACCGCAGTACCCAAGAACTGAACTCCATAGTGGAACAAATGCTCGACGTAAACATCGAACTAGGTGGATATCTATGGGGGAGGTCTGCGTTTTCAGCAGTAGACATTTTAGGCTGAAATGATAGTGCTTATGAAATATTTATGGCATCCCTATATCTCTTGTAGCTGGAAAGTGACTCTTAACAGTTGCGACAAATGTTTATATAGGTAACGTTTTGCCTTTCAAGCTTATCTAAATAAGTATCTTCTCAGAAAAAAAAAATATTTCACAAAAAAAAGGGGGAGGGATTGTCGACCGAAGCTCGGGCACCCAGGTACTACACTCCAACATAGAGAACACTCTAAAACTTTCTGAAGTATGGTTCCCATTATCTCTTACAAGAATTTTGTCATGTAATAGAATATCACCTTACACTGTGATTGAGGTGAGTATAACAAATACTTTTATTAGTAAATCAAAGAACTATGATTTCTTGAAGATTCCACATACAAAATTTTACAATTAAGACTTGAACACGTCAATATTTTTATCGTGTTATACAAAACCAAACTTTACAAAATCTGATGTGTTGCACTGACATGTATTTCTGTATTCTTGTAATAACTACCCTCACAAGCTCTTATTTCTGTATCTTCATAAAGTTAGTCGTAATAAACATTTGCAGAAATTATATTATTGCTAATTGCAAGGGGATTGTGGGAATAAAATAGGCTTTGAGCTACAGTCAAATCTTTCAAAGCTGCTCCCTATATGAAAGCTTTGAAATTCCGGTTTGGTTGCATAACCAAGGAACAAAAAGCGAATAACTTACATTTGAGAAAAGATTAAGGACTGCGAAACTCACACTAATAACAAGGAATATCTCCGAAATGGACCGACGGGTGGGAGGGCGGACGGACGGACGGACGGATGGATGGATGGACGGATGGACGGATGGACGGACGGATGATGGACGGACGGATGATGGACGGACGGATGATGGACGGACGGATGGACGGATGGACGGATGGACGGATGGGCGTACGGACCCATGGACGGATGGCTGGACGGACGGACGGATGGATGGACGGATGATGGACGGACGGACGGATGGATGGATGGACGGATGGATGGACGGACGGATGGATGGACGGACTGACGGACGGGTGGATGGATGGGTAGATGGATGTATGGGTGGGCGGACGGACGGACGGATGGACGGATGGGTGGATGGATGTTACAGTGTACCGCAAACCAACACACCTTGACCTCTATTAGAATGCCTGCAGTTTCCATCCTAAATCACGAGTTGGAGTTCTCGACACTGGCCCTTAGAGCTGTGTCTATCTCCGATCCCAGCCACCTAAGGCAAGAACTACAGCACCTGAGGCACATTTTCTGGCAAAACGGCTACTCCTCACAGCTCAGTGCACAGGGCACGATCTCCGACGCCGCCGGTATTGCACCACCTGTAATGGCTTAGGCCATTACACAGGCCAAGCGCAGTGCCCTCTCCATCCCCGCCGAGCCCAACAGCCATGCACATCAGTGACCAACACCGCTCCACAGCCAGTTCCAATAGACCCACAACCAGCGCAGACAGCTCAAACTACTTCATCAGCAGCAACATAGTCCACACCAGCACCAGCACCAAGAGAAGACGCTGCACCGGCCGCACCCTCCCGAGATCGTGCCTAGCTGGACGCAGTACAGGATCTCCATTCAGAGATCTTCAACATCAGCTCCCGCCTAACCACCTTGGAGGAGCCGATCACTGCCCTCACCGATGCCATCACCAGCATACGCAGCCACTCCGCCTCACCAGAAGATCGACATTGCCACACCACGCCAGCTTCTCCAGCAATTTCAACAGCCATACCAGATGCAGACTCTCCATCCACACTAATAGCACTCCGACAACATAACGGTCGTGGCTGCGAAGAGTTATGTCGGCACATGAAGTGTACAAACTTCCCACACTGACACCAAGACTCCAACCACATCATTTACCACCTAGTACTGAGTTCATCACTCACCACTATCCCCATCACTAGCTACCAGGGGACACTCAGGGCTTAGGTCATGTTTGTCCTCTGGCACCTCTAAATCACGTTCTTCTAATGCCACTGGCAGACAGTTATCATTCATCACCACAGAATGCGCAGGTGCTTTACTGCAGTAGTGCAGCAATGAGGTTGGACCTCAAGACTTCCGGTTTTTTTTTTTTTTTTTTTTTTTTTGGTGAGTAGTGCTGCCTTGGTTCGAATCCAGGGTAGGAGTCTTTTACTCACAAGCTTATCTGCGTTAAGGGCGTAAGTGCCTTTTCCCCATCACTAAAAAGAAAAACTGATGATGGGAGAGATGCACACTCTCGAAACGTCGATGGCTCTTCATCACTACACCTGGCTCGAAGCCGGAGAACATCTTGAACATGTTCGTCGCCAGGAAGGCTTCAGATTACGCTTGACATTATCAGGACATTACGCGCATGTTTGTGATAATCTCTTTACATTATGGCGGGGGTGGCTCCCCGCCACTTAAAGGCGTTGAAACAGAAATTCAGTGCACGCGAACGAGGGTCACGTGTTGACCGCGAGGTTAACATGCCGGCTTCACGTGACCAACGGTCGAATGTTTAAAACCTAGGGTGCACGGGTATGGTTACGGCAGTACATTATGAGAGACCGTTGTGGTTGTACGATGAAAGGCGATGAGCAGAGGTGTTGGAAAGTAATCGTGGTCGGCTGCTCTTGATGCTGAAAATAAGGAATGCATCGAATAAATATTTAAAAACGAAGTTTGTGCTATTCCTTTAATACTCTCAAAGTACCCTGAGAACTTCAAATCCATGCTCTACCAAATTAAGCCGAGGAAAAAGCGCCAAGAACCTCTTAAAGCATCCAGTGGACCCTCTTCCCATCAGTGGCAATTTAACATCATATACACCTCAAATTAGCTACCAACGTGAGATCGTCGGCTACAAATTATTAGCGTCCACAACAAGCTTACTTCCGTTACAAATTGGCATCCCAAACGCGGGGCTCGTCGAGGAATAAAGGAAACAACTAGACTTCGGAGAAAACGACGATCACCAACAACGAGGTAGGACAACAACGATCAACGATCTTCCAGAACTTCAGGAAATAAGGTACTATGAAAATAGAACAAACATTTGATTACAAATCCCATGTTAAGGAATTATTAAGGAATGTAAAATTGTTAGCCTAAGACTTACAAGAGAACATGGAAGTGCAAAATAGTGAACATTGTGATTAGTATACGGACAGTAGTGAAAATATAGTAGAATTAGAAGAACGTAATAGCAATCTATTAAGCAATTTAGAAGTGCAAGAATTTGAAAGCAGTAGAACTAGGGAAAGGCATATTGGTTCAGAAATGCATGAAAACAGTCTGATAATGCAAAAAACTCTGGAAAATTTGTAGGAATGTTTAGAGAGTCAGAGAAAAGGATAGGATTGGTTGGTTGGTTTGATTTAAGCCAGATATAAATTTCATTCAAAAATAAAAATTCTAGCAACAAGGAAAATACACACAAAAAGGTAAAAAGCAGTGACAATAGCCAGATATGAAACAAGGTGATAAATATGTCAAAAAGCATGAAAAGAGATATCTCAAATTTTAAATCCTCAAATTGATGCTACACTCCGCTAAAGACTTAAAAACTCTATCAACCGCTGTTTTGTCATCCGCCAAGACCTCTGCAAGTCTGGCAAAAAAAGAAAAGAAAAGGATAGGAGAGAAGGTACATGAAAACGGTAAGAATTTAAGAGCAGAGTTAGGAAACTTAGATAAACAGATGAGGGAAACTAACCAAAGAATAGGAAAGATAGAACAGTTAGGGGACAAATTAGACAAAAATATAAGCACCGAGGTAGGAAATTTGGACAAAAAAATAGAGAAAACGCTGATACTTTAAGAATAGAGATAGGAAACCTAAACAAACGAAAATGGTAAAGAACAGAAAGAGATAAAGAAACAGCTACGAAATTTTAAGGTAGAAATAAGGGGAGAAATAAATAAAAGAAAACAGGGATCAGGTCAAAGGGGTGATACAAAATGTGGGGAAAGAGATAGGTGATACTGAAGAGAAAATATGTCTAAGAATGGCAGAAAGATCAGAGAAAGAAAATGATAAATTGAGAGAGGAATTAGCAAAGAAGTTAGAAAGAGATAGGAGGAATTATCACAAAGGTTAGGAAAGGAAAGGGAGGAATTAAAACAGAAATTGGAAAATAAAGCTATATTGGAGAGGTCGGAAGCAGAATGTCATAAACAAACTAGGAAAGTAGATGGGATAAATAATCAGGTAAAGAATGTATCAGTTGAAATTGTTGATGTAAGAGAAGTCTTAGAAAGTTTAAGAATTAATGAAACAGTACCCAATTCTATGTCCAGTAATGTGAGTGAGATACTTAACAGAAACGAAGCAATGCCCAATACATGTGCGGACATTTCTATGCCTAGTATGGGTACTGCACAACTAAATCTGAATACCAGAACAAACATTCCGGGGAATGGTAACCATGGTCTACATTTACCTAATCATATGTAGAACGAAATAGTACCACCTGTTTTTGAAGACGAGGAATCAGATGATCCCAAAGCTTTTATTGAAGGGTTGGAGGAATATTTTAATGTTAAAAGTGTACCTGAGGAATATAAAATGGTTATAGTAAAGAAATGTTTCAAAGGCAAGAACTTGGTTCAATTTATCACTGGGAAATAACAATGATTTCAGGACCTTTGTAAATATATTCCTTAGCAGGTATTGGGGAACCAGCAGACAGGCTCACATAAGACTCGAACTAAATAACGGGAAACATGACCCTAGAAAAGACCAATCCATGGTAAACTATTTCATGAAGTTGCCACGTAGGTCAAAATGTTGGAACCACCTTTGAGCGAGAAAGACGTGATAATTTAGCTATTACACATTTTCCCGAAGAAATGCAACATTACCCCATATTAGCTCGACCAGAAAGTGTGGCAGCTATGGTAGATTTATTGTTAGCTTTAGAAGCTAATAAACAAAAACATACAGAATATAATAATCGTAATCACGAAAGGTTCGGAAGGGAAGTTAAGAATCCTTTCGGGCATTGGACAACAGGCTATCTGAATAGAAATCAAGAAGTTAGGGAAAGATATCGTGGACCTGTGTCTAAAATCGAAGCAAATAACTGGGAAAGTCGAGGGAGGAACCATTTTCAGAGAAATGACAGGAATTGGCATGAACATCGCAGAGTTAGGGATGTACAAGTAAATTACTTAGGGTCAGATAGATATAACCAAAGTAGAAGAAGGCAAAGAGACTTGACGTATAACAGAAACAACAGCAATGAATATTGGGTCAATCGCTATGAATACGTGCCAAGCGCACCCAGCTGGCCTAGGCGATCATTCAACTTTTCGGAGTATAACGTAGACAATCAGAGCGACAGAAATCCCACAATGGTTACCAGACCAGCCGAGGTAATGAAATTTAATAGACCAGATGTTGGTCACGGTAACAACCAAGGTCAAATACCGGAAAATCATAACAATCCTCAGGATAATAGACATAATACAAGGGCGACAAGAAAAGTTCAGGGAAACGAATCCCCCAGTCAGACACGTCCTCGGTGAGCACTGGGAAAGAGATTGGGGAACTAGGTGGATATTATATACAAAATTACGTTCCCATAGGGCAAATGTTGATAGTACAGAACAGGGAGCTTAAAAACACATGGCTCCAAGATGAGAAAATGGCGGATACAGCTAAAACTGAGGTAATCATAAATAACCAAAAGTATCATGCAATCGTTGATACAGGGGCTAATAGCACGGTTTGTTCGCAGAGCTTTTATGATGAGTTAAAAGAGAATGGATTGAAAATAATGACACTACCAGTGAGTGGAGTATATTGTTCTTTAGCCATCTGTAAGAGAAAAGAACGGGTAAGGTTACAAGTGATGCTAAATATAGAAACTAATGGGAAAACGACACAAATCTTGTTTCCCGTTGTAATGAAGTTAGTGACTGACATAATCATAGAGTGTGATTGTTTGTATAGATGGGATGCTCTTATAAATTTTGAACAGCGAGTTTTTGGAGCTAAGAATTAAAGATGAAGTGATAACTGTACCATTTGTGGAAGATAGCAATTCTCAGATAGTAATAATGGAGACGCAGAGGCGGAAGTTAAAAATTAAGCGTTCTTCGTCGAACATATTAAGATAGAAACATGGAACTACCCAAAGTAAATAATATACAATATTGTGCAGATGAAATGGATATGGGATACGACGGCGATATAGAAATAAATAAAGAGAAAGAAATAGATGTTTCCCAAGAAAATCTCTTAAGAATTATGGATGCACAAACACAAATAGGTGCAGAGAAAGCGAAAACCTTGAAATTTTAGAAGATTTTTAAGAGAGAAAGTAAATCAAGTAACCCTATTGAACCAAAAGCAGAAAGATAAACTATACAAAATCCTTGATCAAAATAAAGAGGTATTTTCAGAGAAACCTGATAGATGTAACCAATACACTCATTATTTTTAAATGACACCGATAAGACCTTTTAATCGTAAAGCAAGTCCCATTCCACGTGCTATTAGAGAAGAAGTAGATGAGAACATAAAATGCATGCTGCAAAATGAAGTAATCGAAATTTCACATTCCGAATTTGTAAATCCCCTGTGCATTGTTAGTAAAATAGACAACATTTTAGGATATCTCATTTCAAATAAAAGTATACAATTGCTCATCATAGTTCCCCTCTGGAAATCCCACAGAACGTGTTCTTAGAGATTTTGGCATATTTTCCCGAATACTGACCCACCAAAATCGCCGAGATTGGGTAAAATATTGTCCGCTTATTGAAAAGGTAATGCATAATTCCATAAACCCAACAACAGGATTTCCGCCCGTAACATTAATGCTAGGAGTTAAGCCTGAACCAATTTTCAAGGGAATAACAAGAACCATAGAAAGTAAAGACAAACTGAATGAGGAACACAGGGCTAAAATTGCATTTGAGAATATAAAAAGAAAGGGCAGAGAAAAAAAAATTGAAAAACAAGATTCGTAAACATAAATGGGAACCTAAATTATGGCATTAATATATATTAATAATTAAATTAATATATAATAATAATAATAATAATAATAATAATAATAATAATAATAATAATAATAATAATAATAATAATAATAATAATAATAATAATAATAATAATAATAATAATAATGATGATGATAATGATAATGATGATAACAATAACGATAACGATAATGATAATAATAATAATAATAATAATAATAATAATAATAATAATAATAATAATAATAATAATAATAATAATAATAATAATAATAATAATAATAATAATAATAATAATAATAATAATAATAATAATAATAATAATAATAATAATAATAATAATAATAATAATAATAATAATAATAATAATAATAATAATAATAATAATAATAATAATAATAATAATAATAATAATAATAATAAATTATATGTAATAATAAATAAAAAGATTATCGTCATGTGCTGTATATTGAAAGTAATGATATTAGAACAATAAGAATATTCCTTGAGATTGGCAAAATATTGTAGAGGTAAAAATAAAACTTAAGAGTAATGTTAGAAAGCTGTAATGATACATATGAATGAGAGTGGCATAAGAGTGTAAGTGTGAAACGAAGACATGAGTACGCTCTTATCAGAAGAACGTGAAATATAAATTTCATGATAGTGTGACGATGACGTCACAAGTGAGTAGAAGCAAATGTGTTAAGTGAAGTGTTATGGAAAGAAAGACGAGAAATAATATTAGATAGGAAAGACTTTTGAAAACAAGAATATTATATAGAGCCATATTTCTAGGAATGGTTTTGTAAATCAGTACGAATGTGAGTGTGAAATAGTAATATGATTTGGATTTATATTTTTGTTAAAAGTGTTTGATTAACTTTATGTTTAAGAATTGTAAAAGAATGAATATGTATTCAGAAAATGAGGGTTTCCCATCGAGATTGACATCAAAAGTTTAAAAAGAAAAATAATTAAAGTGTTAATATTTTGGTTTCTCGGGCAGTAACATTATGTTAGATTATCATAGATAATAAGTAAAATAATGTGGAGCATGTGAAACAGAACTTCAGTGTACGCGAACGAGGGTCACGTGTTAATCGCGAGGTTAACATACCGGCTTCACGTGACCAGCGGTCGAATGTTTAAAACCTATGAGGCGTACGAGTATGGTAACGGCAGTACGCTATGAGAGACCGTTGTGGTTGTATGATGAAAGGCGATGAACAGAATTGTTGGAAGGTAATCGTGGTCGGCTCCTCTCGATGCTGAAAATAAGGAATGCATCGAATAAATATTTAAAAACGAAGTTTGTGCTATTCCTTTAATACTCACAAAGTACCCTGAGAACTTCAAATCCATGCTCTACCAAATTAAGCCGAGGTAATGGCGTCAAGAACCACTTAAAGCATCCAGTGGACCCTCCTCCCATCAGTGGCATATTTAACATCATATATACTTCAAATTGGCTACCAACGTGAGATCATCGGCTACAACAACGTGAAGCCTACTTCCGTTACAACGTTCTCGAACACAATAAAAATATACCAGTGACATTGGTGTCGTAGTATAAATAACGTACACAAACAGCTAGGTCTCCATACTTAAACTCTATTTTTTTTTTTTACAAAAACAAAGCAAGAACAAAAACGCATCTGGTGGCGTTAACAACAACTATTTGGTTATAATCACTGACTGTAGATGTCCTCAGCTACTCTGTGTCCTCAACATCCTCCCCACCCTGGTCGATTTCCAGTGGAATCACCAGTTGTACCGGTCGACTGATCCTCGTACCATCGGGTAGACGCAGGATGGCTGTCCTCACTCGGCCATCTCTCCCTTGTAGTACTTCGTCGACTCGGGCTCTCTTCCACATGTGTCTGGGTAGGACGTCTTCTTGCAGGAGGGCGACGTCTCCAACTCGCAGTTTCGGATGTTTGCCGGCTGGACACTTAACCTCGTGGTAACTCCGCAGTTGCAGGAGGTATTCCTTTTTCCACCTTCGCCAGAAGTCTTCGGAGGTTTTCATCTTCTTTCGGAATTCCTTCGTAAGATCTTTTCTTCCGTCAGGCTCAGGTCCGTTCGGAATGGTCGTGAGTTTCTCTCCGTTGAGGAAATGGGAAGGTGTAAGAGCTTCAAGGTTGTTCCCGTCTTGTACAATGGGACGTGAATTTAGGGTGGCTTCGATGCTGATCAGAACAGTGTTGAGTCCCTCTTCATCGACCTGTGATCGACCAAGTACCTAGCGTTTGGTGGAACCGAACCTTTCCCACCATCCTCCCCACCAAGCCGCCCGTGGAGCTATGAACTTCCAGGTCACGTTGTGATGCGCTAGATATTCATGCGTCTTCGGATCGGTGAGAACTTTTGACAGTTGAAGCTCTCTATTTGCTGCTTGAAAAGTTTGAGCGTTGTCAGAGTATATGATTCGTGGTACTCCTCGGCGTCCCACAAATCGCTGGAATGCCATTAAAAATTTGTCAGTAGATAGGTCCGTAGCCAGTTCTAAGTGTATAGCTCGTACTGTTGCACATGTAAAGAGAACGATGTAAGCTTTCTTCATCTCGTTCCCCGATTTGATATAGAGTGGGCCGGCAAAGTCGATGCCAGTCACGGCAAATGGTCGAGTAGAACGAACACGATCCAATGGCAATGGGGCTTCGATCTCTTCACACCTCTTCTTGTGGGATAATTTGCATGGTAGACATTCATGCAAGACCTTTTTGATCACCTGTCGAGCTCGCAAAATCCAAAATTCCGAGCGAAGCTCTTCTAGTATTACACGGACACCCATGTGATGAAGCCTGATGTGAGTCTGTCTGATAAGAAGGTATGTGAATGCATGTGATCCGTCTAAAAGCACTGGATGTCTTTCATCATTTGTCAGATCTGCGAATTGTAGACGTCCCCCAAGGCGAATAATATCATCACGCAGGAAGGGATTAAATCGAAAACTCTTGGAAGATTTCGGCAGTGGTTTACTTTTCTTTAAGGATGCTAGTTCAGTACCGAAGCATTCCCGTTGCACCTGACGTATCCAATACATCCTTGCTGTCTCTATTTCTTCTGCAGATAAATAGTTGACACATCCCTTTCTTTTCTCTTTTATGCATCTTACAAAGCGAAGAATCCACGCGGTGACATGTAATATTTTCCAGTATGAACTGTAGCGTGACGCTCTGAACAGTGTTTCTGGGGCTGTAACAACAAGGACTTGAGAGATCTTCTTTTCTTCTGGTAGAGCCGTGTCCGGCACAGTGATATCACGAGGCCACGAGTTAGGATGTTGGACAAGCCAAGAAGGCCCCTTCCACCATGAATCCTTCAAAGACAGCTCTTTTGCTTGTAGTCCTCTTGAGAGGCATTCTTAAGGATTCTCGATGCCGGGACAGTGTCTCCATTGCCTAGACAAAGTATACGTATGAATTTCGGTCACACGGTTGCAAACGAAGGTTTTCCATCGATTTGGATTGTTGCGAATCCAGCCCAAAGTGGCGGCCGAGTCGCTCCATAAGGTGGCACAAGAGGAATCAATTCCAGTTTCCTTGCAGAAGTAGCGAAGAAGACGTGATCCAACCAAGGCTGCAAGTAATTCCAGTCTGGGAAGTGTTACTCTCTTCACAGGTGATAACCTATTTTTGCTGAAGACAAGTTTGACATTGCAAGTGTTGTCAGTGGTTGACCGAACGTATAGTACAGCGCCATATGCTCTTTCTGAAGCATCACAAAACACATGGACAGACAGATTATCGCTTAATGTGGATACACCAATCCATCTTGGAACCTGAATAGAAGACAAGCACGACAGATTTGAATTCCAGGCTTGCCATCTCTGGCCAAGATCAACTGGTAAGATACTATCCCATTTTAATCCCTTACACCAGGTGTCCTGAAAGAGAATCTTGCCGATGATCAGTACTGGTGAAAACAAACCAAGTGGGTCATAAAATCTGGCTGTAACACGTAGAAGCAGGCGTTTAGTTGCTGGTTTGTCTATTAGTTCGTGAGTAATGTCCTCTGGAGTGGCAAAGAGTAAGTCCGACTGTGCATTCCAGTTAACACCGAGAACCCGTGTTTCTGATTTCACCTCTTGACCTTCTGCTCTCCATATTTCTCTGAGTGGTAGGGAATTCGTAAACCATTTCGACAATGGGAGTTTGATGTGTCGAAGTAGAGCTATAAGTTCATAATAAACGGTAACTGCTAAGTTATCATTATCTACGCTGGCTGCAAAATCGTCCATAAAGGTACTGCTGTCTAGAAGTTGTGCTGCAGTTGGGTACTTCTCATGATACATGGCTGCAAGTTCTCGCAAGGTTGCCGAAAGGAGGAACGGGCTACTGGTAAGTCCAAACGGCAATCGTCTGAAGCGATACGGTACAATGTCCGTGCTCGCCTGCGTAATTCCATCAACATGAGGTTCCACTCGGTACCATAGAAATCTTGTTAGATCCCTATCGTTCTCATGTAGAGTTAGCTGTAAGAATGCTTGACTGCCATCGCAGACAAGGGCAGTTGGATACACTCTGAATCTGAGTAACGTCGCTACGATTTCGGGTAGGAGATTAGGTCCCATTTCTAGTGCGTCGTTCAACGCCGGTTGGCCTCGCTCATGAGAAGAGGCATCGAACACGATCCTCCATTTAGTGCCATCTTTCTTTTGCTTCTTGACTGCGTGATGTGGTAGATAGAAGACGTTTCCGGGAGTCTCGTTCGTTGGAGCTATTTCGACTTGTTCCTTTACGATGTAGTCCAACATGTGTGCGTGGTACATTGCCTTGAAAACCGAATCGTGTTGCATTCGGTGCTCAAGAGTCTGGAATCTTCTCTCAGCTATTGGCAGGTTATTTGACAAAATTACGCCCTTTTTACGTGGAAGTGATACAACTCTTCTACCGTCTTGGATACAGTATGTTTTGTGGAATTCATGTAGGATAGTTGCATCTTTTCCGGACATTTGTCTGCCATGTGTCTCTCGAATACCAATTATTTCCATATCCCAGAACTGTCTCATGGATTCATCGGATATTTCGCAGTCAGTGGTTGAGATGTGGTAGGTCGTAACGTGATTAACTAAAGCTCCGGACTGGTTACCTGTCAGAACCCAGCCGAAGACTGTAGGAAGCAGTACAAGTGAAGGCGTTATTGGCATTGGCTGTTCCATTTTTACTATCTTCCAGTAATGGTCAGCACCTATTAATATCTCAATAGGAATTTCTTCGTTGTTAGTTCCCGGATCAGCAAGCGTTAGATTACTGAAGTCCTGGGTGACACTTGGATGCGATGAATAAGTGTTGTCACTTTCAAAGGCCGTGAGAGTGACGGTTTTCCTTGTTGAAAATCCGATAATGTCAAACTGAACAAGCCGTCGTAGTTGGGAACCAGTGGACGTTGCTTCAAATGATTTCACCGATAGGTCTCGCTTGTCAGTTACGTTTAGTTTGAGAGTGTGTACTAGAACCTGTGCAATGAAGCTGGATTGACTTCCAGCATCCAGGATACATCGTGTGAGTTTAGAAATTCCCGTGGACCCTTTGATCCACACACGAGCAGTTTGGAGAAATGATAAATGTGATGTTGCCACTTGAATTTTGCTGACAGTAGTGGGTGGCGTGTTATTGGCGTTACAGACGGATATGTGATGAAGTTGCTTGCAATTTGAGCAAGAAACTTTTCCTTTCTTTTTGCACTGGTGGACAGTGTGTCCTCTGTTAAGGCAAAGAAAACATCGCGTGGAAAGTCTGAGCTTTTGTATTCTGTCCTCCAGGTTGGTTATTTCTTTACATTCTTGAGCCCAGTGGTCTTTATTTTCACAAAAGACGCAGAATGGATTTATGGTTTTCTTCCATCTCGGTTTTGATTTTTCCCTTTTTGCAGAAATTTGAAGAGCGGCCGCTGTCGGAGTATAGAAGGATGGAGCGGACGTGGTGGTTTCTCCTCTGATCTTCTCAGTTGTTAGCGATCCCTCTACCTCTTCATTGAGAAACGCCATTAATGACATCATGTGACCTTCTTTAATGTTTTCTCGCTTTGCGTGTATTAGCCAGCGTCTGCAAATTTCAGCTGGAAAAGCTCGTAGGATTTTTGGAGCCAATATACGTCCGTATAGGTTTACATCTTCCCCTAGGGCTATGAGGGCTTGTACTCTGCGATGACACTCCACGTACGTCGAGTTCAACTCTTGAGGACTTTCCGACAAAGCAGGTCTTAAATTTTCCAGGAAGTCAAGGTGGGCCTGGATTATTCTATCCTTGTCTCCGTATCGTGCTACAAGTATCTTTTTCGTCTGTTCATAGGTATCTGCGCTCACTACTATGCCATCTATGAGTCGCTTTGGCTCTCCTTCGAGGTATCCTCTTAGAAACACGTGCTTATTTATGTCAGATATTGTGGGGTTCTTGTCAACTGAGTACTGGAACTGTTCCCAGAACCTGCACCAAGTTTCTATATCACCGGAAAAGGGTTCGAGCCGTATTGTGGGTAGTTTAACCCCTTGTATGACCGTGGGTATACCGTCAGAATAGTTATTAGTAGTAGAAAGCACACCAGGCTTGTGTTTCTTCTTTGTAAGGAGGGTTTTGGCGTGCTGAAGTGCGCGCTTCGATCTGTCTAAATATTCTTCGCAAGTCTGTGCGTCTGCTTCGTATTCTTCGTCTGTTAACATGTCATGAATATAGTCATCTAAGGTGAGTAACATGTTTAAAGTATCCTGAAGACGATCGCTGATGTGTTCGATCTCAGCTGGATCTGTAGAGTCATTACTGCCATTTAAAGATGTTGCAAACCGTGTACAATTATTGCGCTGAGTGGTACGTTTTCGTTTAAGTTTCTTAAGTTCTTGTTCTTTGTCCGTCATTATATGAATAAGAATAGGTCTGTTAGCTAAGTGGATTTGTCTTGATTTATGGCTGGAGAGATGGGGCGAGCTTGAAAGAACAGCTGTGCTCTGTGCTATTCCAAGAGGCAACCAGATGGCGTTGGCAATGGCAAAAAAAAATGGCTACTCGAAACTGATGAGGTTATCAAGCATACATAATACACAATTCTACCAAATCAATGAAAGTAATGTAGCAAGTGTTATTGCAAACATGCTGCTGCGTTATGCAAATCAACCCGTATACAATGGAATGTTGTACTTATCCGTTGTGTTGAAATGGTGTCGTCGTGTGGCGTTGTGAGGTTTCGTGTCTTATTTCAAGTAATCTGCACTTCACTGCCACCTTAACTTAGTATTTTCTGCTTGAAATCTTCAAGATGTTTCGTTTCGTGATGTAGTGATCCGTGATTCGAACAGTAATTAAGTTTCGGCACCAGTATGTCGTAGTATAAATAACGTACACAAACAGCTAGGTCTCCATACTTACTCTCTTTATTTTTTTTTTTTTTTACAAAAACAAAGCAAGAACAAAAAACGCATCTGGTGGCGTTAACAACAACTATTTGGTTATAATCACTGACGGTAGATGTCCTCAGCTACTCTGTGTCCTCAACAATTGGAAATGACTCTAGTAATTGAATCTAATACACAAAACCTGAAACCTACTTCTGATGCAGCACCATTTGTAGTAGTGTTAACTAGTACACTGGGCACACTCACTCAACTTCATCCTCTTAAATTGAGCAAACTTAATTTCGAAAAACATCATGATTTAGCAGCGGAGAAAATTACAAAAAACCGGGAAAATAGATTGGAAGTACATTTATTTCCCTTCTGCACGTGCCGCGAATGCGTTTATCAATTCTGACTTCGCCTCTACAGACCATCTCAGGGCCTATATTCCACATCATTACATAGATGCTAGGGGAATCATACACAATATTGACCAGATATCACAGAAGATGAAATCAAAGAACACGGATATACAGTGGAAGTTTTTCCAATTCAACATGTGTATCGCTTAAATGCCGCGTGCTTTTGGACACCGGCACTATGACTTACGAACCCACTCACAAGTGTTTATTGACATTCGGACCTCCATTGCTACCACGACATTTTCGAATATACTATAGTCAATTTCCCATTTATTCCTTCAAAGAAAGGGTGCTACAGTGCTACAAGTGTGCCAAATTCGAACACTCCACCAAAACCTGTCGCGGCTACAACACATGTGTGCGCTGTGCGGAAGACCACCCGAGCACAGAATGTGAACGTGATGTCTTTAAATGCAGTAATGCACATTAACACATCGCGCTAATGATAAACATTGCCCAGTGTTTTTGCGCGAGCAAGCCATCACGGACAAAATATCATCCATACGTCCAGCATTCCAACATTCGAGAACAGGTCGTACAGGCTCTCATGTACGGCATGTTTATTTGCACAGCACCTAGCCACTAATGCGACTTTATCTGTGCGGTATTAAAGGTGTCCTTGTATATTCCAGCTTTTGTGTCTTGGGCAATGATTTCTTCCCGTATACCTAATTTTGGATACAGGAAGGGGGCAGGAATGGGTGTTGGGGGAAGTATGTGTTAGAAGATGGGAGTGGCATTACCATTATCCAAGGGCGTCCTTGGGTAGGTCGTAACTTTTCCTTCTGCGAGGTGCTCTGTAGTCGTATTGACCTAATGCCCGTACCAGCTGATAGGTGTGGGAGTTAAGTTTGGAGTGCACGGTTCGGGATCGCTCCCTTACCAAGTCCATGATGTAGGGTACTCCGGAGTGGTTGTGAAGGATGTAAGACGGCAATCTGCGCCCAGTATCATATATAGTTCTTAACGCCCTATTCTGCACTGTCTGCAGTTTGTGTATGGTAGAAGGTGCCGCTGATCCCCAGGCTTCGCAGCCGTATAAGATCAATGGTGGGATGATTGCCCGGTAAATGCGTAGTTTTAGGTGATTGGGCATGGTGTATCGGATGATAGGGTAGAGCTGTCTGAGCGCAGCGTGACTAAGTTTGGCCATTGCGCGGACGCGTGGGGCGTATGTTAGCCCGCGGTGGAGGAGAGCGCCTAAATATTTGGCGGAGGTTACCCATGGGATATTTCTCCGCTTGAGCCAAAGTGACCGTTCTGGCCGCCAATGACGAGCCTTACCAAGGAGGAGAGCGGAGTCATTCTCCACTTCTCACTCCAACGGCCTACGGTGTCGAGTTGTCGTTGAAGGGGAGGGAGGCAATATCTCACATTCTTGTTTTGTGCCATGATGAGGACGTCGTCCGTATACTGGCATGTCGCAGTTTGTTGTTCCGTGGGGAAATTGGACATGTATGCTGCGAAGAGTAGCGGGGAGAGTACGCTGCCCTCTGGGACTCCTGCCGCTATGTCTCTTAGTGTAGACAGTTTTCCTTCCACTTTCACTCTGAAAGTGCGATCCTGAAGGAAGCTGCTAATTATTGTGAGATATGGAGGAGGGATGTTTGCCTACTTTAATTTGTACAGTAGGCCTTGGTGCCAAGTTGTGGCGAATGCCTTTTCCACGTCCAGCAGAACTGCTATGGTCTTGACGTTTTCCTGGAAATCCAGGAAATCATCTCGAACTCATGCAGCAGCTGCATGGTCGTGGAATGACCCCAACGAAAACCAAACTGGTGATCCGGTAAGAGTTGCCTATCCTCAAAAAGAGGTATTAGGCGGGTAAGGAGCAACCGCTCAAAAACTTTTGAGACGATTGGGAGAATGCTGATGGAGCGGTAGTTGCTATGAAAGACTGGGTTCTTGCCCGGTTTCAATATACACACCACTCTCACCTCCTTCCAGAAAACTGGACAGTGACGGAGACGTAGGCATGCATTGAAGATCCGGGTCAAGCGGACGACAGCCTTTTTGGGTAGGTGCTGGAGCATGAGAGCCGTGACGCCGTCATGTCCAGGGGATTTATTTGGGTTTAGACTTTGGATTTCGGAAATCACCGCTTTCGGGGTGATTATAGGAAGTTGGATCTCCCCGTGTAGCAGCCGTGGTTCCTCATAGAGGTAATCCACAGTTGCTTCCACAAGTTCAGTAAAGTCTTCATCTTGAGGGTCCTCCCGAAGTTCGAACTGTACCTCAAGGTGGTCTGCGAACACAATAGCATTCTCGCCTGGCTCGAAGGCCATGCAAGGGATGCTGGTATTGGGTCTTGTCCTTCCTCAAGGTCCTTATAATCCGCCATTTTTTTCCTATTCTTAAAGGTTTACATTCTGAAGAGTGTTTTCCCAAGCTGTTGTTCTGTGCGCACGGAGCAGTCGCCTTACTAGGGTTTTGAACCTCTGCTATACTGCTCCTATCCTGGGATGGCGGAAACGCTGCCATAGCTTCCGATCAGTTGCCTTGGCTTTTATCAACTGTCGGAGTTCTATAGGTAAGATTCTAGGGTCTGAGGTGTTGGTGGGAATGCGGTAAATATGTGCACGTTCCGCATTTAGAATCTGGTGGGAAAAATCCGTCACTGCCGCTTCCAACGCTTCGAGATCATTGATGCGTAGTCGAGGGTCGACGGAACGGTTGAGTTCTAGGACTGCTGAATTCCAGTCGGTCTCATGTGTCCAGTCTGAGTTTAACAGACTTAACTGAGTTTAACATAGCTACTGTGGAATCCACCACGACAGGGTCGTCGTCAGTATCCAGCTCGTTAACTGCCGAGAGGTCGAAATGCAATGGCATATTTTTGGTGATCATGATGTCTAAGACGTCAGGCCTGCCGCGGGCCGGATGGAATGTTGGACCACTCGGCCCGTGCGCGACAATGTTTGGGTCTCCGCTGATGAGACGGTAGAGCCCGCGCCCCCTCTGGTTGTTAGTTCGACTGTACCAGAGCCCAAGCGTCGCGTTGAGATCTCCAGCGATGCAGACTATTGGGTGTAGGTTAAGGAGAGTGGTATAATCTGTTTCGTAGAAGCGATGATCTGGAGGGTCATAAGCCGCAATCAACAGCGGATCCACACCACCAATGGCAAGCCTAATGGCAGTAGCCTCCACGTGTTGCAGGGCAGGAAGAGGAAAAGGTGTGTGCGTGATAATACTTTTGATGAAGATAGCTGTACCACCACCCGGTCGGCCGACCCGATCAGACCGATGGGTGACGTAACTTGGCAGTGAGAAGTTAATATCAGCTTGCAGGTGTGTCTCGGTAACCATGAGGATGTCAATCCCGTAGGATTGTACAAATTCTAGAATGCCTGGACGTTGTTCCCTTACGCCATTAGCATTCCAGAAAGCGGAGCGTAATGGTCTATGCACAACACGGTAGGTCATTACTGGGATTTAGGGAACAACTGCTCCAGTGTTTGCAGAAGGATTTGGTGTTTTAGAAGGGCGTCAACATTGGCGTCCGTTAGTGTCTGCATACACCTCCGCAGTATGGAAAGTGTCCGATTGATCATATCCCCGAACCAGTTGGACAGGGTCCTGAATTTCTCTAGGTCTGCCGAGGATATAGCACCTCCGAGTGGGGCCAATGGGGCCTTCGGAATGGTGCGTGCTGGTTGGGCATGTTTGGTTTGGGTTGGGGCCGGGGTGGGTACCTCGGCAGTTTCAGGCATTGCACCAGACGCTGTTTCTTGCTCAACTAGAGCTGGCCGCTGTCTTTCAGCCTTTCATTTCTTTCTCACTTTCCGCGAGAGGGGCGTGGAGGTGCCACGCTAGTGGCTGGTGCATTTTGCACAGTTTGAACTTGTGCAGCTTCAGCCTGCTGCACAATTTTTTCAGCCTTGCTAAGGGCGGCGGCGAAGCTCACCCCTGTGCGGACTGGTGCCACTTCCTTGGACCGCGGCGGCGGTTGTCTATAATTTTTTGCCGCACTTCACACCCCTTATATGCACTTACATGGAGTTTGTGGCAATTGGCACACTCTTTTTCTTCTGTGCCTTTGTCGTAGTTTGCAACGAGGTATTCCCCGACATAATGCAGGCATGCGAGCTTTCGCTCACATGCCTGGCTGGAATGGTGGAAACCCATGCACCTGCGGCATTGGGTTGGACCGTCTTGCCACCTTAACAACAGTGTGGAATAAGGTGCGCACAGTGGCTATGGGCTGTACTTGTTGGCCTGGGACTTTGTCCACCACTACCAAATACAGTGGCATTGGAACTTTTTTCGACCCTTCCTCGGTCCAAATGGTCTTTCGCAGCTGCTCTATAGCTGAGATTGTAATGTCATGTTCCTCTTTGAGGGCCTCTTTTATTTCCTCTGGTGTACACTCAGAGGAGAGTCCTCGGATTATGCGTCTGTCCACATTGGGACGCTGGAGTGAACAGGAGTAGAAATGGATATTCTGCTCCCTTAGTACTTGTTTCACCCTTTCGACATCTTCGGGCGTGTAGGTTCAGATGTGAACTTTTGTTGGCTTCCTTTGAACCTCAAATCCCTTGACCAATTTGGCCGCTGGGAGTTTCATAATTTTGATGTGGTTGGTAAAAGAATCCGCTATCATATGCGGAATCTTAGTGCCCTCTTCGTTAGGGGTGTTTGATCGGCCCCTTGTGTGGGATGCAGTGAGGTTTGCGAAGACTTTCGCTTGCTCCTGCGCTCAACCACAGTGAAGCCGTCGTCTTGTGCAGTATTGTCCTCCTCGGACTCTGTTTCAAACAGCAGGAGGTGTGGGTTGCTGGTTCCAGTTGTTGCTGCTGGTGGTACCCGTTGAGGGGCCGTGGCCCTCCTCTTGGAACCCTGGAGCCTCTTGGCCGCGAGTTCTACCACTTCAGGTGGGGAGAGTTGGGAACTGGTACCGGGTAATTGCCCGTCTACGTTGGGTGTCATTGCGGTCGCCATCCAGCTGTCCGCAGAGGACGGGATCCCCTCTTTAGAAGAGACGCCTATGTGAGCCATATGGGCTCCAAGGAATGGACTGGAAGCCCTCCCTCTTGGCTGTACCCCTACGGACCCGCTGTCACAGTAACGTCTTTCAGTCAGTTTTACTGTTTTAATGTCGGGGGTTTACCTGTCCCCGATTCACCAGATCACACCCCTCCAAGAAAGCAGGATCGATGTTTGGTGTACCCTAAAGCTTGCTATCAAGCCCGTTTAATGATACACGTGGTTAACTGTGCCGTAGCCTGGCACAACTCGTCGTATCGCTCCACCAACGGTCGCTGCGGAAGTCCTCCTGCTGCTCCCTGGTGAGAAAATCCAGAACCAATCGCCAAGGACCATGCGACGCGTGTGCATCCAATACAAGCCAATGGCCGAATGCGATGATGTGAATGATCCATACGTCTCACTAGATATGAAGCTATCTAGCTAATTCGCGCGGACCAATCATATGCTAGTAAACTCCATAGCCAAATAGAGAGGTTCAAATCCCTGGTAAGGCGACTGCTCCGTGCGCATTGAACATCAGCCTGGGAAAACACATTACGAACTATAAACCTTCAAGAAAAGAAACCCTGGCGGATTATTAGGGCCTTGAGGAAGGATAAGACCCAATACCAGCATCCCTTGCACGGCACTCGTGGGCGGCTCGCTTTTGAGCCAGACGAGAAAGCCACTGTGTTTGCGGACCACCTTGAGGTACAGTTCGAACCCCGGGAGGACCCGCAAGACGAAGACTTTACTGAACTCGTGGATGCAGCCGTGGATTACCTCTATGAGGAACCGCGGCGGCTACACGAGGTGATCCAACTTCCCATAATCACCCCGAAAGCGATGATTTCCGAAATCCAAAGCCTGAATCCCAACAAATCCCCTGGGCATGACGGCGTCACGGCTCTCATGCTCCAGCACCTACCCAAAAAGGCTGTGGTCCGCTTGACCCGGATCTTCAATGCATGCCTCCGTCTTCGTCACTTTCCGGTTTTCTGGAAGGAGGCGAGAGTGGTATGTATATTGAAACCGAGCAAGAACCCAGTCTTTCCTAACAACTACCGTTCCATCAGCATTCTCCCAATCGTCTCAAACGTTTTTGAGCGATTGCTCCTTACCCGCCTAATACCTCTTTTTGAGAAGAGGCAACTCCTACCGGATCACCAGTTTGGTTTTCGTCGGGGTCATTCCACGACCATGCAGTTGCTGCGTGTGCCCGAGATGGTATACCTGGGTTTCCAGGGAAACATCAAGACCATAGCGGTGCTGCTGGACGTGGAGAAGGCTTTCGCCACAACCTGGCACCAAGGCCTACTGTACAAACTAAAGCAGGCAAATATCCCTCCTGCATATCTCACTATTATCAGCAGTTTTCTTCAGGACCGCACTTTCAGAGTGAAAGTGGAAGGAAAACTGTCTACAATAAGACAAATAGCGGCAGGAGTCCCAGAGGGCAGTGTACTCTCCCCGCTACTCTTCGCAGCTTACATGTCCGATTTCCCCACGGAACAACATACTGTGACATGCCAGTATGCGGACGACGTCCTCATCATGGCACAAAATAAGAATGTGAGATATTGCCTCCCTCCCCTTCAACGACAACTCGACGCCGTCGACCGTTGGAGTGAGAAGTGGAGAATGGCTATTAGTCCGGGGAAAAGCTCCGCTCTCCTTCTTGGTAAGGTTCGCCATTGGCGGCCGGAACGGTCTCTTTGGCTTAGGTGAAGAAATATCCCATGGGTAACCTCCGCCAAATATTTAGGCGTTCTCCTCGATCGCGGGCTAACATACGCCCAACACGTCCGCGCAAAGGCCAAACTTGGTCACGCTGCGCTCAGACATCTCTACCCTATCCTAAGATCTACCATGCCCAACCACCTAAAGTTAAGGATTTATCGGGCAATCATTCCGCCACTGATCCTATACGGCTGCGAAGCCTGGGGATCGGCAGCACCATCTAACATGCACAAATTGCAATCAGTGCAGAACAGGGCGCTAAGAATGATATTCAATACCGGACGTAGATTCCCATCTTACATCCTCCACAACCAATCAGGACTTCCCTACATCATGGACTTGGTAAGGGAGCGTTCCCGAACCATGCACTCCAAACTAAACTCCCACGCCAATCAGCTGGTACGGGCATTAGGTCAATGCGACCACACAGCACCTCGAAGAAGGAAAAGCTACCGCCTACCAAGGACGCCCTGGGATAAGGGTAATGCCACTCCCATCTTCCAATACATCATTACCCCAACACCTATTCCTGCCCCCTTTCTGTGTCCTAAACTAGGCATACAGAAAGAATCCATCACCAAGGACACAAAAGCATGACAACACAAAGACAACCTCCAATACCGCACAGATAAAGTCGCATTAGCGGCTAGGTGCTGTGCAAACACGACATCCCGTACAGGAGAACCTGTACGACCTGAACTCGGTCACTGGTCAATCCTTCTTCACACAGAGCAAACCAGCTCTTCCCAGATAACCCCACCGTACCTCGCAGTACGGCTTCCAGACCTTACAAACAAATCCTTCGAGGAACCCCAGATACCTTCACAACATAAACGAGTTAAATCGACTCCTAAACCCCACTTCCAGATTCCTACCACTGAACCCTTTTACTTACGGGGAGAGATAGCACACGTGACTCACGTTCTCCTACATATCTTCAGATCCAGCAGCACCAGGAGACTTCATCCGAGACCCTTCCTGATACACCTACACTTCCTCCCCTGTCCACCCAAAAAGTGGACGTCAATATTTTTACTTACCTCGAAGGAATGGGTAAACTCACTAGGAAACCTGAGCCTGTTCCTAGCAATGCCTTAAGCCACCTTTTATGCAAGTTAAACTTCTCCATCCGAGCTAACTAAATTCTTCGTACTTAAAGTATGGCTCCGTTCACTATAGTTCAAAGGAACGCCCATTTCATCAAGCCTCAATTACCTGATTTACATCTCTTGCAGCGATATCAAATCGATATTGTAGTGATTTCAGAAACATGGCTGACTCCACAACAAACATTTCGGTGGCGTCCATTCCAGGTTCTCCGACAGGAACGCTTGCGTAGGGAGGAGGAGGAATCATGGTTCTTCTTCATCCCTCTTTTTTGGTATCCTCTTTCCAAATAATTAACAGTTTAGATGAGCAATTTCGGGCAATACTAATCCAACTTCCTAACTGACAACTCTTAGCGCTCTATAATGCACCTCAACATTATATATCCCAGACATTTTGAGTCAATCATATTCCATTACTCCCAGGCAAAGATACCATAATCTCTGGCGACTTCAATCTCGGTCTTACCCCTAACCAAATCCGTTGTTCCCAACATTTCTTTTTTCCCTTTCTTCATCAGTTAATTGATTACCATTTCCTTTTGCTTCATGACGACTTCCCGGCCCGTTTTGGTCCACCTCATCAACATCTCTCCTCTCATCACTTTGGCATAACACCCATTGACTCTATGGGAAGTGATCACTTTCCCATCTTTATCAATATAGGTAAATCCCCACTTTTGGATGCACGCAGACCTTTCCTTCCTCGACAGCATATACAGGATTGGAACGACTTTACCCACAGTCTGACATCGGCACTATTAACATACAACATGTCCTGTACACCGGAACGTCCTCTGAATCGCGTATCTCCCATTGTGGCTACAGTGCTATTCCATCTATCCCCAACCCGGTCATAGTATTCCGGCAAACCTACTTACAAACCCATTTGGTGGTCCACGGAATGATTGGAGACCATTGCTAAACGTAGATTATTATTACGCCAATACCGACAGACACCAGCACGTACCCTATTTCTCCGTCAGTTTGGGTGGCTCAGTTGGTTAGACGCTGGCCTACTGATGCCAAGGTCGCGGGTTCAAATCCCGCCCAGATCGATGCTTTTTAAGTATGCTTAAAAACGACAGCTCCATGTCAGTAGATTTACTGACATGTTAAAGAATTCCTGCGGGACGAAATTCCGGCACACCGGTGACGCTGGTGCGATCCTGGCAATTCACAGCGTCGTTAAACGACAAAAGAATTTAATTTAATTTTAAGTACCCTATTTATCGATTTAAAAGTTCAATTTGCCTCTACTCGCCGAATCATCCAGTACCATAAACGTAGCGGTTGGCGAAAGTTCCGTACTGAGTTATCGCCTTCAATTTCTACTTTCACAAAGTGACGTAAATTACGTTGGTTCACCCACCATACAGGACGCTCTACCGCTCCCATAGATATGGACATACCTCTTCAACAACAGTTTTTTTAATAACATGCTCCAGACTGGGTATCTAACAGCCCTCCGACCCCTGAGTCTGCGGTACAGGACGAACCCTTATTTGAAGACGCACTAGCGCTCATGGCCCCCATTACAACTCACGAACTCACTAATGCACTCAACGCTCACCATAAATCCACTTCTCCGCATAGAATAACCTATGAAGTTATTAAACACTTTCTACCTTCACTACATCTTTTGCTCACACAAGAGTATTCGTTTATTCTTTACACAGGACACATCCCCGATTCATGGCACCACTTTTATATTTTACCGCTTTTGAAACCAAACAAAACGGGATGGTCGGCCACTCATTATCGACCGATCGACCTAACTAACACGCTTCGAAAACTATTTGACCAAATTTTCAACACCCGCCTCGCTTTCTATATGGAACGGTATGGTTTCTGGCCCAAGGGTCAATATGGATTCCGCAAACTCATTTCGACTTCTTACAAACTGTTGCAACTATCTCACGAAATAAACATCAATTGGACTCGTAAACGAGGACTTCTGGTCATTTCTTAGACATTTCACACATATACGATTCAGTACAATTAGACATTCTTATTCCTATGTTACGGAAACTATATTCCTGCATCTATCGTCCAACTTATATACCACCTGTTTACCGACCGACAGTTGCAATGAACTCCACGTTACTCCTATTACCAAATCCGCTACAGCTCCCAGGGTTTACTTCAGGGTACTTATCTTGGTCCGCTTCTCTTTATCGTTTATCCCAATGAACTTAGCACTCTTCCTTTTAAACGGAGCCAACTTCTCCTTTTTACTGACCATATCCTCCTTTATTCCCCAGCAATAGTTCAGGAAATCCGTTTGTCAACGTCAAATCTACAACACAATATAGTCTTATTATTGCAGACCCTCCTACGATTAGGGTTAGAACTCAAAGTCGTTAAAAGTCAATCAATTTTCTTTAAACGCGGCAGACCAACTTTACGCACACCGATGCATCTTGACCAACACTCCCTACCTCTTATGCCAACAGCCAAATTTCTTGGCTTATATTTTGACCATAATCTATCCTGGAAAAATCATGCTAGTTATCTTAATTCCACGCTTAGAGCAACCCTTCCCATTTTTAAATATGTACAAGGTCGACATTGGGAAGCCCATCCACGTTACCTCCATGCCATATTCCACGCCCTCTGCCATTCGAAACTGGACTATGGGGCCATCGCTATCACTGCCTATCCGGTAGGATGGCAAGTGAAAATTAAGTCGGTAAGCTCATTTTAGGGGTAGGCGGTAACCCGACTACTCGAAAAGTTTTCGATGAACTCGCAATACCGTGATTCACCAAACGACAGATAGCACTTACCATTCATTTTATAGCGAAACTCTATTTCTTCACGGAGACGCCGCTACGCCTTACTACCCATTGAAGTTGCAAAATAGGATCGCGGATGCAGACACCGGTCTATTTAAAGGTGATTCAGGCTTTGAAAGAGGCCCATGGGGGGATGTCCCATATATTGTATCAGATATGATCAGCTTATCCCTAAAACCAAACTTATAATCTCTAATTTACAAAAACATGACGCTACCATCCATACCCAGTTTTTAGACTTTCTAGACCAGTTTTCCTAATCTTTACCTTGACAGCGTCGTTAAAAACAAAATAATTTAATTTAATTTGAAATATTGCCTCCATATAATTGGAACATCCGTCATATAGCCCCACTTCTCCGATTCCTTAGAAAATGCAAAATGAAACTATAATACTACTATCACAGTAAGAACATTACATTAATTTCTAGGTACATTTACATATATAACATCAGTGCCACAAGACTTGCAAAACTAGAGTTCACTGGATATAGCGTCACTAAATCAACCAGCAACAACAACAATATATCGATAGGCTCTATCGGATTCGATATGCTGCGTCCATAAACTCAAAACAACAACAATAACTTCATACAGTAGTAATAGACAAGTCAAGAATGTTATTTCTAGTATTGCCGGGATTTTTATAGATCTCAAAACAGGTTAGATAAAGGATTTAAAATTAAGTGATAACAGTGTCAAGTAGCGTTGGAGATATAACAACATTGTACTTTTATGCAGTAGGTTCTCTTCAGTTCTTATGCATTTTCATGAATGAAATCCGTCGTTGGCATAGTGCCGGACGACGGCAAAATATTCGGAGATTTTAGGTACGCGATGTAAGCGTCTAAGAAGCAGTTTTGGTAATAGAGGAATTAAATGGTCCCTGCATGAATTCCAATAGACAATGTAAAGTTTAGTGCAAAAAAATTGTGGTAATAGAGGAATTAAGTGGTCCGTCCACTTTCCCTCCTTGCAAGTTCTAATCTGTATATAAATCGTTGTAAGTTTCCTGTGGGAGCTCTGTATAGTTCTACGATACAGTATGTACTACTACCAAATTCTATTCTGACTGAAGTACATTCAAATTCGTTTTCTTCGCGAAACAATGCAACATCTACGCTGGCGAACTTTATCGTCATTTTAGCAAATATACTCAATCATAACCACCATCTGATAGAGCTCCCACAGGTAACTTAAAACAATTCATAAACGATTAGAGCTTGCAAGGAGGGTAAATGGAAATGAAACACCAGGATCACTTAATTCCTCTATTACTACAATTTTTATACTAAACTTTGTATATTCGTTGTCTGTTGAAATTCAAGGCTGGAGAGTATTAGAAGCGGTAAAGCTATTGCTGTCACGTTTTGTGTTCCATTCCCATTTATCACTGAAGGTTGGTAGTGTTGCCAATGCTTGGTAATGCACAGTGGTTAAAGCTTGTAGATAGTCATTATAGGTTTGCAAATCCAAGTTTCCTGTTTAGTGAGATGGCAAGGATTTTTCATTGTTGTAAAATAATACATAATGGTGAACAATTAGGTGCTGAAACATTTAACACCTCCTCTCCAAGCAATCCGAGGAAGTAGGATCCCTGGCTCATCTTTAGAAAGTGTCCCATAGCACTTGCCTGCCAAACTCTAAGTCTGGATCTCTCACCACAACTGCCCCTGGTGCTTTTCTATCCATGCATAGGACGTTATGGGGCATCCACTTGGGCAGGAGTGGAGGTGGGGAAAGAAATTCTCAGGAGTGCAAGAATGTATACATTGACATAGTGTCCATGGATTTACTATTTATTTTAAAGGATGGTGACAGAGAAAGGATAATTTGCTCTCGAAATGAATAAATGTTAGTTGACAAGGTGAGCAAAAGCATCAGAAAATATGTGTAACAATAGTGATTCTCTGATACAATATTGGGGAGCTTTTCAATTATGGGGAATACTCTAGAGTAGCTTTTATACTGTTTCAGTTACACTTCTTTAACTTTTGACGGGGTTGCTCTCGGAAGTTTGGCCGCCACTTGACTAAATTGCCATTTTAGAAATTATTCCAGATGCACAGATTGACTGCACTTCAGAAAATTACAACTGAGAATGTTTAGCCTTCATATTGTCCTGTGAAAAACATTACAATAAATAATTATGTAGGTACATATGCAGTACATTTGCCATAATTTAGATTATTACTTTCTCTACTACATATAGTAAGCAGGTAGAGTAGTGTATTCTACACAAAAATTTGAATTGAGACTTCACCAAAAATATGGTGCTATCAGGTTAAGTGGCCATGCTTTTAATGGTATCTGAGTTGTGGTCACATGCTCTCGACACTTTTTCCAGTGTGGACTGTCTTATGCAGCACTGTTCAACGTGGTGCCTGCAGCAGTCATAGTGCTTGTGATATATTTTTCTGGCACCCTTCATAGGCAAATTTTTACTCTGTTGATTTCTAGTATTAGTTAAAATTTCAAGACAGAACAATTTTCTTCCGAATATCTTCCCATTACGTACCAGTGAAATATATTTTTGTGTACCTAAAGTTGTATTCATTACTTACCTAACCAGTGTTTTCCCTTTATCCTCTCAAAACGAGGGTACTTGGCCTAACTGGTTATAATGGTGCCCTCACCTTCTTGAGCTCAAATATGCCTGTGCACATAAGAAAGTTGCACAGCACTAGTCTTATGCATCAAAACAAATAGTATGAACGAGCAAGGCCAACTAGAACCATTAACAAATTGCAATTATTCTTGGGATATGCTTGTTATTTCTTTTTGTACATTATTTTACAGTTCTTGTAATGTTCAGGGATCAGATTTATACACTTCATCTTTCAAATTGTCCCACAAGTGAAAATTGCAAGATATGAGTTCTGGGGATTGTGTGGGCCCATTCCCTACACTGCTCACTGCATCACCAAAAATGTCAGCAATTGCATTCAAAGAAGTGTGAGCTGTAGGGGCTGTAGTCTTGTTGAAATACACTATAATTTGATCAATTGCTGACTCATGCTTGTTGTGCTAACTTCCAGAGAGACTTTTCGTGGCAACGTTCTAACTGCACACTGATATTCTCATTTTTGACTATTTAAATGTGATGTTTTTAATCTTTTTTCTAGTCTAACACTGATCCCATACTAAAGTTTGAAGTTTGACTACACCTGTTCGTCCAGTATTTGATGCATCATGTAAGACAGATGAAAGCATTTCCTTGAATAACTGCTTAAATATGGGGTGTAATCATGTCTTGTTAATTTTGGAAATAATCATAAGGTTTCGAGAAAGTATTGGAGTTACTTCAGATATTAGAAAAGCATTTCAAATAATTGAGGTTGTAACAGAAAATCCTTACCTCTGCATTTTCTGTGGTGGGAGGATGATCATACAAAGAAAATGAAAGTCTAGACATTCAAGAGTGATGTTTGGAACAACCTGCAGTGCATTTATCCTAGGTGCTGTATACATAAAAAAAGTAATTCAGCTATATAACATTTTTGCTTTTGTCTAGACAATTCAAAATGCACCTTCAGTTCATTTCACTGTTCGAGAATCTTGACTCACAGCTGGTTCTATCGAAGTTCAACATGTGTTGCTCATTGGTGAAATTTTCAATGGCTCAATGCCGTAATTTATGGTGTGATAAATATTTTTATGCAATTTGGCGAGCAGTAGAATGGGAAAACCAGTTGTGAGTGTTTGTAATTAAAGGGGAACAAAACACAAAAATTATGTTTCTTACTAAATGAAGGATATGGCCTTTAAAATGCAGTGGAGGGACTATTTTCTTACTAGACGATACTTTTTTTTTAATGTCCTCCAACGTAATGTCATATCCGATGTTGAGTGACTGAAATGGGTGAAAAGATGCTCATAGGAGCCCGAGGTCCATAGAGCTTTAAGTTACCCAACATTCGTCTTCTCAGGATAAGGGAAAACCTTGGAAAAAACCCTTATCTGTATAACTTACCCTAAGTGAGATTCGAACTCGCGACTTCTTGAACATGAGGCAGACACTAACCATCACACCACAGAGGCGGGCCTATGCAATACTGTTATCACTGTGTAAGCAAAATAATAAACACCTCATATGTCATCAACTCCATCTGCTTGCTGCAGGCACATGGAAATTTACAACTTGCTTACTGCTGCATTAACCCTTTCTCATAAATTATGCTTGCTTGTATTGATGTTTAAGAGTAGTGTACTTTATGAGGTGTTTTGGAGATGGTATTACTGAGTCAGTTTAGTATTATACAAACAACATATTAAAAATAAAATGCCTCAATGTTGTGCATATAGCTGCAATGTAAGAAGCAAAACTTGCAAGGGAACTCATTTTCATTCCTGTGCAAACAGAGACAAATCCCCCAAAATCTGCAGTATATTGGTAGAATTTTTCAAAAGAAAACTTTTTTGCCTGGTCCCTATACTTTATGTTCCTTCTATTTTAAGGACACAATTATGAAGACAGTTATTAAAAAAGCAGCTTACTCCAGAAGAACATTTCAGAGGGCATTTATTAAAACCTGTAACTGTTCCTCCTATAAGCAAAAATGAAGATACTTAAAGTACTATTAAAACAATAGATCCTTCACCATCTTCATCCCAGTGCAAACGACAAAGAACAGAACGCTATGAGGCTAGATATTGTAAAAGCACTGTGTGTGAATTATGTGATAGTGTTACCTGCAATAACGCTGACAATGAAGGCAGTAATGATAAACTAGTGAAACAGAATTCAGAATAGAAGGCGATCAAAACAAAAAAGAATTCAGAAGTAAAATGCGAACTAATTAAGGAAACATACCCACAATATATTGTTGGAACCTAAAGCATCTATAAAACAGACAATGATGAGGATAATCAGGATAAGCTGAGTGAAAATTTCTATGAACCTGATACTTCAGACTTGGATGCAAGTGATAACGGAGGAAGAGGAGGAGAAAGAGAAACAATAGATCCTTCACCATTTTCATCCCAGTGCAAACGACAAAGAACAGAATGCTATGAGGCTAGATATTGTAAAAGCACTGTGTGTGAGTTATGTGATAGTGTTACCTGCAATAACGCTGACAATGAAGGCAGTAGTGATAAACTAGTGAAACAGAATTCAGAATAGAAGGCGATCAAAACAAAAAAGAATTCAGAAGTAAAATGCTAACTAATTAAGGAAACATACCCACAATATATTGTTGGAACCTAAAGCATCTATAAAACAGACAATGATGAGGATAATCAGGATAAGCTGAGTGAAAATTTCTATGAACCTGATACTTCAGACTTGGATGCAAGTGATAACAGAGGAAGAGGAGGAGAAAGAGAGTGTTTCATCATACATGGAAATGAAGCTACACTGGAATATTTCTTTGTGGCTTGGAGATTTCTACTTTTACTTTTCAAACCAACTTCTCATTACATTAAAGGGACAATGCTGTGTGCTAAAACAGTGTGTTACATTCACTTGGAACTCACAAAATTTATCAGGAAAGAAACTGGAAGGAAACGCTTTAATAGCAAGTTCATTATTATCTGGTAGGTATATTGTTTCAGAAATGTAAGTCCTTCTGCAAATCACTGGATTTAGCAATGCTTTCAAGGCCTACATTCGATAAAACCATTCAAAGCATGGCGGCACCAGTTATTAGAGCATTTTGGGTTCAAGAAAGAAAAAAGAACTTGAATTCATTAAAAGATTGTGGTTGACCTATATGGCAGGCAGGCTATGGGCAGTATGACTCCCCAGAATTTTCAGCTAAATATTTAGTCTATTCTGTTATGGATTTAAATTCCCACAAAGTTATTGATTTTCAACTTGTTCAAAGAGATGGTGAAAGGCGATTTGGTAGAAATGCTTGTGACAACTAAACATGAAACAGGAAAAGTGTAGAATTGAACTTTTGCTTGCTGACAGACATAAAGGTGTAATATATCTGTTAAGTCCAGAACATGAATTTGACACATAACATTTGTCTAAAAGTTTAATGAAACAAAAAAAATTAAAATGGTAGAAAAACAATACCCAGAACTGATGGCATGGAAAGTCTGAATGAATAACCCTTTGTAACAGACTGCACAAAACTGTAGTGAAAACGGTGCCATGTTAATTGAAAAATTCATATCAATTCTTCATCATATAAAAATGAGTATAGTGGGAATGTGGTGTACATGATGAATTGTTGGAAGAAGATGAAACCGAAATTATGTCAATTTATGTATTTTATAATAGAAAGAAACAAAAGGAGATTCTAGTCAATAGTTAAGGGGAAGACGTAATAAAGCTGAATAGATTAAAGTCTCAAGAATGGAAGCCTAGGCAGATTTAAATGAGTGATAAGGTTACAATTGTTGTTTGTACGAAGCCATAGTGATCCTGCGGGCTGATTCCTATCTTACCATGACGTATTCTAAAGTTAGCCAATGGAAATCGCTTCATTCGTGTTGCTCACGCAAAAACAAATGCAACGCAACACACACTCGTCTTGAATTGAGTCGAGATAACACACGTGCAACTTGGGAGTTGTACGTAAGCTAGCGCGTATACATAATTCGGCGGTTGCTAAAGGGTGACAAAGATAAAGTGTTATAACATTGTAGTTGAAGTTACAAAGTTACATTCTATTTAAATATCGTTGGCAGTTCTCTACAAATCTGTAAACTTACAAATAAAGTGATATGTTGGTTAATTCTTCGTTTGGTTCCACACCTACCATAACTCACGCATACCCTGTAGATTAGGACCTCTTGCTAGAGCTAGTCCGGACACCAAACACGAGATCTTATAGGTCTTAAAGGCGACGTCTTCGACGGAGAGGAACGTTTGCGTCAAAGACTAAAGAAGTAAATTATGGATTAAAGGCAAATCAAACGCCTATCATGCGCTGAAGAAAATTATTTTGGTTAGCAGCTAAAAGATCTGGCTCATGTTCCATATTATAAACATACATACTGGCAATTTGGAAAGTTATCACAACCTTGGTGTTTTATGTGCTCTATAAAGAACACATTTTTCATATAATGGTCAACCTGACACCAGTGCATGGAATCAGCATGGTCTTTGGTATTCACGTTGTTTTGGAATTGCCATCAGAATGGTTTAAAACAAAGTCGTACTTTTTTGGTTCAAGCTGATAAGGATGGATACAACTTTCATTCATTTTCTAAGCAGATGTTGTTCTGCTGTGTATCATTTAGTTGGTATTAATGTGTGAACCGTGTTTGTCATTTAAAAACACCACATCTTGTCTGAGTTCAGCGGGTCTACTGGTGTCACGCATCACATCAACAACTGCCTTTAACAGGAGAATCATTCACATTGGGATGATATAACTGCCTGTGTTGATATCTCTTCTTGATGACAAATCAACTAATGTGGTGAATGAAATATTTGTTTTTGTGTTTCATTCCCCTTTAAGAAATCTAATGTTCTCGGTAGAGCTCATATGCTGCGCTTACTGCTAATTGTAAAGAGTGATAGATACATTGAAACAACACTTTGTGGGTATTTCCTAATTCTTCTTTCAATTTAACAAATACATCATTGTTATGCCCCATCATTACGCTTGCATTGTCATTTCCAATACCAAGCAAATTTTTAGGATTTAAATTATTTCCAGACAGTACCTGCTTTATACTTTGTACTATGCTATCAGCATCTCCTGGATCTAAGTTCCACTATACCAAGCAATATATATACAATTTTGCCATGGCTATGACTGAAGTACCATATAAAAGCTGCTAGAAGTTCAACCATAGACATGTCAGTTGATTCATCTATTATGATACTAAATGTTTGATCACCAATATCTTTAACTAGCTCTTTGAGGAAGTGAGGTGCTAGCACATTTTTTATTGTTTCACTACAATGTAAATGGATGCCAGAATGTTTTCTGTCTGCAAAAGCACTTTTGCAAAATTCTGATAAATGGTCACACGATAACAGGGAACGTGTTTGCACACAAACATAGCCAGCTTGGCTTCTGCTTTGTGTTTTCCCAATGAAGTGAGTGCAGGACGAAATCTATTACTTTCTGGCATTTCTTTAAGAAGAGATCCACAAACTTTTTATGTTTGTCTTTTTTAGCACAAGCTTTCAAATCGCTTAACTTGGAATTGATTTCACATCTGCAATATTTGCAATATGCTCTTGTTTTGCCATTAGCAACTGGTTGAAGCTAACCCTTAAACTCTTCTATAGGTTCCCACTCCCATCTGTACCCCAAGTATACTTAGGTAACATTTTGCTATTTCAGTACTAGAAAACTAATTCTGAACACCTCTGTTCAGTGATTTCACACTCAGCACAAACTCCACGAACTTTTAGCACCCGAGTGAAGCACCAAGACTACATTTCCAATCACCACAAAAGCAAGTAAGAACAATCTTATTACTGAGAAAATGTTAATATGTATGGTACGCTGTTAGCACAATACACAGGGATTTCCTCTAAAGTTTTGACCTTGAAAGAGCAATTATTGCAACTGTGGATCTGGGGTTCGGCTAGAAGAAGTGATGGCTAATAAATGTTTCCTTTCTTAATGTACCTATTATTAGTTTACAAAGAAGCTAGAAAATAGCTTAACTTTTAATGCTTCAAAAATGCCAGATTTAGCTATAAAAAAGCTAAATTGGCAACACTGATAGAATGGCCATTTCAGCAAGTAGAAAATGATGAAACTGCAATTTCCTTTGAGGAAGGGAAGAAGAAACGGAGCCACATTGTAACAATGACGACTGTAGATCGGACAACTGGAGTTTTTCTCAATGAGTAAGGGTAGTAACCTGGAGTCGGTTCTATAGTAATGCAAGGAGGAATAATTCTCGTGTGGGTCCCTTACAATATTCAGAAATTGAGGCATGAGAACTAAAGGTCATTAAAGGTATTCAATCAGATTCATTTCTGTCTGGAGATAACACAGTTAATGACATCAATGTTGTTCAGGATGAAGATGGTCTTGTCCAAGTGAAGACCAAGATTGTGCAGAGAGATGACCTAATGAATTTCAGGTACCCATTGCTGTTGTCTAAGAAACATAAAATAGTTGAAGCAATGATCCTCGAGTAGCATCAACTTCATTATCATGCTTGTGTACGATATTTAATAATCCATTTAAGAAAAAAATATTGGATAATACAAGCCAGAAGGGAGAGTTAAAAAGGTTATAGCAAAATGTCTGCAATGTAGACGGCATAAGATTGAGAATGCAGAATCAGATTGTGCTTCTGTCCCTCAGGATCGTGTCAAGGATGCCAATGTATTCAAAGTGGTTGGTGTTGACCTGGCTGGACCATTGATTTTCAAGGATTATTCGAAGGTATCAATAGTTCATTTAAAAACGGTAATTTTCTATCCTTCTCTAATTCCATAGTAAATTTGATGTTGTTGAGCAGACCACCTCAATTAGTATGGAGGTGATGTCGATGTTGGCAAGAGGGCCCTTCAAGTCAGACAAGACGAGGTAATGCTCAGAAGCCCCGGGCATCTGGAGGTCGGCATGGCAATCCTGGAGGGGGTTGTGGTTGGACCCACCAGGAGCAAGGTGTCTGAGAAGATGCACCAGGGAGGTTGATAGTCATGGAACCCCGGTGGTCGTTTTTTCATTGTGAATTGGAAGGCACGTTAACACATCTGAGTGAATGGCAAGCTGAGGAAGACCTTTCACAGCTGGCAAGGTTGCCACAGAGCTTTCAAGCAGGATGGCCTATCCAAACTATGGGACACTACCCAACAACATTGCCAAGGACCGTGCCACCTGGAGAAGTGATATGATGGCGAAGTTAGGGGCTGCCCTGAGAGGAGATGCTGGTGGTACATAGGGATCCTCTGGCAAACTAGGACAGTGCTGGTTCTGATGACCAGCGTTGAGGAGGGAGCAGTGTGATGTCGGGCTCAGTGCACAATAAAGGACAGACGGGGTCAAGCTTCTTCACACCACATGTCAAGCTGGTGTGAGTGGTCAAAGACCTTAAAGGCCAGGATGCCTCGCACGACTGCTGTGTGTACATGATGAACAGAAACAAAAGGGGTGTCGAAAACATTCTTGAGACTTCTAGCTATGTCACTTCCAGTGTGTGTGTAATTGAGAAAGGTCTGCGTGACATCATTATCTGTATATAAGGAGGCCAGAGAAGAACAAAGGAATGAGTTTGAGAATTACGTACACGAATTGGTCCGATAATTATTTTGTGGTTTATGATGCTGTCAATTGCCAGGATCATACCAGGGCCACTGGTGTGCCAGAATTTTGTCCTGCAGGAGTTCTTTTACATGCCAATAAATCTACTGACATGGAGCTGTCATTTTTAAGCACACTTAAAAACCGTCAGTCTGGGGCATGCTTGTACCTGCAACCTTAGGATTAGCAGGCCGGCTGAGCCACCCAGACTGACATGAGTCACTCAGTGCCAGTGGGTGTGAGACAGCTGTGCATGTTTGTGTGTTGTAAGAAGATTCAACGAGCATTGCAAATGATTGTAATGTCATAATTAGGATATGAGAGACAAAGGAAGTGAAGAAAGATACTAAAAGTTTAGCAGGTTTATCAGAACAGTTATGAGTTGTGATAGCTACCACCATGCTACAGAGGCACGCACCCAAAAGACTGTATACTGTATTCATTACGAGAAGAAAACTGCATATTTGTGGTAAAAGTTTAGAAGACAATAAAGTGATAGAAAAGAAACCAGGCTGAATGTTTGTCATTTTGGTACATTGTCAGAAGTGTGACATAAGAAACACGATGGAGGCAATGCTGAATTATTGGCCCAGGCCTAAATGAAAGAAATGGAGACAGAAATAAAGATGGAAATAAAATTCAAAATGGACAAAAGAAAACAAAAATAAATAACATTAACTCTGGAATGGAAGAAATGAAGAGGGAAATAAATAACATAAACTCTGGACTAGAAATGAAATCTGGAATGGACAAGATAGGAGATGAAGTAACAACAGCGAACTCCCTGATGGAGGAAATGAAAATGGAAATGAAGGGCATAAAGGAAGAAGTGAAGGCAGAAATATCCAAGATGAAGATGAAGCTATTGGCAAAGATTGATGGGGAACTGGTCGGCATCAAGGCAGACATGGAAGAACTTGTTAAGAAGGTGGGAGACCTTTGTCAGCACTTGGACGTCATGGAGGACGTCTGGGCACATCTTAGTACCCGGAAGAAAAAGTTGACAGAAGCAACAAGGAACTAGATGCCAGGGGTGGACAGGATAGCATGGACCTGGGGAGGGAGCACCTAGTGGCAGAGGTGATTGTTACACCCATCTCAGAGAACGGAAGTATATGACATGACAAAGGCAAAGAGCCAGCTGATGGAAGTCATCGAGGATCCCCTTGTGGAGTATGTCAAAGAAGTTGCGAACCAGGACATGTCGTGAAGGACTGCCAGCAGAGAAGCTTATAAGCAAGCAAGGAACAAATGAGAACTGTCTTGGCATGGGTCATGGAGGAATTGGCAGAGTCACACAGGTGACACCAAGTGCTCTGAAGAATGAATTACGACAGCATTAGGAAGAGCAGGATACAGGAGAAGCCAGTCTGAGTTTTATTGGACACAAGTGCAAGCATGACCATGATTCATTGTATATGCTGAGGAAACTGGATCGTCCTATGAGATAGTAACAGCATCTGGTGGCACCTTGCCTGTGAAGAAGGAGGCCTGGTTTGAGTTGACCTTGGGGCAGAGTTAGATCTGTGGGTGTTCATCGTGAGGGTGGCTAATAGGGGTGATATTGACTGGATACCTTCAGGAGCCAGGAGGCAATGGTCAACATTGGCAGGAGGGTCCTGCAAGTCTGACAAGATGAGATAATGCTCCAGAGCCCAGTGAGCATCTGGAGGTTGGCAGGGTGACTCTGGAGGAGGTTGCGGTTAGGGCTGCCAGGAGCAAGGTGGCTGAGAAGGTGCACCAGAGAGGTCAGCAGTCATGAAATCCTGGGGATCATTTTCACATTGTGAACAGGAAGGTATGTCAATGCACCTGGGTGAAGGGTAATTGCAGAAGACTTATCACAACCACAGAGGTTTCAAGCACCCAGATGCCACCCAACAGTATTGGCAAGGACCGTGCCTCCTGACGTGATACAATGATGAAGTCTAGGTGCTGCCCTGAGAGAAGATGCTGATAGTACATTGGTATCATCTGGCCAACTAAGACAGTGGTGGTCGGGACGACTAGTGTTAAAGGAGGAAGCGGTGTGATGTCAGGTTCAGCACACACTAAAGGACAGACAGTGCCAACCTATTTCACACCACATGCTGGACTGGTGAGCAGGCAAAGATGTTAAAGGTCAGACTGCCTTGCACAACAACTGTGTGTATGTGATGGTAACAGTGGAGGCAGTAGTAACAAAAGGGGTTTTGAGAACGTTCTCAAGATTTCTGTGTCATTTCCGGTGCGTGTGTGAGTGTATGTGTGTAATTGAAAAATGTCCGTGTATTTTTTTTTTTTTTTTCAAATGGAGGAAAAATCTGTCTATGGACTTACCTCGACTGTAACAGAATCACACAGCCAGGAGTGTGAGCTTTACCTACAGGCACTAACAACTAAAAAACCTCCACCAGAAACAAAGGGTATAGAGGTAGAAAGAAAAGGAGCAGGAAAGCAGTAATTCAAGGTGAATGTGAGGCAATACCGCTATTGCTCCTACGGATTGGTGGTATGGTATATTGGCAGGCCACAGGGGACCAAAGCCAGATGAATGAAGCATGCTAGGATGCAATCATGACTGAAGCCCTGATTACAGGAATTCATGGTGAGGATTTGAAGGGAGTTGGATGAGGGACTTGTGAAGTTTCCAACGTCCACAGTTGTGAGTCACTGGAGCTTTGCAAGTGTGCGCTCGAGGGGAGTGAACCTGTATGGGTAGTTGTTTGTTCAGGTATCATCTAAAGAGCTGCCACCTCCTCCACGATGAGCCTTCGGATGGAGAGATGTTCATCCAGGCACGTAGAGATGTCTTCATGCATGGCTAGGCATTCAAAGTCCAGCATTGTTGGGAGTACCCTGAACTTTGTGTAGTGGATAGCAAGATTGTGGCTGAGTTGACACACTGCCTCCTTGAGCGTAGCAATCTTAGCAGAGAGGTTAAGTATCTCAGCCTGTGCATCCTCCAGCTTCTCCAGGATCTCAGGCTCAGGTGTGGTATGGATGGCACCAGCAGTTTTCGGTGCATCCTGGGGTGTAGTTGGGTTTATGCTAACGTGCAGCAAGCGAACCTGCTGGTGGCACGTGTTGACCATGGCCCTTGCCTCTGATGGTAGGTCGTGGTGGCATGGTCACATTGCACAGCAAGCTTGCTCGGTGAAGTGGTCATAGCCTGATTAGGTTGTGCAGAAGTGGCATCGTCATTTAAGATTGTGCTACTGGCAGGTAGATGTCTTGTTCGGTGCATCACAGTAGTGGCACATCAGCAGTGAAATATACTTATCCATGGTGTGCCCGTGAAGGCTGCAGTGACGGCAGGGTGGCATCCAGGATGTCCAGCTGGACTCTATTCTCAGGATGGCCTAGGAGGTCCAACCTGGAGGTAAGATCAGCATTGTAGTGTGACTTATCCCTGAAGACAAGCTGCACAAGAGGAGTTGGACTTTTTCAGGTGCGGATCCTGGTTACCTTCATGACTGAAGGCTAGTGTTATTTTACATAGTCTTGGAGCATACATTGGTATCTGTGTACTTCCACAACCACAGCGCAGTGTTCAGCATGGTGCAGGTCCCATACATCAGCAGGAGAGACTGCAGAGCCTTCCAGTTGCAAAATAGATGGTGCAGGGCATGGGTTGCAAGCTTCAGCCACTGCAGTGTTGACAATTGCCAGTTGTCATCTCAGCTTCCGAACTGCTCGCTTCATCAGCACACAGTGGTTGCTTCTTTTGATGTCTTCTTCTCATGTTGGAGTGCAGCTCCTACTATCTCGAAGGTTCAAGGTGAAGTGCCCCGAGATGTTTGTGTGTGTGTCTAATTGGAAAAGATCCTTGTGACATCATTCCCACTATAAGAAGGCCAGAGAAGAACAGAGCAGTGAGTTTGAGAGTTGAATTACAGACATGAGTCTGTCGGTATGTCAGTGAACGTAAGACAGCTGTGCATTGAAGAAAATTCAATGAGCATCGCAAGTCATTGTAACGTAATTAAAATGTGAGAGACAGAGGAAGTGAAGAAAGACACTAAAAGGACTGAGCAAGGTTATTAGAAGAACAATTGTGATAGCCTGAAAGACTAGATTGTGTTCATGACAATAAGAAAACTGTATTTGTGTTAAAAGTTTTATGACAACAAAGTGATAGAAAAGTAACCGGAATGGATTTTCGTCATTTGTCACACTGTTCTCCTTAAGCATGTGAACTATGTGAACATTTATAGGAATATATGTTTGTGTGACAAGTGCTACGTGTGATTATTGTAACGACATGTAACCTTTGTTATATTATTTTGATAAAAGTTAAGGGTGGGAGGAATGTTAAAAATCTAGTTAGCAACGGCACATGTTTAGTTGACTTCATTTGTCATCTCATATAAAAGTTAAAGTGAGAATGGTCTCTTTGTTCTGTCATGATAATTATTGAGCTATGTAACAGGCTTTTTGAGTTTTAAAATAAATAAAAGGAGTCAGATTTGGTATTTAATGTAGATGTACAACAGTACATCTTTTAATGACATGCCATGCCATGACAGGCAGCTGGGATTCACCCTAACCAGTTATTCCTTTTTAAATAGGCTTAAATTCAGGCTATAAGCATTTTATGATTTAATATGGCTGAAGACTACTGTGAAAATGTTAGATTTAGCCATAAAATGGCCAAGTTGGCAACACTGACCATTGGGCTACTTCCAATGTTCTCAGATGCCAACATATGACTAACATAAGGGACTGACTTATTCACAGCTGTCCCCATAACACAAACAGAAAAGCTGTTATACTTGTCATATTTTGTCCTCGCCTCACCTAAACCCACCTCACTGCTGCCTCACTCCCACCTCAGTTTCCATTTGTCACTTACTATGGTTGCATGGAGAATTGAAATTGATTTGAGTCGAGTCTCATATTATATGCGATGTGCATTTCCATGTGAAATTTAATACATATTGAGATCATTTGGGATATGCAAGCCTTGAGATGTAATTTAAACTTTCATGTTGGTCAACTTGGTTTACGTTGGCAAACCTCTGAAAGATATGTTTGCTTATTCTGCATATTTTAAGCAGATTTTGAGATCAGTGAATGTTTATCAGAAGAATAGATTGCAAGATTATAGAAACTATAAAAGCGGCTCTGTTTAGTTTTATTGCGCTAGTCGCACTAAAACCTCATGTGCATGATCAAAATTGTTTGTGAATTCTAGTGTTTACAAGAACATTTGTCAAATATTGAAATTTGACAGGATTGGACAAGACTTGACAAGCCCTGGCCAGACTTGATAGTATCAAAAGTGTGTATTTGCACATTGTATTTTTGCAAAGCATTGATAACACTGTTATGCATTTCAAAACTTATTTTTTGTTTTTTTTTAATCTGATAGGTGATCCTAAACAGATTTTTTGTGCTGAATTTGAAAATAATCTCCATTTTCTCCCATCACTTCAGGTTTTCAAAATATTCCTAAATAAAAGAAGTTAAATTAAAAATCTGTGAAAAGTAATAAAAATTACCTTCAACAAGGATTTTGTGTGAAAAACTAGGCCATAATTTGTTATTTGCTACTAATTAATCACTATAAGCACATTCATAACCTTAGTGCAGTATTCCACTTCAAATTTTCTCCTGTTTGACCTTCTCGCATATTGTTTAGAGCAGTCCCTTTTTAACATCCTGTCGCCATCATGTGAACACTCCACTTCCCTTGATACCTCATTTCCAGATTTTTATATCTTTTGCCCTATTTCTTACTAAAATCTCCTAAATTATCAGGGAAATAATTTATATGGGAATGAAGAAAATGTACTTGTGATACTTGCATTGCGACCAATTTGTTCGAAATTTTGTAGCATCACTTTCGCTATGTTAACATAATTTGGGTCTTTTTTATTTCCAAAGAAATTAAAAACAACATTTCTGAAAGCATTCCAGGCATCCTTCGCTTCTCCACTCACAGTATTCTCGAATTGACTGTCCATCAGTTTTCGAATTTGTGGACCAACGAATACCTACACCAGCTTTAATTTTTTTAATTGGATAAAAGTGTTTAAAGTACTCACTTTCCTTATCTAGAGTTTTCACAAATTGTTTCATTAAACCTAATTTCACATGGAGAGTTGGCAACAATACTTTTGAGGGATCAATAAGAGGTTCAGTTTTTATATTATTCTTTTTTTTTGGCACAGTGTTAAATTAGTCTGACATGACCACTGTTCCCTTTCCCAGTGTGCTGACCTAGCTCTGCTATTCTTTTCAAATAAGAAACAAGGATATTTTGTGAAATCAGCCTTCTGATCAAGTAATAGTCCAATAATCTTGAAATCTCCACAGGCTAGCCATTGATGGTTTTCATACTGTAGTTTTTGTTACAAAAATTTAACATTTTCATGTGTCTCCTTTAAAAGAAAAGAGTGGGCTACAGGAATGGGAGGATGAATGTTTCCATTATGAACCAAAACACCTTTAAGACTTTTTGAGAAGAATCTATGAAGAACCTCTACTCTTTGGAATTATAACTAATTATATAACATTTGAAGACAACAGGTGTGTCTTGGCAATACACCAAATTTTCCTCTTCAGGAAAAAAGGGACAAGTTCCTTCTCATTATGCCTATACCATGAAAAATATGCACTCTCAGCCAATACTTCCTTTTCTTTGAATCTAGACCCTAAAAGTTCTGCTGATTCTATAGGCAAATTTAAATCCCTCACTAAATCATTAAGTTCACTTTGATTAAAACATATATCATCAGAATTGTCCGGTCCATAAGTATGATCCATTGGAGATTCACTTTCAGTGCTACTGGATGCAGATGGCAATGTATCTGATACTGTAGATAGACATATCCAAGAATAAACTTTGAATGTCTTATTGCCATAACAAATTTTTGTGCTTCCCCTAGGGCAGATATAGTTAGTAGATTTTAATAAATATAACAAATATATAAATATAAAAATATAAAATATAAATATAGTAATAGTTATATTATTTCATATTTTGAGCAGTAAAGTTGAAATTATAAGCTGTTGAGCCTTTCTAGCAAGCAATAAGCATGCGGTAATACTACTACAGTACGTGCATTGCGAAAAATATTCAAAACATAAAATTTTGAATTGCAAAAAATTCTGACGTGGTACGCAAAAATGAATTTCAGTTTTGCAATCTGTGAAAATATGATTCAGAAACACTCATTACTTAAAAAAAATAAAATCCATGCAGAACGTTGTAATTTATCACATTAAATTAATTGACTCAGGGCCACACTATAATCATTTTCAGTGATATTAAAGTAATTGACTCAGGGCCACACTAACCATTTTCAGTGATATAGTGTTCTTTACATAATTGCATAGCATTTTCATGTATTATGGGCCACAAAATCAGATTGCAATTAAGGAATACAATAGGAATAACCTGAATAAGGTTCCACTACATAAGAGTACGTTAATGCATTGTTGATTCAGAAATCTGCCTGTAAGTTTTTTCATATGTCCTTGTTTTCATCTTGTGGTAATCTCTAGAACCCACAACATACAGGCATGGCCAGACATGACACCACCTGTCCAGATAGCCATTTTTGTGTACTTTTTGCTTTTAGCCATGTTGCAGCTTTTTGTTAAGCACTCACACTTCACTGGCCAAAGTTATCAAATCTTTGTCCATTTAGAGCATGTTATTTGCTTTCAATACTTGCAGACTGTAAAAGTATTGGAGACAGTTTGACAAGAAAAGTTGTGAAATTGTAGCAACTCTTGGAAAGCTTTGTAAAGCATATAGAATTTGACAGAAATTTGATCATGTACAAGGATCTTAAGAAAACTAAATGATGAGCATGCAGTGTGTTACTATTGCAGTAGAAAATAGCATCATTGTCATATTGAAATTGATTTGAAGAAGTAGGTCTTTCCCTGCAATCAAATTTGGACCCTGTCCCACTTTCTAAGAGGATCAGATCCAAGATTCATTAAGTAATTTACTAATACAATCTCCATTAATACAATCTGAATGTGCATTTCCATGCAGGATTCAATCGGGAATGCGGATTTGAATCAATTTTAATTCCCTATGGAAACATACTGATTGAAGTTAGCACCATTGGTCTCCTTCCAGTGTTCACAGCTCCAAAGTAACTCCAACTGGAAAAGCTATTACAGTTGTTTTGTCCCTAGCCTGCCTCACCAGTCATTCTAAGCCAAACCAACCAAAAAATAATCTCAACCTGACCATCTTGGATTTTTATTACCTTTTCAGGAATCATTCTCCCTATAGTTCTAAGTAAGAAAATGCTTCTAGAAAGAAATTGTTTTCTAATTACCAGTAATTAATTATTGAAATTTGGTAATAATGGTAAGTTTTTTTCACTGTTCTATCATATCTTTAATTATTCCAGTTCTATTAAACCTGGAGAAATGTTTCATATCTCATTTTAAAGATAATTTCATAGGCTTTAATCTGATATGTTACTTGACTATTTTTGAAAGAAAAAAAAAATTAAATATAAATTATAATTTGAAAACATAAAAAAAAATGATAGTGTTTTTTTATTGAAATTTATATTTGATATTGCTATTGTTTAAAGGTATAAACCCTAAACATTTCACAATGGGACCTCAATGAGATCAGGAGCTATGACATATACTACATTGTATGTCATCATTTGGTATATATTACAGTAGTGTTGATGTAATTACCAACTTTTGATGATGGAAAGTTGCAACCACCACACTGTAAATTATTATTATTATTATTATTATTATTATTATTATTATTATTATTATTATTATTATTATTATTATTATTATTATTATTATTGCTGTTGTTATTGTTGTTGTTAAAGGCTAAACAGCGAGGTTTATACATAGTAATATATCATTTCTTATATTGTGTAAGGCTATAGTGGGCCCATAATATATCTTGTACATATCTTTCATCTCTTTTTTGTTGATTTTAGAAGCCATTTGTTGTTAGCCTGCTGAACTTCGGAGTCTATTAGCTTATAAAGTCTTCTAGTTGGTGTTGTAGGGTCAACTGATGTCAATATCTCACTTTTAGGCACAAGTAATACATATGTCTGGAAATTTGGGATATTTGAAAGATGGAGATATGGTGCATATGGTTCCAAAAAACTTAAGTTTTACTTCATTGCCATCTGATACACAACCTAGCCACCATTTATCTGAATAACGCAAGTTACAAACCCTACTGTCATATATCCACACTGTCGTCATTGTCATCATTTCTACTTTTGATTCTGTTGAAAATGATTACCTTTTCACTAAAACTCTAGCTTCACTTATAGGGCTAAAACTATGAAGTTGTTGTTGCCTTAATTGTTTTGGCTAATGTGAATCTCGTCCTCAACATGTTTTCTTTTCTGTTTCGTAGTCCTCCTTAGAGGAATACAAAATATCAGTGTTATTGATATTCTTTTTGCCCCAATCATATAATTGAGGTGTCTGGATTTGATCATTGTAGGTCATACAAAGGCTTGCCAATGCTACTAAATGTTTTACTGTCCCTCCAAGACCATCACATGCATTTTTTCCGTGAGAAGCAAAAACGTCCACTCAGCCTTGATGACAAAATCATTTTCATGATTTCACAGGTTAAGAAAGTTGTACCTGTTTTTGTACTGGGATGCTGCTCCAACTGAAAAGTAATGTAACTGTTTAAATGTTTGGAGCAGTTTCTGTTTTAGAAGTCAATCGTAAGTTGTTGGAACAGATGAACAGCAACTGTATAGTGAGCCATTCAGTTTAATGTAACAACCAAGCTTAAGTCTTTCCTCACCCATGTGATAAATGACAAAGGGATGCATTGTTGCTTGTGCATTGTTCTAATGGAATCCATGAACAGCATCTTGTAGCACAAATGAGTAATTTTCTGCAAAATCACAGATTACAATGCATTCACCTTGGGATAGAGTTTCCTTAAGGTGCCTTAAATAACCAGATTGTTGAATAGCAACAAAGGAATGTCTTAATAGTTTAGGTAGGCTTTCAAATAAATTGTCCAGAAATTCTTCAGTGGGTCTATTATCTAAAACAGCTCTATTATCAATTTGCATCCATTGCTTAAAGGTCACGTTTCCAATGCTGTTCAGGTCAAAAGAGGTTTCAAAACGAGATTTCACATTATCACTATTTGGACAGTCTTCACATTCTTTGAAGTAACACTTATCTGTTGGATTATCACAAATTAAGTTGTTAATTAAGTCTTTGCAAGTCTTGATTGGTTTACATTTGTTAATTCAGATACCTTACACTGAGCCATTATTAATTTGATGTTTTGGTGAATTGTACACACACGCACACACACACATGGACACACACACGCATTGACACATGCGCACACACACACACACACACACACACAGGCACAGACACATACACACACATACATACGTACGGCCCACTAGCTCCAGCAAGGATGCAGTGGTTAGAACGAAGCTCACAAAATTTACTAAATCCATTTTAATCTTGATAACATTCTTTGAAGACTACATAAGCTTCTCTTAAAGTCCTTAAAATTAAAAATTTCTGAACATGTGCACTTTTCCTGTTCAATTTTATTAACACAAAATCCTTTTTACCTGGCATATGGTGAGTCACTTCCATCACTTTCATAAAGCTGTTCAACCAGGGCTTCTGTTGCACAGTCCAATGTTCTTGCGGGTTTTGGATCTGGGGGCGACATTACACCATTTTCTCTTACAAGTTTATTTGCCTTTTTAGCAATAAAGTTTGACACTCCGAATTCAGTTTCTATTTGTTTTAAGGTCCAAGTTTTTGGAAGTGTTTAGATTTGCAGTTTAAGGTTTTTGTCTTCAGTAGTATTGACTTTTTCTTTTAACTGTGTAATGATTTCACTATCATAATTTTGGCTGATATTAAAACATTAGGTACCTGGTAAACCCATAATTTTTTTCTGTATAGCCTGTGTCACTTTTTGAAATTTATCTTCAGCGTACTTCTTTTCAGTCAAACGTTTTTTTTTATTGGTTTTCTTCAACAGCACTGGCTTCTGTTTATACCTTCAAGTACTTCTTGTTTTTCAGGAGTCAAAACTGGATTGATAGTAGGATGTTCACAAATATCCTGAGATTCTGAACGTCTGAACTTGTCATGAATTGCTACAATTCAAGTAATTTAAGTACAGCTTTAAGGCATCCATCACATATCTTATCACCGTTTTTTACATTGGTAATGTGTCTTATGATATTATCGTTACCAGGAGAAATACGAACTGGCTTGAGAATTTAATGCCATTCTGGCAGTTTGTCACAATAGCTCAGTGGTTAGAGCGTCCGCCCGGCAAGCGGAAGGTCTGTGGTTCAAATCCCAGTTGTGGCATTAAATTTTTAAGTTCCAGTTCTACCTCTTAAAACTTTGCCCACACACGGCTTGTGTGTTTAAAAACACCAACAGTAAGTTTGTTGGCATAAATAAATAATAATTATCGTTAAGAGTTTGCAAATTTTTTCTGTGATAATCGTGACCCAGTTTTTTTAGTGGGCAATAGCAGCTATGGAAATACTAACCAACCAATATCCCATTGAATATGAAATAGAAAAAGCGGCTCTTATTCAACACGAAAAGTTGATCAGACTCCCATTCAATACATGGCGCGAGAAATTTTACACACACACTAAAGACTCAGGAGAGCTTTCTTTCCAAAATTCAAGACATCAAGAAGAATGTATACCTTCCTAACTCAAAGGAAAACTTCATATCTAAAGTCAATCCGACACAAACATTAGACATCACATATTACTTACACCTGACAGAAGAAGTTAAGAAAAGTGATGCTCCAACTAGTGTTCTAAAATTATTGGCATTAGAGACAATCCATACTAGATTTTCAAAACACGAATGGCTCCATATTTATACTGATGGATCATTGATGTCAAACCGAGATGGAGCAGGGGCTGGAGTCAGGTGTCACCTCTTTTCCACCTCTTTAAGTTATGGAACTACAAACTTTGATGGAGAAATTTAAGCAATTCGAATGGCCCTACAAAATCTCTTGTATAGAATTTCACATTTTAATCAAGCAGTTATTCTCTCAGATTCCAGGGCAGCAATTATAGCAATTACTTCTAAGTTGTCACCAAAAAACCAAACAATTATAGAATGTTGGAAAATCCTTACCCATCTAACAGCACTTCAAAAACACCTAGTCTTCCAATGGATACTAGCTCATGTGGACTGAATGGTAATGAGAAAGCTGATTTTCTTGCTAAAAAGGGTACTGGCAATGTGCAGAAATCTATAGTTAATCTACCATTTTATGCAGCTAAAAGATTAGTCAACTCCGAATTCAAAACAGTTATTGCAAAATATTACTATGAAAAATCAAAAAATAAAAGATGAGAACTACCAAACATTCAAACAGAAATTCCTGAGTATCCTCGAAAAACAGCAGTTGCAATCTTCAGGTTCATTACAGGACATGATTGTCTGGCAAAACATTTAAACAGAATTGGAATATATTCTTCACCACTCTGTCCTCGATGTGATCTGCAAGAGAAAATGGAGTGAGACCACCTTCAAATATGCCCGGCCACTTCTAGCGTCCCATCCATCAGTGAAAAATATTGGAGAGCAAGAGGATTAATGACTTCATTGTCAGAAATCCAGCATTAGCTAACAACAACAACAACAACAACAAAAATTTTATGTTAATTATTATTTATTTATGCCAACAAACTTACTGTTGGTGTTTTTAAACACACAAGCTGTGTGTGGGCAAAGTTTTAAGAGGTAGAACTGGAACTTAAAAATTCAATGCCACAACTGGGATTTGAACCACAGACCTTCTGCTTACCGGGCGGACGCTCTAACCACTGAGCTATTGTGACAAACTGCCAGAATGGAGAAATATGAACTGGTTTGAGAATTTAATGCCATTCTGGCAGTTTGTCACAATAGCTCAGTGGTTAGAGCGTCCGCCCGGTAAGCGGAAGGTCTGTGGTTCAAATCCCAGTTGTGGCATTGAATTTTTAAGTTCCAGTTCTACCTCTTAAAACAATTTTATGTGTTGAAGTACTCTGTTCAGTCATCTTTTTTAGTTTAATCTGAGCTTAGAAAAATGCAATGTGAATTAAGCAAACAAAAACTTCCTAAGTAAAATAATTAAAATGTTCTCAACTGTTAATCTTTTATATTAACAGTACGTATATGGGTATAATTACACGTACATGGAATACACAACTTCTCACTTTTACCATTGCGAAAGGGACAAAGCACAGCACTTCAGATCATCATACCATCACTGATGACAAATTTGTGAAGACTAACTCAACACCAATACTGAGGCATGTGTGGCAATGAATAATCAAACATGTTACACCTGCATTACACAAGCCTGCACAAGCACAGTCTTTTGAAACTTTACCAGAGCCGAAAGTAACTAGTTAAAAATTATGAAGAAGACAAAATAAACTCCCTTGGATTGTGCCTAGTTTTGTGCACAAAATAACATTTAACATAAAATGTTCAGTTTTTTTGTCATAACTCCTGATCCCATTGTGAAATTTTTAGGGTTTATAGCTTTAAACAATAGCAAACTCATATATAAATTTCAATAAAGAAACACTATCAATTTTTTTAGTTATAATTTACATTTATTTATTTTTTTCTTCAAAAATAGTCCAGTAGCATATCAGATTAAAGTCAATGAAATTATTTTTAAAATGAGATATGAAACATTTCTCTAGGCTTAATAGAACTGGAATTATTAAAGATATGGTAGAACACTGCAAAAAAAAAAAAACAACTTATTATTCCCAATTTCAATAATTAATTACTTGTAAATAGAAAACAGTAATTGTTTTCTAGACATATTTTCTTGCTTAGAACTTTAGGCAGAACAATTCCTGAAATTTTCATTAAAATCCAAGATGGTCAGGTTGAGTGACTGGTTGGTTTGGCTTGGAATGACCCTAACCTAACTTCACTCATACACCAGTTCTCACTTATTTCTGAAGATAGTAGCATTGGTCTCCACTCAACGTTCACAGCTGCCAACATATGACCAACATAAATGACTAAGGAATTATTCAGAGCTGCCGACAACACGAACACTGCCAAAACATGGTTGAGTGTAGTCAAGGGAGTTTTTTTATAAGAGGAGTGGAACAGTTGCTATTATGTGCATATGTATAATTTCTTTATTGTATAACCATGAAAAATACACATAAACATAATGAACACCAATGTACACCAAAGTGTGCAAGCAAACCAAGCATGCATTCCTTAACAATAATATAATCAAGTATTTATGCAAGTTTCTGACTCATGGGAGTTAAGGTTAGGTTTAGTTTCTTCTTGTACAAGCTTATGTTAAGCAGCAACCAGTGGTTACACCAACATATGTGAGCAATGCTTAGGATTGACAGGATGAAAAGCCTTGAGAGATTGGCGTTACCTCCTCACAAGGTCTTTAGATCCTGGGTGGTACGCTAAAGTCTAGATGAGATGGAATCTGCAAAGTTTAGATAGCATTTGGAAGAGCTGGGTAAAGGATTGGGTACCCTAATGGTGGTGATCTATGAGGACATCCAAATCATGGAATCCAGCCCTACTGTTTTTGCAGTGATGTCTTGAATAGAAAATGCCTCTGACCATTGCCTCTGTATTGATTGATAGCTGTCATGCAGCAGCGGTTATCTGAAGAGACAGGGTGGAGGCCAACAATGTCCATGTGGACATGAAGGAAGCCTCGTAGTGGAACTGGATATTCTGCGTGTGGTGTCACAGTGCATTGGTTGATCTTGATCGTAGGCAAGATTGTGTCCAAAGACAGCAGTCCTTGCACATAACTAGCCAAACAAATCACTGGGAGACCAATTTGATGGAAGGCTTTGCACCCTGATGGCAAAGGTTATGGAGGGAGACCAAAACTTGTTGGTGAAAACGATGAGTTACAAAAGGGCATGGTCTACTAGTAGAGGGGTCACAGCACAATGGCGCTAGTATAAGGTAGAGGAACCTATTGTAAGAGGAGAGAAGGAATGTTATTTTGAAGTAGGTGGTAGAGCTCAGCTTCTTGGTCCTGAGACCAAGGGTGCAGGGGTCTATGGTCCCAGGACAAGCATTGTCATTCCTCATGGTAGTGTTGCCATTATTTTCCAGGCCGAGATATATTCAATTTTAGCCTGTGCAATGCATATAAATACTTTACCATACAAATGGGTGGAGATCAGAATCTGTTCTGCTTTGAAAACCCTAATAGTTTTCAAAGTCGCATACAAATTGGTATGGCAGTGCCTAAGAATGTTGGATAGACTGTGCTTGTTGCTTGATTGATAGACTCTGTGTGAGTTGCTTAGTTATTCTCATATGGTTGTCTGGGCACTTTTATATTAGAGGTAATGTCCTTGTGAATAGGGGTGCACAACTAGGATTCAAGGACCCAAGCCTGTCTTTGCAGTATTCTCATAAATATCAAGTATGAGATAACTCAGTTTACAGGTCAAACTTATCTTGAGATCAGGAGTAAGCAAACTGCTGCCAGGCAAGCTCATGATTTTATTATGGGACCTGGCGATAAGCTAAGTGAGTTTTTCCTTAACTTAACTAGATCTAGGTTCAGGGATGTTGTTGGCTGTTTGACTAGCTACAACACCTTGTGCAGACATTTATGCATATTGGGGTTCATAGAATATCCCATCTGCAGGAAATGCAGAATGGATTTTGAACCCTACCAACATTTATTGGGTGAATGTGAAGCATTTTCCATGCATAGATATGCAACCTTGGGCTTCTTCTTGGAACCTGAGGATATAAAAAGGGCAGATATCAAAGTGTAGTCCTCTTTATTATGATTGTTGGACATGAATAATCTACATAGTATAAGAGGCACAAAGGATTGATTCCAAGAGCCTCTAGAGGAGCCACGCAGTTTATCATCATCGTCATCACGTTCCACAGAGTGCAATGCTGCCTCCAATGCAGCGAAATCCTTTTTATAATATATTTTTCGTCTTCTCTCTACTATGACTTCCTTCCTTCTTGAGTCAATTCATTCAACTTTTCAACAAAAATATGTAACAAATGTGGCAGGTATAAACTAGTTGGGTATTGTAGAAACTGATGGCAAAGTGATAATCAGCCAGTAAAAAGGTCTTGGGTCATAGGGAGCCTCAGATTTGTGAGACACTACTGCAGGTGTGTCATTAAGTGTCTCCTAGGAGCCACTTTCCCTTCTCAGCTGTGTACCTCCCTCCATGCCAGGAGGCTACATGCTGCAGTTCAAACTAATAAACAGGATATTCTGAATGACTACATGCGTGTTTCATCAAGAATAGGAAGAGGATTATTTTTGTATTTTATATAATGAAAAACCATTTTGTTTAATTTTTGATTATTCATTATGCCATGCATCTCAATTTTTAGTATTAGATGCCATTTGAACAAAAACTATACCAGTGAATTCGGGAAGAATATAGTATGTTTATATATTTTCTTGAAACACATAATGATAATTATTTTCACTCATATATTTTAATATAATAATTATCACACTGTATATTAATATTTGCAAGATGAAAAATCTGTATTACTCATACTATCACATTTTTCAACATTATAATTAACTTTATTGTCATATAGAATACACTCAACAACAGAGGGTTGAGGAATTGAAATCGCTGTTCTCCAAAAGAATCGATAAAAATAAGCAATCACAAACTTCCAACGATGACATTCATTAATCAGTTAGGGCCAGTTACTGTATTTCAAAATTTAAACATGTGTGAAAAGCAGACCCAGGTCTACATTAACAAATATGAATCTAGTTGTTCCATGGCTAAGTTGTTTGGCTTTGAAACCTGACTTTAATAAATTGATAATGAGAAAAAACAGCTGTCAATCTACAATAATTACTAAATGATTTAAAATATCTGCACAAATGGGGCTCAATTTTACTATTACAATGCACTGGTATTTTTACAGGCAAACAATGGATTAATGAGGGTAAATGTACAGAACCATGGGCATCACAAAGGAGGGGGGGGGGGACAAGGGAGGGCCATGCCCCCCCCCCTCTTGGAACTTAATGAATTTGTTGTGCAGTCAATTACTGGATATTAGACCATTGTTTCAATTTTGATGTAAGAAAGAATTTTTATTTAACACAAATTAATATGGTTATCTGCAGCAAATACTATAAATTTTGACAAAAGAATATTGAATTCATATTGTTTGATTGCAAACTTCTAACATGCGGCCCCTCCCTGAAAAAAGAGTCTGCTGGCATCCATGTACAGAACATTGTGTGTTGTTCCATAATGTGGTGTGAGAGCAGTTGCTACTCTCCCTCTCTTTTCCTTTTTGACACGCCTGCTCTACTGTATAGATATTCCATATAAAACTGAAAATGACAAACTTTCTTATTTGGTGGCAGAAAATGAAGTGCTTACTCTATGTGCTGTCTTCCTGTTTATGTGCCTTGCTATCTCTTTTATGCCACCCACAAAGGCAGAGCTGCCTGCATAAGACTAACAAATATTGCCATCCTTATGTGAATAATGATTTCCTTAGGATCCTAAGCTGCAGAGTACAGTCGAGGGCTTGAGGTACCTAAGCTGCAAGGCAATAGCTAAGGGATGATTTTTATAGTAGAGGAGCAAAGCAGTTGTGACCAGAGCTTAGCCGCAGCGTGTGTGAAGCTAAACCCCAATGCTCAAAGATAGGGGGGAAAAAAGGCAAAAGTGCCTAATATGAAGATATGATATATGAATGAATTTATTTCACTTCCATTATATATAACCTACTAATTCTTTACATCTCGTCCTTATTACATATGCCTATTCTTCCTTTTTAATATACAGTCTAAATACACTTGAGTTGCACCTGGTGCAAATATAGATAAACACTGTGGTTATTAATACATTATACACCAGGTTCACAATCTACTCTCTTTTAATTAAATATACCAATTTTTCTAATAGACATCCTTGCAAATATACAATTTTATAATTTTAAAATGCCTCTCTTGTATTTTTCTGTAGTCTTCTCTAATAATTCACCCAACTTCCTAATCTCTTCTGTATTGTTAGACTTCCTAATTCTCATTTTAATTATTTCTCTCAGTAATTTCAACCACCTAACTGGTACCCGTTGATCCCTCCATAATTTTGTCTCTTTACAATCCAAAATAAAACGTAGGTCATTTTCCATTTCCTCACATAATGGGCGCTTCTGTGGGTCCATTTCCCATTTCATTCCCCTTAATTTCATTGCCCCAGATCTAAACCATGCCCACCTTTCCCTTTCCAATATACTACACACCTCAATATATTTTTCCCTGCCCCAATCTATTTTGATTTACTTGTAATACACCAAGGTTCTCTTATCCCTAACTAAAACTAAACCCTAGCGCAACAGCCCATGAAAGGCCAAGACTTGCCGCCCAGCTGCTGCGTCCCCCACCTCTGCCCACTACAGGCATCATCGGTTGCTAAATATCTCTTGTATATTGATATCCTTAATTTTCTGTCTGATCTCTTTCCAAAATTTTCCCTCTAAAATTTCTTTGTCTCTCCATACATTCCTAATTCTTATTTCCTGTACAATAGATATTGTATAGATAAAGTCCAACTATCAGGTACTAATGTTTTCTCTTGCATTATCATGCATTGTTTTGCTATATTCTGGTCTTCTAATGCTCTAACCTGATACCAAAACGTTATGTCTTTCAATTATTAGTCCTTTATTAGTCCTTTACTTACTGTTCTACCTAATTCCAGCAGTACTACTCCTTTAGGTGATGCAGACCAAAATTTCTAAGTATTAAGTTCACCCCTTGCCATCCTTCATCATATCCCCATAACTCTATCCCATACAGCATTTTGGCTTCCACTGTTGCCTTATACAGTCTTTCTAACCATGTAATTTGTATCCCTGGTATTTTAAATACACATTTGATACTTTATTGTCTCCAACTGTAAAACATTTTACAGGGATCGTCAATTTATATGTAGGTACTTAAAATGTATACAAAATATTTACAAACATAATGACAATAATTACAAAATAATAAGAAGTGCAAAAATACAATATTCTATCTATTTTTGTACTCTTCTACAGAGTAGAATACCTTTTCTAATAAATAAGATTTAATAGTTTTAACTTAATTTTTTACTTTCTCTACTATGTATAGTAAAGTAGAGGAAGTATTGTATTCTACCCAAAAATTTGATGTTGAGATTTCACCAGAAATATATGTTTTGAGGCTCCCTGAATCCATAAAAAGCATTTTTAGAATAAGGTCCATGTGTGTGTGATGGTGTGGGTGCGTGCATCAGTCTATGGACAGCATAATTCAAAAACGAAAAGTCGGTTAAAAACCAATGTTGGTATTTAAGTGTAATGTCTTTCAAGGATGCGACACAGAGATTTTCAAGAAAATTCTTCCACCTTGAACTACTCTTTGCATGGAAAATTTTTCGAAAATTTTGATTTTCTTGAAAATAGCTCTAACGATTTTGATTAAAATGCCATATGTTTGAGATATTTTTATGACAAATGAAATGTGTATCTTGAATTTTCTGGCTATAGCCCATGCAATCCTATTTACTCTGGATGACTTTTGCATAACTGGTAAACCGTAAGAGATAAACAAAATCTTACTATACAAAAAATGCAGATCTTGCTAAAATAGACAACTTCTGTCTGAATAATTTTTTTTGTAGAGTGAACCATTTCGGAGATATGCCGTGTTATTTATATGAGTTCTGGAGAACTTATACTTCTGTCAAATGGAACATCATTATTAATTCTTTTAAATATGTTAACCGTGTATAGAGAACAGAATTATTTTACTATCGTTCAAAGCCTACTGTATTCCAGTGGCGGCTGGTGAACAAAATAAGCTGTGTGCTACAGTACCGCACAATGATTACACATTTTACATAATTAGTCTTACCTAATGGCAAAATATAAAGTCCATACGGCGCTCCTTCCGGCTGCAGAACTTATCGATCACTCTGGTATTAAACCCCTCCATCTTAGAAGCAATGCTTTTCTCCATGGACAGCATTGCCAGAGCAGTAAGACGATCCTGTGATATAGTGTTTCTTAAGAACGTTTTTACGCGTTTTAAGCATGAAAAGCATCTTTCTGGCTCAGAAGTGGTCATTGGCATTGTGATCAAAATTTTTAGTAAAGTTGCCACTTCAGAAAACGAATCTTGCAGACTGTTAGAAATTATGTATTGCAATAGTTGCACAGCCCCGTCAATGTTTCTAAAGTCAGGTCTTGCATACAGAACACTAAGTTGTGTCTTTAGCATTTTCTTGTTCAGTGTTGTATACGTAATCACAGCAGTTTGAAGTTCACCCTCAGGAAACTGACTTAAAAAGCTGCCAAAGAATTTAGAGTTTAACAGCTTTGCTGCATCGAGATGACTAAGCGACTGAAAACAACGTCTAGCTTCCTGGATAATGCGGTCACACACTTGTTTGGCTTCTATTTTTAGACATTCTACCTTCTGGCATTTGCTCATTGATTCAGATGGAATCACAAATATATCATCGGCTGCCTCTCGAATGTCACAGATGGACTGAATGAATGAAGACACAGCATTTTGTACTTTAACAGCCTCAGTTGATCTTGATTGCAGCTGATTATAAAGTACATCAACATAAGGCATTACTCGGTGAAAGAATTTCAACCATGAAAGTAATTTTCTGTCTTCTAAATAACGCCGAAGCCCATTTGCTTCCAGACAAGTCTTATCATGGGCAGAATTTTCCAACTCTGAAAAGCACTGCAGCAATTCTTCCTGATTTTCATAAATGACATTAACAGTTCTGGATCTAAAATTCCACCTAGTTGCAGAACCACCAGGAACTCTTCTAGCCACCGCAGAATCCAGAGCTGCCAAGCGCTGTGGGGATCTCGAGAAAAAGGCAGGAAAAGCAGAGAGATTAAGAAAATATATTCTGGCAGACTTATTGTGCGAAGCTGCATGTTCCATCACTAAGTTCAGTTGATGTGCATAGCAGTGAATATACTGCGCATTTGGAAACTGAGATTGTACTTTGGCTTGTACTCCACCAACTGCACCACTCATTACTGAAGCTCCATCGTAAGTTTGGGCAATAAGTTTATGACGTTTATCTCTGAATAGTTCATTAAGCACTTTTAATATGCTTTCAGAAATTGCTTCTGCGTTTTGTCCCTCTGATTGCAAAAAACCCCAAAATCTCTCATATGGAACACCCTTTTTCTCATATCTAAATACTAATACAAGCTGGGTCTGATGCGAAACATCTGTGGTTTCATCTGCCATAACAGCCACAAAATCAGCTTCTTGCATTTCCTCCAGAATCACCTCACGACAGACTTCTAACATACAATCCAAGAGTTCGTTTTGGATGGTTTTAGAGGTCCCTTTGAATATATGGTTTGAGTCCATGTGTTCCTTCACAGCACTATCAATGTTACTTACTAAATCTATAAGTCCTAAAAACACGCCAGGATTTTCAGAAGATTCAGTCTCATCATGTCCTCTCAAAGCAAGCTCAAATGCACCACAAAACTTTATACAGTCAATTATACGGGACAGCACATACCTGTTTTTCTCTACTTGTAGATTATGCTTCAGCTTCGCCTCTTGATAAGCACAGCTTAACTGAGTCACAATATTTGTACTACCTAAAGCACTTAAATCTAGTACATTGTTTAAATGTTTTACATTTTGTTTGTGTTTGTTAATAAGAACATTAATATGTCCTAGGTCTGTCACTCCCGTCGTACTCCACGAATCACTGTTCCCAAAAACCAAGCATGGAAAACAGAAAAGAGCATTTCTTTCCTGACATCCACATATCCAAGCATGCTCATAAATTTTGAGGTTAAAGCGCCTGGTGTAAGAATTATTTCTCCCTCCTTTTGCAGGTTGCGTGATGTTTAGATTTGGTGTTTGCCTCCCTAACTGCTTCACTTGAACTTTTTCTTCTAGAGTCCTAGAGAAAGGATAATTTATTAGGCTGTCCACAGAATTCATTTTAGCGTACACAACACAGATATTGCTCAGCACACGAAACTGGCATTCATAACCTGAATTTATTGAGTATTTCACGGTTATTTGTTGCTGTCAAAAATAAGTAGTGCCAACAGTAATTGCTCCACATGTCCAACTTCCGAGGGTCTATCACCGGCAACAGATAGTTGTCTCAACACCACATAGATGGCAGAAGTTGCATAACAGCAAACAAAGTCGTTAGATGACATTGCAATCCTGCTATCTAGCGACTTTGTACAGAAGCAGCATGAATTCATGTGCTCCACTTCATGGGAGCACAACGCTAGGTAAATTCAACCAATAGGAGAACAGATTTCAAAATTGTACACATATGTTTCGCATGCGTGGATTGGTCTACATTCACTGCAAAGGATTGAAGAATTTTGTAGCACCCAATGCAGTACCTATCTCGTGTATGTGAGGCGTGGATCATCTTCGCACACAATGAGCAAAGAACACTAGCCCGCGGCATATAAAATAGTGAAAGTGAAAGAAAATGTGCAATAATAATTGAGTATATGTTTAACACAAAGAAGAAACTATTTTCTGCAAAATAATCATTGTGCTGTAGCACTGTTGCACATATTGATGAGCCACGCCTGCTGTATTCCCATATTATCCATGTACCTACAAAAAGATGAGATAATTTCTGCAAATGTTTATCTCGACTAACACGAAGAAGATATAGGAATAAAAGTTTGTAAAAATGGTTAGTACAAGAGTAGAGAAAGTCATGTGAGTGCAACAAATCAGATTTTTAAATGTATAAAATGAAGGTAAAAGCTGTTTTATAGTCTCATGTCTGTTGGGTTTTCAATGGTAAAGGGATGATCGTAATTAGTTAAGTGGTTTTAGAAATTAGCCTACATATACGAATACATTTTCTCTGTTTTTATAATCAGTATAGATAAGAACTATGTAAGTTGGACATTAACACATTCCTTGACAGCACCAGGTTAGCGATAAGTGGGTATTCTGCCTGGTAGTGATACCAGAAATATTTGCAAGCAGCAAGCGTATCGTGAACTTGATTGACAAATGTTTTGTTAGTGGGTCATGCTTCTGCACACTGGAGGAATGTGAGGAGAGAAAACTTATTATGCAGGGATAGTATATGATATCTACTTGTCACATGATAGTCACTCCTAGTGATATGAAACACTAGATAACGCTTAATTGGATCCAAGAGTGTAAGCAATGCCTACTGCACGATTACAACTAGGCTAATGGGTAACACCAGGAGAGACAATATACGCTAATGCACTTCATACACACTCCAAATTAGCTTCCCACAAGTGGACAAGGATTTTAAAGCGAGTATGCTTGACTACTTTTGTAATTCACATGACTTTCACCACAAACTTTTCTAAAAACTATTTCTTCTATCTGTTTTTAGTTACCCGAGGTGGATAAATGTTTGCAGGATTAATTTTAGGAGACTGAAATGATCTCATATGTTCACATTCACTGTTACACAATTACAGTAACAATAGAAAGTATTGTATTCACACCAAAATCTCAATGCCAAGATTTCACTGGAAATACATGTTCTGAGGCCCCCTTGAATCCAAAAGAAACAGTTTTAGAAAAAGGCCTGTGTGTATGTGTGTCTGTGAACAGCATCACTCAAAAACTAAAAGTCGATAAAAAACCAAAGTTGGTATTTAATTTTGATGTCTTTTAAGGATGCTACACAAAGATTTTGAAGAAAATTCCTCCACCTTACCTTTTCATGGATAATTTTTTGAAAATGTTTATTTTCTCAAAAATAGCCGTAACGATTTTGGTTAAAATGCCGTATGTTAAGATATTTCTAAGGCAAATGAAATGTATCTTTTGAATTTTCTGGCTATAGCCCATGTAGTCCTGTTTACTCTTGATAAGTTTTGCATAATTGGTAAACCGTAAGAGATAGACTAAATCTTACTTATAAAAAACCTGGATCTTGCTAAAACTCACAAGTTATGTCCACATGTAAGTTTTTGTATAGTGAACATTTGAGAGATATTCTTTGTTATTTGTGTGAGTTTTGCAATAGCTAAACTTTTCCCAAGTGGAAGGTCGTTATTCACTTTTTAGCTCTTGGCTGTGCAAAGAGAACGGAATTTCAAAGCCTTCATATAGCAACCAGCTTTAAAAGATTTGAATATCGCTCAAAGGCTACTGTATTCCCATATTCTCCTTGCACCTACAAGAAAATAAGCAATGTGATAATTTCTACAAATGTTTATCTCGACTAACATGAAGATATAGGAGTAACAGTTAGTTGGTTCAAGGGTAGAGAAAGTAATGTGAGTGCAACACATCAGATATTTTCATTTGTTATCTGTTTAATTTTGGACAGTAGGTGGTTGTACAAATCTTAGGTACCATTTTCTATGCGTTTGTTGTTTAGGGTACCTATAACTCTATTTCTAAAATAATTTTCTTTTGCACTAGTGCTATATTTGTGAATATTACTGTTTTTGTTTTGATTATAACTTTTTAATGTGAGTTTAATACATTCGTGTGTGTGTGTGTGTATATATATATAATGAAGGCAATGTTAAAATATTTAGTTTTTTAAATGCTTTTCTACATGGATCTGCTTTTCTATTCCTGCAATTAAATGTACTGTGCTCTTTTGCAGCCTAAGCAGCCTTAAATCCCCTTCATGGTAATTTTACCCTTAGCTAAAACTAAGGTGATTATTTCCTGTCCTTCCATGCTCCATTTCTCTTCTCTTTTTATTTTATATCCCTTTTTGAAGACCATAATCCTAGTCTTTTTATAATTTACTTTTAACCCCCAACTTTTGCAAAATTCCTCCAAGACATTTAGAGCTCTTGATAACCTCTCAAAATATCCCACCACCAAATCATCTGGAAATAATAACCCTGGGATTTCCCTGTTACTCATTGTGGGTGAATATACATTCTCTTTATTAATTACTTCCAGGATATCTATAAACAGATTAAATAGTATGGGACTCAACTTACATCCTTGTATAAGTCCTATACTATTCTTAATAACTTTTGAAACTATTCACATCCATCTTTATGCAGGATCTATCTTTGATATACATTTTTTGGATTGCTCTAATCATCTTACTACTCACTCCTTTCACCTGGAACTTCAACCATAATGCCTCTCTATGTATTGCATTAAATGTCTTCTCCAGATCCACAAAAACCAAGTATACTCTACCCCTTTCTTGGACAAATATTTATCCATTGTCTTGATAACAAAACACATAGTCAACTGTCTTCCTGTCCTTCCAAGCCTACCTGGAATTCCGATACCTTATTTTCTTTCTCAGCCCAATCTGGTAACCTTTTTGCTAGAACCCCGATATAAATTTTTCCTAATATTGATAATTATTAGGATTATTAATATCCCCCTTACCTTTGTAGATTGGTACTACAGCACTCATCCTCCATGTTTCTGGCACCTTTCCTCCCTCAAAAATATAATTTAAGACTTTCTTCAACAATTCCCTTCTATTCACATCTTCAGTCCAAACTTTCCATTATTCCCCTGGTATCCCATCTATTCCACATGCCTTATTACTCTTCAAATTCTTAACTATCTCCCATATTTCCTGGTCAGTAATTTCTATATCAAGAACTTCCATTAGCCTCATCTCTGGTTTACTTTTAGTTCACGCTCTACTCTCTTTCTTGCTATTACTCATTCCTTGTCATGCCATCCCTTCCAACGCTTCATAACCTTTTCCCTTACTTTAATTTCCTTTGTTGCATTTTTTACTGTACTATTAATTTTCGCTGTTATTCCTTCCTTTATCGAAACTATTTCCTATTGTATTCCATTCTAAAGTATGCCTGAATAATTGTTCATATTCCTTGATCCACTTATATAAGTCTATTTTTTTGCCTCTATCCATCTGCTGAGCCAAGTTCCTCTCACTACTCCTATTAAACATTGCCCACAGTGAGAAATGACTACTGGTCAGTCCCATATTCATTATTTCAAATTCAACAAACATATTCTCTGTATTCCTTGAGCACAACATACAGTCTACCATACTTTGACCATTTTTATTTACAAATGTTTCTCTTGGAGAATCACTCCCTTTCACACCATTACACATTAAGAGATTATTTTTTTTACAAAAATCTATTAGACTAAAACTCTTTTTATTACATATCTTATCTTTACTGTTCCTCTTCACTATATCTACCTTCTCTTCCAACTCCCCAGTACATAGAACTTGAGTTTGCTCTTCCCTAGCATTGAAGTCTCCCATAATAACCTCAAAATTCAAATGTTTATTTGCTCAGCTCATCTATATCCTTACTTAGCCTATTAAAGAAAGTTTGACTGTAAAAATTTGAACCACATGATGAATTATATACAACCCCTATTCCTGTTACATTTCTTTCTCCTAGAAACCCCTGTAGCACTAACCACACTACATAGTTATCACTCCTCTCATGATCCATTTAAACTCTTAACCCCTTCTCCTACCTTATAAATACTCCTATTCCTCTTGATGCTCTAACTTTCACTTGCTCTTTCATTGTCAAGCTTCCATAATAGTCAAAGCCACTTCACGTCCACATTTTTCCACGCCCATGTCTCTGCTACCATAATAAATCCTCTACATTCCAGCACAGTAGATCAAAGCCTTTATCCTATACCGATCCTTTCCTTTCAGATCTAAAGAACTCCAATTTGGCTCTACTTCCTATAACCCTTTTTGGCCCAATCTCTCCACCATGCTGTCCCTCCACTTCTACTTCCAATGTACTACCACCTGGAGTTGACAGTACACTCAATTCCTGGTTTCTCCATACAAGTGTTGCTGCAGTTGTACCTCTAATCGAACTTACTGCATCTTCACTCAACTGTGTGGGCAGAACCTACCTCTAATCGAACTTACTGCATCTTCACTCAACTGTGTGGGCAGAACCATCCTTCTTGTAGGCATTACCATCTGACCCATATCATCACTCTGATGTACTTAGCTCCTCCCCTCCCTGTTGTCCGAGTTCTTTCATACCAGGCACTATGTCATTAGATCTTTCCCTCTGACTCAGCCTTCTCCCTGTTGATTCAATTATCACCAGCTTACATTTTCTTTCCATCAATCCATAATGTAAATCCTCTTAAAAAGGCCTTTTTTCCCTGTTCCTTTGTTTTCTTATTTCCACTAAAAGTTCACTTTTTAATTCCCTTTCTTTCCATAGCTCTATGAAAATTCCGGTTCCCTTTAATTTAGATATATTTCTCAACACCATCTGTTTGAAATTCACTGTTGCCAATTTTAATAACATCGGCCAATTTTCGGCCCTTCTTCCAATTTAGAAGGAATCTGTGATTTCCCACCAAGTAGATCCAAACCTTTTAAGATTATGCTCAACCTAATGTCCAACTCTTCCTCCTGTTTCTTCCTTGCAGCCGAATATCATATTTCTCCTCCGATCAGCTTGTTCCATCCTTTCCAAATATAGCACTCATCTGTCTATTTCCACAACCTTTAACCTGAAGTTTCTTCAACCATCTTGATCATATTTTTTATTTCTTCCATATTACTCTGTACCCTATTCATTATTGTTTCCTCCATATTTTTAACTTGCACCATGTCCTCTCCCAAAGCTTTTAACATTGCCATCACTTGCACCATTTCCAGTCCTGGATTCATTTCAATTCCACCTATCATTAATAAATACAATAGCACCAGAAAAAACTATGATCCTATTAAATTACCGTCTCCATTTGAATCACTTTTGTCACAATCTTCTTGCAGTTAAATAGCCTGTTTCGAACTCAATAGATTTCTAATGGAATGCCCATTCTCACAGAGCTTGTGTAAACACATTATACTCCTACCACTGCTCACATGCAACCAAATGCCTAATAAGTGGCAGGCAACTTTTTATAATCTGAAACAGAAACAAATTAAATAAATTCATAAGTTGTGTAGAAAACAGATTTTTAAGTATTTAGAGATGTGTTTAAAGATATAATTGCCAATACATGTACTTACTTTCTGTACCACTTACATAGTGGATAGAGGAGGTATTGCGTTCCACTCAAGAATTTGATACCAAGATTTATGTGGAAATATATATTTTGAGCTCTCCTGAATAATAAAGAAATTTAAAGCAAGGTTTGTGCGTGGTGTGTGTGTGTGTCTGTGCATGTGTGCGTGCATACGTAAGTGTGGGCATGTGCGTGCGCTTGCTTGCATGCATTCCAGGGATGACACAAAGATTTTTAGGAGAATTTCTTCACTCCAGATTACCTTTTACATGGAACATTTTTCAAAAACTTTTATTTTATAAAAAATGACCAATTTAATGCTTTTGATTAAAATACCAGACATTTTGGTGACAAATGAAGTATATATCTTGAATTTTCAGGGAATGTCCTCAGGATGTTTTCATTCTGCATAACTGTTGTGTAGCATATAAACTGTAAGAGGTAGACCAAATCTTATTGCAGAAAAAAAATGTAGATCTTGTTAAAACATGCAATTGATGTCCAATACATCTTCTTTAAAGAGTAAAGTTGAAAACCATTTCAGAGATATTCCTTGTTATTCATCTGAATTTTTCAGTAGTTTGCTTTTCTCAAAGGGGAACTTGTTATTCATGTTTGCCCATGCAGAGAGAATGGAAATTCAAAGCCATCAGATAGCAACCACCCCTTAAATATTTGACTTGCTGTAAGCCCTACAGTATTCCCATATTCCTCTTACACCTACAAGAAAATTAACAATAAGATAATTTCTACGAATGTTTATGTCAACATCAAATACAGAAATAAGCATTTGTAAGAATAGTTTGTACAAGAGTAGAGAAAGTCATGTGAGTGTAACACATCAGATTTTTTAAATATATCATATCACTCATAAAGGACAATAATTCATTTTTTCATTTTTTTTTATATCATGGCTAATGTAGTTTATGGTTTGGCCAATATGGGTACTTTGTGGTGAGCTGTCATAAGCTGCAGTGACACCACATGGTGCTGTGGTTTCAAGATGTAACAATTACGGTGTGTGCATGTTTGCATGAGCTGGATTCAAGTAATCAGTGTATCAGAAGCTGGGTATTTGCCATCACTGTTCATGCAATTTGATATTTTACTCTGTATATCCACACTTTTAAGAAAATGAGTAATTAGTTGAAATTACAATAGTTTTACTGTGTAAGAGTCTACCTTAACATGGTTAAGAGGTTGTGTTAGAGCTTTTCTAAGTGCCACATCCCCTCCTAAAGCCTTAAAGCCATCTCTTTTTAGTATTTTTAATATTAATCTTTAGTACGTAGAGAAAGTATTTTAATCTGTTCAAAAGTTTAATAATGGTGGTTTCACTGGAAATGCACATTTTGGGGCTCCCTGAAAAAATAAGAGAGAGAGAATAACTCAAAAATAAAAATAGTTAGGTAAATGATACTGTAACCAATGCTTTGGGAAGAAGGATGCGACACAGAGATTTTCAAGTAAATCCCCTTACCCAAGCTACATGGAGAATTTAATGTTTCTGATTTCTCAAAAATTTTGATTAAAATATGCATGTTTAAGACAACTGCAAAGAAAATTGTATAACTTGAATTTTCAGCTTTTTGCCAACAACCTGTTAAGACCTTTTAATTCTGAATGAAGAGAGTTTGCATAATCTTGTATAACTGGTAAATCATGAAAGAGGAAACTCATTACACAAAAAAGAAGTAGATCTCATTAAAATGCAAAATTTGTCATTTTACTTTTAATTATTAACTATTTCTGAGATATTTTTTTGGTTATAGCTCTAAATATTAGATACTTCTTTTTAAGCGCTAGGCAACTGTTCATTTTTTCTCATGGCCATGCATGTAATGTCTTGATTTCAAAACCATCCCATAGCAATCTGTTTTCAAAAGATTTGAATAGTTATTCAACTTTAATGTAGGTATCCTTTCTGTACCTTCAACAAAATGTTATATGTAATAAAATAATTTCTACAAATGTTTAACATGAAGCAGATGTAAGCACTGGCAGCCCATGACTTGTAAATTGGGAGGGCGGTATAATATATTTTCATAATTAGCACACTTTACATGAAAGTTAATTCTGAATTTGACCAGAAAGTATTTTAAAAGCGAAAGATTGTTATGCATTTCCTTCCATCTGTTCATTAAGTGCATCCTATTTTAAGTCCTAAACATTATATATGCAGGATCACCAGCATTCATTACCAAACTGGAATAACAGAAAAACACATTTTGATTTCACATCCGCAAAGCCAGTCCGCATACCTGTACAATTAAGGGTTAAATTTTCTGCTGTAACCACCTATAGTTTTGCACGGATTTTGAATTTGTCCAATACTCAGTATTGGTCTTGGTGGCCCGAACTTCTTAAGTTCCAATCGAGAAACAAAACTCGTTACACCCGCACTGATTATAATAGTTACAACATTCACCAATTTATTTCACAGTACCACGCCATGACACCACTCAAAAGTGCTGTTAAAACTGTGTTTGTTTAAGTACTTCCAAAGACATCAAATTACATTAATACGTAATAATATAATCTGTTAATAATACGTATTCAATGTGTCATGCTAGCAAAGTTACCAATGTGAATGTAATATTAATGTACTTTCTTGGTATCATTTTATCGGGAATATTCAACACTATACCTTAAGTGATACAGCTACAACTAATTTAGTTCAGAACTAAATTTCATTTACAATCAATTTAAATTACAGAATTCATTTAAGAGGAAGGAGTAGTATGGATGTGAGTGGTAGCACTGTTAGCAAAGATCACATGACATTGATTTGTTTGATTCCTATCAGGCAGCTCAGAGACTTTCCCCTACCGCCTGGAAGCTGCCCGGATATCCCTTGCCTATTGCCAAAGCCATCCCTGGACCTCTCTGCGCCACTTGCAGTTTCACCAAGATGCAAAGATTCCTGGATAAGCAAGGTGCTGTCTGAAATTGCATCTGTAATGAAAACATAATATAATAGTTATTATAATGCTTCATTAACGGTTTATTCTACCAAACGGCAATATGCTGCACACAAAAGCACGTGATGTGCAGAATGGTGCACAAACAGCTCTCTCAATGAATCATACAGTGTTTGACAACAATAGAATGTGCACACAAAGGCATAGGACTATTCAAAGTGGGAGGTTTCTCTGCTCATGAAGCTGCAGCTCATATTGGATTCCCTGCATCTACAGTGCATAGGTGGGTGAGATTATCCAGGAGAGGGGTTGAACACCATCATTCTGGTTCAGGAAGAAGACACACATCAACTCCTAACACGGATGCAGCTTTAATTACAGAAGCAGAGAGGAACCCTTTCCACACTGCTTCTGAAGTGAAGGCAAATTTACATTTCCCTGGATCATCTCAAACAGCTCTGCAACGTGTAAATAATGCAGTACTTCATGTGCAAACAGCAGCTCAAAAACATCTGATAGATGATAACAGATTGTTTCACCTTGCATTTCAGAGGAAAATGTCAACCACAACTGGAATAATGTGATATTCTCAAACGAGGTAACATTTTTTTCCACATGTAAAAGAAAGGTGCTTGTCTATGTCCAAAGAACAATGCGAAATACTTGGCTACAGAATTCTATCATGGTCATATTATCTCTGTCGTTGGGGCTGGATATCGAGGGATGGTCTAGGAGTGCTGCGGCAACTTGACAATACACTGAACAATGCGCAGTACATTGTAATACTTGTGAATACTTTGATTCCCTCTGTGAGGATGAGATATCCTCATGGAATTATTGAATTTGTAGAAGATAACATCTTGTTCACACATCTCAAAAGGTTACAAATTGGTTCTCAGAGAGGCAGGATATCCAGAGTGGCAAACTGACCTCCCTGTTCACTGGATTTGAAGCCGAATGAGAATGTGTGGGCTGAGGTGAAAAGAGAGCTGCACTCCAATTTCCCTGTATGTGGGCAAAGAACAAAAGATGGCTTCTGGGCACAAATTCAAGAGTCCTGGGGTATTGTAGTTTCTGGTCCACATTACTGCAAGTATTTCATTTTGTCTATGCCCTGAAGATTGAGGGCAGTTGTATGTGCTGAGGGTTTATACACCCAATATTAATTTTGTTTATTTTTTGTGTTTTAGTTTTAGAAGATGATAGTTTATTTACATATCTCTTTTTATTTAATATGAGTGTTAGCAGAATTAGGTTTTTGTGTGCATATATAAGCCCATACTTCGAAAGCCGAAGTTATATTAATGCAATGTTATGTTCCTCATAAGTAAACTGTTGCACTATCAGTCACAGACCATTATAGTTCTTTTGTATGCATTGTGAACACAGCTTTTACGAAGGTACCTGAAGATCTTTGATCGACACATGGAATCTCGGGATGACTAATTTTTTTTTTTAATCCATGGGTGTACATAAATGCATTTGATACATAAATACATTTGATACATAGGTACTGTAGTTTGTATTTTCTACATTCAATCAGTTGTTTGTATTTTGTTTGTTTTCCTGTGCATTTTAAAGCAGGCATGGAAGGCATTGAAACTAAAAAGTTTTGATTTTGTGCTTTTTCAGCTGTTGCTCTTCTTCTTTCCTGGAGGCAGATTAAAATGAAATCAAAGAGATTCACACTACCTTATTCTCCAACTACTGTGTAAGTTTTTCTAATGTTTTGTGTCCTCTATCAGGACTCATTGCTCACCAATTAGATACATTAGAATAACAGGGAACATTTATTTTCGAGAAACACTATTCTTTTTCATGAACACTATATAACATGTATTTATATCTTATTCAAAAATATTTGTTCTTTGCTTTGAGAGAGTTATAATATATCACATATCACAGCACCCATACCACACCACACCACATCGCATCACATCGCATTGCATCGCATGACATGTACTGTGTGTTGCATTGCATTGCGGTATTTTAGATAAGTGAAGCTGTTGGTTTCTACATTATTGTGATGTTAGTGGATTATGTTGCTTCACTGTTAATAGCTTTAGGGGTGTATAATAAACATATTTTATTTTTGAAGTATTGGGCTCCTTAGCTACGATGTGATTTTCTGTTCATGATGGTTAGGTCGGAATGTAATAACGGTCTGTTTAAGCAAAATCTTTATGGATTTAAACCTGATATTAAACAGTTTTCAAAATTACAAGATAACAAAAAGAGATGTACTCTTGCTGACATTCGGTTTTTTAATTTTTGTTTGCAACGGAAAATAACTGATTTTTGTTAGAAGAACAGTTAAATTTGACAATAACAGTGCTTATCAAAGAACAATGGAAAGAAAAGTAATTGAAGTAGAAAGGGGTTTTCATTTTAAGTAGTTGAACCACATTGAGTTCCTGGAGCTGTATCAATTACATTTAAAATTGACACGTAACTTGGGTAACACAATTTGGATTAATTTTGAATCGAAATTGTTTGAATATCTGAATTTTAGTATGAGAAACAAAACTAACAAATTAAAAGATAAGTGTTGGTCTGTTTTTTATGAGATCCTCCAACCTAATGTCATATTGGACAGTAAATGACTGAAAATGGATGAAATGATGCTCAAATGAGCCCGAGGTCCAGAGAGCTTTTAAGTTAACCTGAGTCTTCTCAGGATAAGGGAAAATCTCAGAAAAAAAACCTTATCTGAATATCTTATCCTAAGCGAGATTCGAACTCGCGACCTTTTGAACGTGAGGTAGACACGCTAACCATCACGCTACAGAGGCAGATAGTGTTAGTCTGGGTGGCTCAGTTGGATGCTGGCCTACTGACCTCAAGGTTGCGGGTTCAAATCTGGCCCAGACCGATGGTTTTTAAGTATGCGTAAAAAGTACACTTTTACCTCTGGCATGTAAAAGAACTCCTACAGGATGAAATTCTGGCACACCGGCAACACTGATGTGATCCTGGCAATTGAAGCATCGTTAAACAAACAAAAGTTAAAACATAAGCTAAATAAATTATGCCAAAAACAGAAGAACCCGAAGACAATAAAAACATTTCAATCTAACGGATAATGTAATCAATCTTTCTAATAGTGATTTTAATGAAAAGGAACTCCAATTCCTAAATAACAGTTTAAAAACACGCATAAGTTTTTCAAAAAATACAGATGATTTATGTGCCTGAAATAGAAATTGTTAGTCAAGATTTAGATGAAACTGATAAATCTTTGATCAAAATGAAATGCAGTTATGTCTTGCAGGATATGAGTAAACATCACCCTAATGGGAATTGTAATAGTCAGATCATATCATTGAAAGAAAAAGATGTTATTTATACTAAAGGAAATAATATTGTTATTTTGGATGTATCTGTTATGTTAACAGGGTAGAACTTTTACCTTAAGGTGAGGATTACATTAGGATTAGTAATGACTCTTTAAAAACATGCATTACATCTTTTGATAAAGTTCTTAATGAAGTGAAAATTATATCTGATAAAGAAAAACGATTTAAAAATCAGTAATCCAGTTTTACCCAGAATGCACTTCCAAAATTCATAAACCAGGGAACAAAATGAGGCCCATTATAAATTGTGTAAATTCACCTACCTACAACTTAGCTAAATGGTTGAATAGAAAACTCACACTGTTGAACAATTTGAAAATTTAAGTATAAAAAATTCTGTTGAATTAGTAAAAAAGATCAGCAACACAGTATTGTCAGCTAAGGATAAACTTGTTTCCTTTGATGTAAACTGTTTTATTTCTTAGCATCCCTAAACAAAAGCTTTTGATATTTTTGAAAAAATGGTTACGCTCTATCAAATTAAATGAAGAATTAATAAATGATTTTGTGAAGCTTACAAATCTTTGTTTGGATCAAAACTTTTTGAGGTTTAATGGCAATTTGTTTCAACAAACTTCTGGCACAGCTGTGGGTAGTCCATTACCACCATTTCTTGCCAATTTTTTCATGTGTTTTTTCGAAGTACCATAAGATGGGGAAATATCGGACAATAGGGTAAATTTGGATGGGAGCAGTAAATTTCTTTTCTTACATTGGTATCACTGAATGCCAGCTGTTATATCGCATGCATGTTTTGCTGCTTACATGTTGCACATTGTCAAGTAGATTTACACTTACATTGTCCCACTTGGAAGTTTAGACTGTGTCATAGAACAACAATTGTATAGTGCACTGAAAACTGCTAGTTATCCTTACATGAATACTTTTTTCATTGTACTAGAAGAGAAAAAAGAGGTAGGCATAATTTCCTTATAATTCACTTATTTGAATGTTAAGAAGAAAATGTGAATGCAGTTTTTCCATGCATCTCACTTGTACTAATGTCTAGTAAACTATTTACAGTTATCTACATACATTGGAGGAATATCGGACAATGCTGCGAGCTTATAAAAGCAGGCATGGTGCTCTTCCAAGCTGTAATTATGACCCTCCAAATCTTGAAAAAGCAGTTGCTGCTATAAGATCAGGAAAACTGTCATCCAGAAAGGTGTCAAGCAAATTTACATTCCACGTTCAACATTAGAAAATAAAGTTAATAATACAAACTCTGGAATGATTGGAAGACCTTCTGTCTTAAGCACCACTGTAGAGAACACACTTGTCCATGGTATACTAAGGGCTGTGCATTAATTTTACATCTGATGATTTAAAATATATAGTGAAAAGATATGTTGATAAATGTGGATGAAGAGAAAAATGCAGAAAATTTCCTGATGGAGAATATTCTTGAAATAATTCTCTGAAGCCTGGTCTTTGAGTTCTGAAGAGATGATTCAGAATGTTCGATATGAATAAAAAAATGAAGCAAATATCCAATGAAAGCGAAAATTAGATGTTGCTTCAGTGCCTGGATTGCCTATGAATAATGATGTATCATCCACTGACAAAGAAATGGTCAGAAGGACTTCTAGAGGTGGAGGCTTCTGCTCTTGTTAATTATCCACACATGGCTAGAAGGAAACAGCTAAACAGGCAATTTGTCGGAATCGTAACAGAAATGGATGCAAAAGAGTTGGAAGTCAGATTTTTGCACCCATATCAAGGCAGCAAATCTGTGTTTATTTTTCTGAGATCCCAGATGATGATAATGTTGACAAATGCCAAATTATAAGTGTGTTGCTGACCCCTAGGGAAGAATAAAGGAAATTTTCATTCACTGAGAACCTATTGTAGATTTAAGATTTATGCTATGAGGAGATTGTCATTAATAATCAAATATTTTCTGAATGTGTGTCAAAGTTTTTCTAAACACGTGCCAAATGTTTTCTGAAGTGTAAATATTTTGTAAGTATGTATAAAATTTCTTCTAAGCATGTAAAAAGAATTTCTACAGATGTTTATTGTTACTTTCTCTACTGGTAAGTAGGGGAAGTATTGTATTGCACCCAAAAATTCGATACCTAGATTTCACAGGAAATATATGTTTTGAGAACCTCTGAATCCAAAAAAAGCATTTTTAGGAAAAGGTCCGTCAGTCTGTGGACAGCATAACTCAAAAACTAAAAGTCGAAAGAAAACCAAACTTGGTATTTAAGTTTAATGTCTTTCAAGGATGCGACACGAAGATTTTAAAGAAAATAGCCCACCCTAAACTACCCTTTACATGGAAAATTTTTCAGAAATTTTGATTTTCTTAAAAATGGCTCAAATGATTTTGATTAAAATGCCATATGTTTGAGATATTTTTATGACAAATGAAATGTATATCTTGAATTTTCTGGCTATAGCCCCTGTAGTCGTATCTACTCTGACGACTTTTGTATAACTGGTAAATTGTTAGAGATAGACCAAATCATAATATACAAAAAACGTAGATCTTGCTAAAATACACAATTTATGTCTGAATAAATTTTCTTGTAAGGTGAACCATTTTGGAGATATTCCTTATTATGTGTGTGAGTTTCGGAAAACTTAAAACTTTCGTGAAATGGAACATCGTTCATTTTTTTATATGTTAAGTGTGCAAAGAGAACAAAATCTCAAAGCTTTAAAAGATTTGAGTATCACACAAAGTCTACTGTATTCTAATATTCCCCTTGTACCTACAAGGAAATAACAATAAGATAATGTCTACAAATGTTAATCTTAACATGAAGAAGATATAGGAATAAGAGTTTGTAAGAATGGTTAGTACAAGAGTAGAGAAAGTCATGTGAGTGCAACACATATTTTACTTTCTCTACTGGTAAGTAGGGGAAGTATTGTATTCCACCCAAAAATTCGATGTCGAGATTTCACCGGAAATATATGTTTTGAGGGCCCCTGATCCAAAAAAAGCATTTTTAGAAAAAGGCCAGTGTGTGTGTCTGTCTGTGTGTCTGTCAGTCTGTGGACAGCATAACTCAAAAACGAAAAGTCGGTTAAAAGCCAAACTTGGTATTTAAGGTTGTCTTTCAAGGATGCGACATGAAAATTTTCAAGAAAATAGCCCCACCCTACACTACCCTTTACATGGAAAGTTTTTCGAAAATGTTGATTTTCTTGAAAATGGCTCTAACAATTTTGATTAAAATGTCATATGTTTCAGATATTTTTATGACAAATGAAATGTATATCTTGAATTTTCTGGCTATAGCCCCTGTAGTCGTATTTACTCTGGACGACTTTTGCATAACTGGTAAACCGTTAGAGATAGACCAAGTTATACTATACCAAAATGTAGATCTTGCTAAAATACACAATTTATGTCTCAATAAATTTTCTTGTAGGGTGAACCATTTCGGAGATATTCCTTGTTATGTGTGTGAGTTTCGGAAAACTTAGAACTTTAGCGAAATGCAGCAACGTTGTTCATTTTTTTGTATGTTAATCATCCAAAGAGAACGGAATCGCAAAGGTCAAAAGATTTGACTGTCGCACAAAGCCTTCTGTATTCTAATATTCCCCTTGCACCTACAAGGACATAAGCAGTAAGATAATTTGTACGAATGTTGTTGTTGTTAGCTAATGCTGGATTTCTGACAATGAAGTCATTAATCCTCTTGCTGTCCAATATTTTTCACTGATGGATGGGGCACTAGAGGTGGCCGGGCATATTTGAAGGTGGTCTTGATCCATTTCCTCTTGCAGATCACATAGAGGACAGAGTGGTGAAGAATATATCCCAATTCTGTTTAAATGTTTTGCCAGATAATCATGTCCTGTAATAATCAACCTGAAGGTTGCAACTGCTGTTTTTCGAGGACACTCAGGAATTACTGTTTGAATGTTTGGTATATTTTTTGATTTTTCTTAGTAATATTTTTCAATAATTTTTTTGAATTCAGAGTTGACTAATCTTTTAGCTGCATAAAATGGTAGATTAACTATTGATTTCTGCACATTGCCGGTACCCTTTTTTGCAAGAAAATCAGCTTTCTCATTACCACTCAGTCCACAGTGAGCTGGTATCCATTGGAAGATTAGGTGTTTTTGAAGTGCTGTTAGATGGGTAAGGATTTTCCAGCATTCTATAATTGTTTGGTTTTTTGGTGACAACTTGGAAGTAATTGCTATAATTGCTGCCCTGGAGTCTGAGAGAATAACTGCTTGCTGAAAATGTGAAATTCTGTACAAAAGATTTTGTAGGGCCATTCGAATTGCTTCAATTTCTCCATCAAAGTTAGTAGTTCCATAACTTAAAGATTTGTAATAGGAAAAGAGGTGACATGTCACTGCAGCACCTGCTCCATCTTGTTATGATATCAATGATCCATCAGTATAAATATGGAGCCACTCATGTTCTGGAAATCTAGTATGGATTGTCTCTAATGCCAATAATTTTAGAACACTAGTTGGAGTATCACTTTTTTTAACTTCTTCTGTCAGGTGTAAATAATATGTGATGTCTAATGTATGTGTTGGATTGACTTTAGATATGAAGTTTTCCTTTGAATTAGGAAGGTGTACATCCTTCTTGATGTCTTGAATTTTGGAAAGAAAGCTCTCCTGAGTCTTTAGTATATGTGTAAAATTTCTCTTGTGCCATGTATTGAATGGGAGCCTGATCAACTTTTCGTGTTGAATAAGAGCCGCTTTTTCTATTTCATATTCAATGGGGTATTGGTTGGTTAGTATTTCCATAGCTGCTATTGCTGTGGTTTTGATAGCACCTGTAATTAATCTCAGACTTTGGTTTTGAAAGATTTGAATTTTTTTTGTGTTTGCTGTTACAAGAACTTCGCTGCAGTAAGTAAATAATGGTTTCATATATACATTGTATGTTGTGTTAAGCGTTGCTCTGGAACATCCCCACTTCATTCCTGTTAGACGTTTTAACAGTGAAAGGCGCCTCTCTGCTCTTTGTATTACATTTTCTATTTGTTTGGTCCATGTAAGTTTGGTATCAAATGTAACTCCTAAATACTTTGCTTCCTTTGTTTCTGGTAATTGTTGACCCTCAAAATTTAGTTTTATTTTTAGTGGTTTTTTTCTTAGTGAAAAGATTTGGTAGTTTGATTTTGTTGTATTAACAGTCATTAAATTTTCTTTGGTCCACCTCTGTAAGTTGGTTAAGGATTGTTGCATGGTTTTTTCCAGTTCTGTACTTTTGCTTTTTGGTTTTGAAGTCCGCATTACTAAATCATCAGCAAATAGTGCACACTTCACGCCTGATTCTTGTATTTGTTGTGGTAGATCATTAATAAATATATTAAAAAGTGTAGTGCTGAGCACTGCACCTTGTGGCAAGCCACGGTGTATTTGTTTATATTTAGATATATTTCTTCCATATCTGGTTGCAATAAAGCGTTGTGTTAGGAAATGACATAGCCATGAAAACATTGGACCTTGTATCCCTATTTTTTTTACTTTCTTTAGTAGTTTTGTTCTGCATATAGAATCATATGCACTTTGAAAATCAATAAAAACTGATAAATTATCTTCTTTTCTATTGAAGGAGTCTTTGATTTCTTGACTGAGAAGTAAGACTTGTTCATTTGTAGAGTGGAACTCTCTGAATCCAGCTTGACATGGGGATATTAAATTTTGTGATTCTAGGAACCAATTTAACCTGTTTGACACCATTCTTTCCATCACTTTTGCTATTATGCTGGTAAGAGCTATTGGTCTATAATTTTTTATTTCTGATGCTGTTTTGTCTTTCTTCAAGAGTGGGACAATTATTGCTTTTCGCCATTCAGCAGGTACAGTGGTTTTCCAGGATAGATTGTAGAGTTTCAGTAGTTGTTGTTTTGCTGTTTTTCCAAGGTTTTTTATGAATTCTGGATGTATGTGATCTGGTCCAGGAGACTTTTTGTTTTTTAGATTATTTATTGCAATGTTCAATTCTTGCATATTAAAATTTTGAAAAAAGATATTGCACTGAGTGTTAGGATTACATTCTCTTTCTTGTTTCGAATCTTTCTTAAATTCTTTACGTTCCTTTTTATTATTTCTTGTTACTTTGTGTGCATTAGCATAATATTTATTGAATGTTTTGGCTATGACTGCATCATTTACTAACATTTTATTGTTGTGTATGATAGGTGTGCTGTTGTTTTCTTTCCTGTCCTTGACATTTTTTATGAACTTATGAGCTTTGTTACCATCTGTCCTATAATCCATTTTTTCTAAGAAATTATTAAAGTGATTCCTTTTAGCAGTATTAATTTCTTTTTTTAGGGAGGCACATTTCTTCCGCCATATGTGTGTATCTGATATGTTTTTTGTTTGTTCAGCTGTATTTCTAGCTATATCCCTTTGCTTTTTCAGTTCTTCTAACTGGGAGTTCCAAAAGGGTTTGAAATTTTTAATTCTTCCACGAGGAATATGTTTTTTTGCAGTTTCTAGGATGACTTTACAGAATTCTTTGTTCATATGATCTGGTTGGTCTTGCAGCTTGATACCGAAATTTAGATTTCCGATCGAATGGGCTTTTGAAAAAGACACGTTTTAATTTAATTGCCGGATGTGAGATTTGCGATAAGTGTTAAGTAATAACATAAATAGATAATAGAGCAGGAAGTGTTGTAAGGTGAACAAGATATGAGTAAATAATAGTCGTTAAATTTGTAGGATAAACACATTATTGGTTTGAAATTAACGAGTCATGACGTCATACCCTATAGTTCGAAATCAGTAAAAAGTCAGTTCGACCAACCTTAAAAGTCGCGCGATATATTTAATAAAATATAAAGTAAATATCGTTTAATCCTAAAAAGGTAATTATATATTCGAAATTCATAAAAGAACATGTTATAATAGAAAGGGACATTTCTAAATTGCGGGAAAAGGAAATAGCATTTTGGATACGAGGCTTTCTTGGATGACGTCATGACATTCAAATGGAAGAACGGTCTTCTTAGCGTGGGTAAGAGAGAAAGCGTCTAGGCACTACTCAACCACAGACCAGTACGGGAGGTTGTGCTGTGCGGACGTGAGTGAGATTCCTCTACATATAGAATCGGCATAGCTCCCGAAAATATTTAAAATAAATAAATAATATATAAAGTTGTTCTTGGGTTGTCCATCACACTTACGCAAACCCGAGATAAAAGTAAGAGATCTCAAGCTGACTAGCCGGAGCGAAACACATCAAAGGGCAACACCACGTCACCAACGACATTTAAGCATCAACGGCCGATACAGCGATACCCCAAGACAGGAAGAAAGACAATATTAGCTTCAAGCTGTGAGTTTGTTTGTTCTTTAAATTTACGTTCTAATTCAGTTTTATATTTGTTCCAATCTGCTTTTTTGAAGTTCCAATACAGATTCGTAAGACCTTGACTGTTATTTGTATTCTCTAGTTTTATATCAGCAATTACCGCTCTGTGACCAGAACTTGGATCTTCTATAACTTGTTTTTTAATTTTTGAAACAATATCTGTTGTAGCTAACAAGAGGTCTGGGTTACTGCCTGCTCCAGAGTAATGTATGAAGGTTGTGGGATCTTCTTTACTATAAATCAGTTCAAAAGTTGTGGTATTCAAAAATTCTTCCACTATCTTCCCTGTAGAATCCACTTTTTCATAACCCCATCTTTTGGAATGTGCATTGAAATCCCCAATTACGATTGTTTTATTTAATTGGTCAATAAGTGAGAGATCCGGTACATTCCTGGGAGGATTGTAAATACTGTATAAATGTAGATGTGTTTGTTATCCCAAAAATTTAGCTTTATTAATTCACTTTTATCTGTGTTATCCATTTCTTTAACAATTTCAAAGGAGGTTTTAATATCCTTTTTGACTCCAACTAATATTCCACTACTTATCTGTCTATTTTTGGGTAGTAAGTGCAGTAAAAATCCAGTAAAATTGAAGTATTTAAGTTGGTCATTTGTTAGATTTGCTTCTTGTATTACAAATATACCAATGTTATAATCAAATACAATTTTATTCAGTTCTACTTTTTTTGTTTGTGTGAGACCACCCGCATTCCATTGTAGAAGTCTGATGTTAGATCTTCTATTAGTATAATGTTTTGGTTCTCGAGAAGTAGTCCCCACCCGGAGATCCGAATGGGGGATGTTTATCTTAACTAACATGGAGATATAGGAATAAGAGTTTGTTAGAATGGTTAGTACAAGAGTAGAGAAAGTCATGTGAGTGCAACACATCAGATTTTTTTAAAAAAGATTGTGTGCATCTGAAATTACCCCATTAGAGGGAAATATGGAACTTTGGATGGAAATTCAATGAGTGTCCTATATTACTCCATCGCAGGGGTAACATCGGACAGTTTTAATTATTATGATCTGGTTACTTATATCATATTTTTGATTCATGTTCTTGGATTAGATTATTTGTCAATATCATCACAAATATCTCGCGCTTTTTGCTGTACAAATTGAATATTTTTTGCGAAGCTACCTACACATCACTAAAGCATTTCCTTTAATTTTCTAAACCTGGTGTAGATATATAGATAAAATTTTTGCTATTGTGCCTGAGAAACTGATTAATGATGCTATAAAACTTTTGAATTTACAAGATAAAGCCGCAAAATTCACTTTAAAAATTGAAAACAATGGTTGTCATCCATTCTTCCATTTGAAGGTTATGAGACATAATAATGAACTGAATTTTGGCTTACATAGAAAGTCAACACTCACTGATAATTACACAAAAAACAAAAGCTTTAATCCTCCTTCATATAAATTCACTGTTTTCAACAGTCTATTTTACAGGTTGATAAATATACCTCTTAATATGGAAGAATTTGATAGAGAATATGAACACATTATCAACACGGCATTAATTAATGGTATACATTAAAAGATAGAGAAATTTGAATATTAAAAGGCTGTAAATGAAGCTTCCACTCCGAAAAGAATAAAAGATGACTGTAAATTCAAAACGTTTACTTATCACCCTTGGGCTAATAAAAATTTACAAACATTTTTAAAGAACATGCTATAACTTTGGCTCCCCAAAATAAATATAATATAAAAAATTTGCTTAATTTGTCTAAAAAGGACAGAATTCCAAAGTACTAAAAGCCTGGCATTTATCAAGTTGACTGTCTGAATTATGATAAGGTTTACATTGGATAAACAAAATGTCATCTGGAAACCAGAATAAAGGAAGATTTTTGAAATATCAAATATAAACAGATAGAGAAATCAGTTTGGCAGATCATTATTATTTATTTATGCCAACAAGCTTACTGTTAGTGTTTTTAAACACACAAATCGTGTGTGGGCAATGTTTGAGAGGTAGAACTGGAACTTAAAAATTCAATGCCACAATGCCTGGGATTTGAACCAGACCTTCCGCTTACCAGGCAGGTACTCTAACCATTAAGCTACTGTGACAACCTGCCAGAATGACATCGAATTCTCAAACCAGTTCGTATTTTTCCCAGTAAACCACAAAGGCAGTCTCTGATGTGGTTGTCACAGTAGATTAATGGTTAGAGCACTTGCCTGGTAAGCGGAAGGTCTGTGGTTCAAATCCCAACTTGTGGCATTGAATTTTTAAGCTCTAGTTCTACCTCTCTTGGCAGATCATTTTTGGTTGTTTAATCATGAAGTAAATCCAGAGGTTAAATTATTAAAGCAACTAAATGGACCTGTTGATTTGATGGTTTGGGAAAAAATATTTATTTTCAAAAATAGGGAACATGTTATGAATTTCGAAATACCGCCTATTGATTCTGTTAGTAAATTTGTTTTGAGATCAGAGGTGGGTAGTGACATCATCACGTCTGATGTCATCACAAGTGACATCATCGCTTGGATGTAATGGTTTCTTAGGAAGGTGGGGCAACATCAGTTTACTTTGAGAATGGCAGAAAGGAACTGCTGAAACATGTTGGGTTGTGTAATGTTTACACCTCAATTTAAGTGAAGCTGTTGATTTCTACATTATTGTGATATTAGTGAAACAGTGGACAATTTTATGCAATATGAATAATTTTATGGTTGGCATTCTTCTGACTAGTCGATAGTTTGCATTCTTCTATCAACATTTCAGTTTATTTCATCAGTTCATACATACATTGTTGTTTGCCTTCTGGAAAATTACTTCCTGATACAAGAAAGAATTTAAATTGTGGTAGCATATCTGAAAACAGGTTCAATTAAGGAAACCTGTAACATTTTTGGAAATAAGTTTCTGAGTAGAGAATAATTGGGAAAGAGTGAAATACAGAAATTAGTTAAAAAACATATAGTGTCTATGGGATCTGTTCAGGGTGAAAAACAAAGAATTTATTCTTTACATCGCACACAGAAATTATTGAAGAGATTCACCAAAAAATTAATCTAAGCCCAAAGAAATAAATTGGTGCAGCAGGCACATGTAGTAAGACAAGTTGCCAGTGGATATTACAAATTCTTAACTTGAAGCCATATCGTGTGTAGGCTGTGCAGCAAATCTGGTAAAATGACAATCCAAAACATGTAGATCACTGCACGTGGCTTCTGAGTCACAACAATGTTAGACTTTTTTCAATATATCATGATTCATGAGTGATAAAGCATGTTTTATCTTTCTGGTCATGTGAATTCGCAGAACATGAGATACCGGGCAACAGAGAACCCTCACATTTTGTATTAGCAACCACTCTATGATGAAAAAATCTGATGTGTTACATTCACATGACTTTCTCTACCTTTGTACTAACCATTCTTACAAACTCTTATTCCTATATCTTCTTCATGTTAGTTGAGATAAGCATTTGTACAAATTATCTTATTGCTTATTTCCTTGTAGGTACAAGGGGAATATTAGAATACAGTAGGCTTTGTGCGATAGTAAAATCTTTTAAAGCTTTGAGATCCCGTTGTCTTTGCATGCTTAACATAAAAAAAAATGAACAATGATGTTCCATTTCACGAAAGTTTTGTTTTCTGAAACTGACACAAGTAACAAGGAATATCTCCAAAATGGTTCACTCTACAAACAAGGAATATCTCTGAAATGGTTCATTCTACAAAAAAATTTATTTGGACATAAATTGTGTATTTTAGCAAGATCTAAATTTTTTGTATAGTAAGATTTCGTCTATCTCTTATGGTTTACCAGTTATGCAAAAGTCATCCAAAGTAAATAGTACTAAATGGGCAATAGCCAGAAAATTCAAGATATACATTTCATTTGCAATAAAAATATTTCAAACATATTTCAATCAAAATCAAAATTTTTTTAAAAATGTTCCATGTAAAAGGTAGTATAGAGTGGAGGAATTTTCTTCAAAATCTTTGTGCCGTAATCTTGAAAGACGTTAAACTTAAATACCAACTTTGGTTTTTAACCGACTTTTCGTTTTTGAGTTATGCTGTCCACAGACACACACACAGGCCTTTTTCTAAAAATGCTTTTTTTGGGATTCAGGGGGCCTAAAATACATATTTTCGGTGAAATCTCGAACATTGAATTTTTGGGTGGAATACAATACTTCCTCTATTTTACTATACGTAGTAGAGAAAGTAAAAATCGCTATCTTTCATTAGAATTTGTAGAATGCAAAGGTGGAATAATTTTATTCTTTCTTCAATTCTAAAATACAATTAAATTATAATGATTTACTGATTTGATTCTGAACAATTTAGACAAAAATCTGGTCGTTGTGCAACATTGCAATGCAAACAGCTCCCCCACTGGAAGTCCGCCACTTTTCTGCTCATTGAGACCTCTCTTGCATCCTCCATCCTATGAAGTTGATAATGATAACCTTTGTTATTTCGGGCGCCACTACACCTGGACTTATATTCCAGCGTCTCCAGGAGTTCATGCTTCACGCAGGATATATCTTGTTGCAATCGCAGGCCGCATATAATATGTAACAGAAATTGTTATATTTTAGTTAAAAAATATTGCTATACTTATATATGTATACACTTAGAATACGGGATGACTTGAAGTTATCAGTAACTGCAGTGTGGCGCGTGCCCCTGTCTGAGTAGAATCATTGCAAAATGTGTCCCTTCTATGTTTTGTTTAACACTGACTATATAGGCTTATGGTCAGAAAAGAATGTTTCTGCTGAAATGTCAATATTGGAAAATATGATGTCTATTTGAGTATTAAAGTTTGTTGTTGAAATGCTGGTATTCAGCTTGCTTCTTAAACTAAATCTATCCAAATAACTTGATATATATTTGTTTTTTGTTTCCTCGTAATTATCATAATTAAAATCCCCCATTAATACGATTTTATCCAAATTTATATTTTTAAAAACTTTATGTATAGCATCTTCAAAAGTATTATTTCTGGTTCCGGGAGACTTGTATCCACAGACTGTGTAGTGATTCTTAATTTGAAATGAAATTAAATCAATGTGGCCTGCATTATCTACAGTATTAATGTAATTTACATCCTGTACTTGAATCTCTTCTTTTATATATATGCATATTCCTCATGATTTTTTTGAAAATTCAATTCTTAATATTTCTCTGAAACCCACTATACTCAATTTATGTTGAAGAGAGGCTAAAGTTTCATTGAATATTAGTATGTCCCCATAGCTGTACCATTGATCTGATCTTATGCAATCTATTTTATTCTGTAGTGAATTAACATTTTGGTAGATGATTTTTATTCCTCTGTCCTCCCTTAAAGTATTATAAGACAATTGCAGACACTTTTCTTGTCTTAATCTAAGCATTTCTGCCATTATTGAGTCACTGCCTCTAGGGGCCTGGGGATATTTAACTTCACCTATAAGGTATAACCCAGACAAAGAGGTCACTCTGCTAAACGCAACATAAAGCATTGACCTACTAATTCTTTTGCAGTTTGTAAAGTTGATTTATATTTCTTTATATGTTTGTCCTTGACTTTTATGGATACTCAGTGCTTCGTCGCACACAACCGGAAACTGTATTCAAATTACTTGTTGCTCCAGCTTGTTTGATATATTTAATATTTGCCTTTTTAATTCTAATGGAGTAAAATTTGGATTAATATTTTTGTTTTTCATATAACTGAATCGTACCATTCTTGCTTTTGGACCAACATTTTCATCACCGAAGTCCAGGAATATAGGTTCACCGGAATTGGGTTTTAAATCAATTTCTTTGAGTATGCCGCATGCTCCGTTGGCTAAACCATCCTCTACATCTATGTTGCTCGTTATCATGTACTTAATACAGATTTTTAACCTCAATTCATGAGGCAATCCATTGACTTCCATAATCTTTTTTTTTTTTTTTCTCACTGCACTCAAGATGCCATTTTTAGCACTTTCAGATACTTTTCCAATAATGAAATCCTTTGCTACTGACACAAACTCTTCAGCAGCATGATTTAATATTCTTTTGTCATTATATTCGTGCACATCTACCTTTCTTGTAAATAATTTTATTGCACTCTCAGGCACTTCATTTGTTTCCACAGCTCTAGAATTTATTCATTTAGTGTCACTTGTGGTTGTTTTCCCAATAGCTAAATTATTTAAGACTTTTACAAATTCTAGTTCATCTCTTTGTCTCACTATTTCTATTAATTCATAAAATTCAAACTCACCCCACAATGGATTTCTATCGATTAATGAAGCAAATTCATTTGCAGCAAATTTATAAATTGGAGTGTCCATTACAGGTGGTAATTGATGAAGGTCACCGACTGTTATTACCGAAACTCCTCCAAAAGAGAGGTTAATTCCCATTATCTGTCGCAGTCTGTATCGACTCTGCTGAGCATTTCACTTCCAACCATCGATATCTCATCAATAATTAACAGCTTCAAATTAAACAATTTCTCTCTGATCGTATTGGCTAAGTCGCTGGATAGTTCTTCATTTTCTGTAGCAATGAAGTCCAGGATTTTCGCTGTGGTATCCTTCAAGCTGTTGTGGAAGTAGCCAACCAAGACCATAGTGCGAGGAATTAGATTTTCTTCCATGGCCTTTAGGTTAGTCCTCTCCCATGGCTTAAGTCCTCCTGCAATTTGGTAAAGCCACTTAGCAGTGTCTTCTCCATCACAGGCAAGAACCAGCCATCCTGGTTTGAAACTATAATTGAGGAACTTGGATTTTAGGTCCCCTTCCTTCTGTTCCAAAATTGTATTTAAGATTGAATCTTGAACAGCTTGTAACTGTTCCATGGTTAGCATGCTGTGAGAAAAGTCAGCAGCTGGTATACCCACATGAACACAACTAGCCATCTGCTTATATGTCTGTGCAGGGAGAGCTGTAGAGCCTGAAGGCAGCTCCTGCTGTCTGTCAGCCTTCCCATCACCTCTACCTTGTTCGACCTTTTTGGCTTTTTCCTCTGGTGTGGAATCTTCAGATTAAGCCCTTTTGGTGCTGGCCTCTTTTCTTTTGATCAGCTCCCAAGCCATGATGCGAGCTTGTTCTACACTGTGGGCATGTTTCAATAGCCACTTGAAGTGATTTGTTGCTGCTCCTACCACTTTGAGCTGTACACAGTTAACCAGACAGCAGAGAGGAAGAATGGACCAAGCGACGGGCAGAGGCAGGACCAGCAGTCATTGCACCAAGAAAAACAAGGAAACGACCAATCATCAGCAAGAAATATAGAACAGACAACTACTCAGCAAATTGCAACACATGTGGTTTCAGTGACAAGTGCATCAAGGTCAAGGTCAAGGGTGAGCAAAATGCAAGGTGACGAAATGGTAGGATGTGGCACGCGAAAGAAACAGAAAAAAGAGCCAAGGTGGTTGATGACAACCTGGACAGTAAGGAGCACAGAGAAGAACGATATCATTGAGGGTGAGGGGGAAAGGGAAAACTAGACAGAAGAAAAAGAAAGAAAGGGATATTTTGCCTAGAGTAACAAGGTTTAAAAAAATGGTTGGTAATCCATAAATGGGGAAGTAGAGGGTTTTTATACACAGTGAAAGTGAGGTTATAGTGAAGTACTGAAATGAAAATTAATGAAGTGTACAATGTAAACTAATGAATAAAAGTTATGCGTGAAGCTGACAAGAAAAGTTGAGAAAGAGGGAAAGGAATAGCGGTGGGAGATGTAAAACAGAAATAAAGTGAAAAATGAAAATGAAAAACAGAAATAACAATTTAAGGGAGGGAGTAGGATAAGGTTAGTGTAAAAGGTAAACATGTGTAAATTAGAGAAAGGGGAAGGGTTACTATACATAATATAACCATGGTGTTCAAGCTGTATGGGACCCTAGGATAAATTCTAAGTACTCCAAATAGAGGCAAGTTATAACATGTTTAATGTTTATGTGAACAAATGAAGTTAATAATAAATTCATTCATTCATCTTGCTGCTCCTCCCAATTTTATCTGTTGGTGTTTGAGCTGAAGCTTTTCCAAAGACTCCTCTGAACCTGGAGACATCTCTTCCTGTGATTTTCCTTTTCCTTCGCCAGTTAGCTCTTTGGATGGGCTTTTTAGCAGCTCCTCTTCCATAAGCTCTCCTTTGTTGGCATGTTGAGGCAACAGTTGTGCCTCTAAGTTTGATGCGAATGAGGGCACATCCTCATTTTCTAATTCCTTTGGTTCAATTTTATTGCACGTGAAGTTTGGGAATTATCTCTGTCACCTGCAGTTTCCCAAGCATGAAGGTTAAATAGAAATAGGAGGGTGCCTGGTATCCAGAGTTCGCATATAGTGACCAAGTTCCCCCTTGGCCATGCAGCCATCAGCATATGCTGTTCTACCTTGGCTTGGTTGTTGCACATTAAAGACCAAACTTCCATGTAGCCCTCGGCATATGCAATCCACCTTGGCTGGTGTTAGCTGTCTCTTAAGCCAGTTTTCAGAGTTCCTGGTAGGCCTTCACAGTTGCCTTAGCGGTCCCAGGACACACTGAAGTCCCCACTGTGTTTCACCCTATCAGGTAATACCCTACCCATTGCCCACCCCTCAAGACGAGGACCACAGAGGTTGGATTTTGAGGGTCTTATAAAAGCATATTGGTACAAATCAACTCAACAGTAAGTTTGTTGGCATAAATAAATCATAAAAATGAATAAATCTATAAAAATGAAAGTATTGAATTTTGTAACCAATTTATTTTTATTTATTTTATTTACTTTAAATTAATACATATTTGAATATGACATATTCAGCCCAGGCTCTTAGCCTGTCATATCCACCCAACAATTAATATTAATTTGTTTGTGATGTCAGGGTATTAAGGAAATAAATAACTACAAATTTAACACAAACATCAACAATCCAAGAGGAACAATTAATAAATTAATGAATAAAGTTAGCAAGGCTTATAACCTGAATTGAACTGCAAAAAATAAATTATGAAAAATTTTAATAAATAACCAAAGGGTATTTAATAAAAACCCTGGAACATGTATTTAACACATCCATACATTTTAAGATAGCGTCATATACACACAAATGTAAGTAAATTCCTAACTGAGTAAGAACAGAACTTGATTTGGTCACACAGGAAATATTAAAAGATATAATAATAGAATCTTCTACCTCATTTTATGTAAATCCAGTTGTTTGGGTGTACAAAAAAAAGAAAATTATAATTGATGATTGATGATCAATCCAAGGAAATGAAGCTGTAATATTGCTTCCTAGTTATTGGATCGCCATTTGAAGCTGAAGTCGTTGATGATGTGGTTCGGTGTTGTATCCGGCTAGCTGAGCATTATCTCTTTATCTCGGGTTTGCGTGAGTGTAAAGGACAACCCAAGAACTACTTTGCACATCAATTTATTTTATATTAAATATTTTCGGGAGATATGCCGATTCTATATGTGTATCTGTAGAAGCATCGCAATCACATCTGCGCAGCACGAACTGCACGAACTCCCGTACTGCTCTCTGGTTGAGTACTGACTAGACGCTTCTCTCTTACCCACGCCAAGAAGACCGTTCGCTTCCAATTTGAATGTCATGACGTCATCCAAGAAAGCCTCGTATCCAAAATGTTATTTTCTTTTCCCGCAATTTGGAAATGTCCCTTTCTATTATAACATGTTCTTTTATGAATTTTGAATATATAATTACCTTTTTAGGATTAAACGATGTTTACTTTATATTTTATTAAATATATCGCGCGACTTTTAAGGTTGGTAGAACTGACTTTCGAACGTGTATTTTAAACTATGTGGTATGACGTCATGACTCGTTAATTTCAAACCAATAATGCGTTTATACTACAAATTTAACGACTATCATTTACTCATATCTTGCTCACCTTACAACACTTGCTACTCTATTATCTATTTATGTTATTACTCAATATTTATCGCAAATCTCATATCCGGCAATTAAATTAAAACGTATCTTTTTCAAAAGCCCATTCAATCGGAAATCTAAATTTCGGTATCAAATGCCCCCATTTATGTTATTTTATTATTTCATAATAAAATAATGTAAATGTCTTGCCCGAAAGAAAAAACTAAAATTACTCCTGTATTTTGAATAATCGGCAACACTCCCCTTGTATACAATTTTCAATTACACTGTTTTTGAAATTGGTTATTAACACATTTTCTCATTAATCTATTTAACATGACAAACAATTGTACACTTGACTAAACATTAATCCTTAAATACTAATTACAATATGTTATGGTTTCTTCTGTGAAGCTTTTATATAAAGGTTAAATTTCAAGAGTCTTTCTTTATACTTCCTTCTTTTAGTTCATGTTTGCTCACTTCGCTCTCACTATCACTTGCACTGTGATTTTTCACTTTTGTCATTGTAACACATATCTGTACTAGATCCTTTAAGCACTAAAATGTACATATATTTTTATATAAATCCATTGCACTCTTTAGACAAGTTCTTTCTTTGTCTTTCTGTGATAACTATCTATACATCTAAATATTTTAACAAATGTTTTACAAAGTAAATATTCTGTTTTCTCTCTATGCGGAGATGAACATTTTAACAATCTTTCTGAAGCTGTTTTTTTTTTTTTTTTTTTTTTTTTTTTTTTTTTTTTTTTTTTTTGTGAGCTCTATACAATATATTTTTAAGCTCTTTGTAGTATATAGCAATTCACATTCTGCATTTTTCATGAATATGTAAGTACCTGACCAATATATGATTTTCAAGTAAGCTAACATTTACATTTTATCTCAAAGCTGATTGGGCGCCAATAGACAAATGACACTTCCAATTTTTCTTTTACATTAAATCAAGGTTCCAAGGCACCACACGGTTTCTTGTATGGTCGAAGGAGTTGTTTATGCCATCTTCCCAGACATTTTTCATTTTTAACATCTTTTAATTCATAGGTATGATAACCAAATTTTGATATAATTTCTGCAGGACCTTTATATAACAATTCCATCCTTTTGTTCCTACCTCTCAAGGCACTTGATAACTTATGGTCTTTAACTAGTACCCAATCGCCTATCTTAGGTTCCCATTTATGTTTTCTACTCTTTTTCTTTAATTTTCGCTTCTCTGCCTTTTTCTTGATTCGTTCAAAAGCAATTTTCGCTCTTTCTTCTTCACTTAACTGAATGTCATTAATTTTCAGTGTTTTTGGTACCCCGATCAATATTGGTTCTGGTTCAATTCCTAACATTAATTTTATTGGTGCAAACCCAGTAGTTACATTAATGGTATGATTGATAATCTTTTCTATCAATGGACAATATTTCACCCAATCCTTATGATTATGATGTGTAAGTACACGTAAATAAATTCCTATATCTCGGAGGACACGTTCTGTTGGATTCCCTGATGGAAAGTATGAGGAACAATGATATAATTTTATCTCATGATTTTCTAGAGTTTCTTTAAAGATTTTGCTCCGATGAACTGTAGCATTATCTGTTAAGATTGCCTGAATCTTGCCATATTTAGGCACATAATCTTTTATTATCTTTCCTACACATGTTTTGCTGCTGATATTCCTAACAGGATAAATTTTAATAAATTTACTAAAAACATCATGAAGAACAAACATATATCTACATCCAAATTGTCCTACTGGTAGCTCCCCATGTGCATCAGCAGTAACTAGTACATTTTTCCCTTCTCTTATGATTGTCTGAGGTTCTATATCAAATTTGATATTAAATGGTTTGGCCCTTTGACATAAATCACAGCTTGAACATATTTTTCTCACTTTCTTTGCCAAATGTTTTATATAAAAATGGTCACTAATTACCATGATTAGCTTTTCACTACCTGTATGAGCTAATGTTTTGTGATAAGCAAGTATAAGTTTCTCTTGTAAAGCTTTTGGTACCATTACTTTCCATTTAGGTTCAATTCTTCCATGAAATTTATAGATTTTTCCCTCATAAATACCTATATTATCTTTTAGATTTTCTGTGATTGGTTGTGCCTTTTCTTTCAATTTCCTAAGTTCATCGTCCTCTGTCTGTAATTGTTCCAAATTTCGAAATTCTTTAGCTAATTGAGTCCCTTCTAAGGTTTTGAAATATAGTATGGTTACATCATGTTTGTTGTCACTAATTGTATCTGGTATTGTATAATTGGTTTTCATCCTTGATAACAAATCACTAAAAATATTTTGACTTCCTGCTATGTGTCTGATTTCTATGTTATGGGATGTGATCTCATGGATATATCTAGAAATACGTGTGCTTGTGAGTTTGCAAGAGTTCATAAATGCCAAACTAACATGATCTGTGTAAACTATTACTGGGTTGTTATATACATATTGCTTAAATTTTACAAGTGCAAAGTAAATAGCTGCTATTTCTTTTTCTGTAGTGCAAGCCTGTGATTCAGTCCTTGACAGCCCCCTTGAAGCTACAGCAATGAGGTGATCTTTTCCTTCCTCATCTTTTTGTAATATGACACTACCATAACCTAGTCCTGAAGCATCTGTATAAATTATGTAGGGGAGATCTTCCCTAGGTTTTTCCAATAAAATTGACGCTGCAAACAATGTTTTTACCTTTTCAAAAGATTCTTGTTCTACTGATGACCATTGCCATTTTACATCTTTTCTCAAAAGTTGTCTTAATGGGGCTACTACGGTTGCATATTCTAGGATAAATCTTGACTGATAATTTAGAATACCAAGAAATCTTCTCAATTGTTTTATATTTTTAGGGGTTGGTATTTTATTTATGCTTTCAATTCTGTCGGGATTAGGCCTGATTCCCTCATTTGAAATAACATAACCTAAAAATTCTGTCTGTTTCACAAAGAATGCAGTTTTACTTGGCTTTATTGTCATGTTTGCTTTCTTTAACTGACTAAGCACATAATTGATATGATTTAAATGATCCTCTATATTTTCTGAGAAAATCACAAAATCATCCACATACTGAGCTACAAATTTTTTTATGGTTTCTCCAAAAATTTCATACAAAGCTCTTAATAGTGCACTACCACTGGTATTCATACCAAAGGCGCAAACTCGAAACTGATATAATATTCCTGAATGTAAAAACGCTGTATATTTTCTTAAATCTTCTCTAAGTGGGATCTGCCAAAAAGATGCTGTAAGATCTAGAGTAGAAAAAATTTTGCCCTTCTGCAATTTGTTCAATATTACCTCTACACTTTCGGGTCTAAATCTATCAGGTTTACAATGTTGATTTAATTTTCTCGCGTCTAATGTCACCCTAATCTTTCCATTGGCCTTATTTACAATACATAGGGGATTCACAAACTCTGAATTCGAAATCTCAATAACCTCATCTTCTAACATTGACTTTATAACTGCATCTACCTCTTCTCTTATTGTACTAGGGATAGCTCTCGCTTTATGTGTAAAAGGTTTTATGGGTATCATCTCAAACGAATGAGTATAAATATTACATTTACCAGGTTTCTCAGAGAATACTTCTTTATTTCGGATTAATATTTCAAACAGTTTATCCCTCTGTTGTTCATTTAGTTGATCAGCCTGAGTTACTTTTTCCCTCAACAATTCTTCTAAGTCTTCACTACTCTCCCTATCATAGTACCTAGTTGCATCAGAAACCCTCAAATTGTCTATGAAATCATTTTTATCCCATTCTACATTTTCTTTATTATCGACACTGTACTCTTTGACATTTACTTCAGTTAATTCCATAGCTCCTACTTTAACATATTCTACAAAGAATGTATCCCCTTGGATTTCTTCTTCCTCTTTTTCTCGTACAATAGTTTCTGAACTACTATCTTCCACAAAAGGCACTATAATGGTCTCATCTTCAACTTTCATTTCTAGAATCATGTTTTTAAAATTCACCACAGCTTCCCAGGCATAAAGACAATCACAACCTATTATAATATCTGTCACAAGTCTTCCTACAATCAGAAATAAAATTCCAAGTATTCTCCCATTTATTTCAATATTTATCATTGCTTGAAATTTTACTCTTTCTTTTCGTTTTCCCACAGCTAGCGAGCAATATATCCCATTAACTGGTAAAGACATTACTTTAAAGCCACTACTTTGTAAATTATCATAAAAATTTTGTGAGCATACTGTGCTATTTGATCCCGTATCTATAATTGCATTGTATTGTTTTCCATTTACTCCAATTTTGATTTTAGGTGGATCTCCTACTTTTTCGTTTTCGTCAATTCTATTTTTCCATTCTCTTTTCTTTTGTATCATCATTTGCCTTCCAGGACTATTTATTTCCGAGTACTTATCACAATCATTACTAGGATACCCAGTTCTCACTGAAGGCGCGTTTGACCGGGTCTGGCGTTTCCCTGATTTTTATGTATTGCTCCTGTACTATTTCCCGAATTGTTACTTCTGTTTTCCTGCATTAAATCGGGGTTACTTCCTACCATGTTTTTGACCGTGTTAATGGCCTCAACCATTTCTGCATTTTCGGGGGAATTTCGTCCACTAGAATACCTTTCTCCCTGTCTTGGTGACCTCGGTCTAAACTCATTATCTCCGTTTGTCCAATACCCATCATTTGAATTTCTACTATGTCCAAAATAACGGCCCCGTCTACCTCGATCAAATCTATTTGTATTCATATAATTCACCCTTATATTTCTTCCCCTTAGATTACCATTTCTATTTTGGTGATGCCCTTCCTGGTTATATCTACCTTGATTTTCCCACCGGAATGATTCCATCCTTGGTACTGGTCCTTTATATCTTTCCCTAACCTCACTTCTATTCTGATAATACTGTGCCCCTTGCCCGAAAGAATTGACAGTTTCTTTTCCTTCATATGTATTTCCAAATGCGTGTTTTGGCTTATTGACTTCTAAGGCTGATAATAATTCTATCATAGCTGCAATGCTATCGGGTCGGGCTATGATTAGGTAATGTTGAAGTGTTTCCGGAAAATGTGGAGTAACTATATTTATTAGATCTTTTTCATCCAAGGGAGGGTCCAGCATCTTCGATTTTCTCGCTATTCTCATAAAATAGTTTACCATCGATTCCTCCGATCTAGGATTAAATTTTCCATTGCTTAATTCAACTCTAATATTAGCCTGCCTACTAGCTCCCCAATATCTGGTTAAAAAGATGTTCCTAAAGGTCCTGTAGTCATTATTGTTACCCATAGAAAGGCCTAGCCAATTAGCAGCATTACCCTTTAGACATTTTCTTACTATCACCATCTTGTACTCCTCTGGTATACGTTTCACCGTGAAGTACTCTTGTAACCCTTCTAAAAAGGCTTTAGGATCATCTGAATCTTCATTTTCAAAAACTGGAGGTGTCATTTCATTTAAGACATGGTTAGGCCAATGTAAATTTGAATTGTCACCTATCCCTGAGCTATTTCCGAGATCAGAATGGGAATTACTGTTACCCCTATTTTGCATCGAAATGTCAGCTGATACACCTGGTATTGCCTCGTTTCTTGCAACTTCTTTACTAAGATTGTTGTGATTACATGCACTTTCACTTAATTTCAAATTTTCTAAGGCCTCTTTTACCTGAGTAATTTCTGTTACTACTCCTTTTATTTGGTCTGTAACATCCTCCAAATTTCTAGCCTGCCTTTCATTTTCTACATCAGATCTTTCTATTCTAACTTTACACCCCTGTAACTCTTCTCTAATTTCTTCCCTTTCTTTATCTAATTTTTCACTCACTTGTTGACCTAATTTCTTTTCAGAATTCTTTACTTCTTGCCTTATTGTCTCTAATTCTCCCTTAACCTGTTCTACCTGTTCTCTATTTTCTTTTACTTCACTACTAACTTTATTAATTTCCTCCCTAACTTCTTCCCTAAAGGTTTCGAAAACTCTCCTCTGATTCTCCAATTGCATTCCCAATTCCTGTTGTCCCTTTTCTAATTTCTGTCCTAACTCTCTACTAGTTTCGTCTATCGTACTCATCTTTTGACTTAACTCTTTACTATTTTCATCTATCTTTTGACTTAACTCTGTTCTTAATTCTTTACTATTTTCATCTATCTTTTGACTTAACTCTGTACTCATCTTTTGACTTAACTCTTTACTATTTTCATCTATCTTTTGACTTAAATCTGTACTCATCTTTTTCATTATCGTTTGAAACATATTCTCTATTTCTGACATAAATGCTGGCCTTTCTGAATTACTACTAAACATTTCTGCACTACCTCTAGGTGTTTCTCTAACGTTCTGATCTTCTAATTCTTGGTATATTCTGCTACCAATTACATTCCGATTAAATTCTTCCATCCTACTTATACTTTCCTGAATTTCCGGACTATCAAAACCTCTAAACTCACTATCACTGTCTTCCATTTCTAAGCTATTTATATGTGTTTTTCTACTCACCAAAATTTTCAATATTTTCACTATTTCACTTTAACTGCACTTAAACTTGTTCACTACACGTTTCACAGATGTTGACGCGCTGGGCACCTTCTTGTCTGCTGGTTCGATGCTGGCTCGGTCGTCTTGGGGTTTGGTCCATTCTTTCGAAGCCACACGTTGGGAAGCCAATTTGAAGCTGTAATATTGCTTCCTAGTTATTGGATCGCCATTTGAAGCTGAAGTCGTTGATGATGTGGTTCGGTGTTGTATCCGGCTAGCTGAGCATTATCTCTTTATCTCGGGTTTGCGTGAGTGTAAAGGACAACCCAAGAACTACTTTGCACATCAATTTATTTTATATTAAATATTTTCGGGAGATATGCCGATTCTATATGTGTATCTGTAGAAGCATCGCAATCACATCTGCGCAGCACGAACTGCACGAACTCCCGTACTGCTCTCTGGTTGAGTACTGACTAGACGCTTCTCTCTTACCCACGCCAAGAAGACCGTTCGCTTCCAATTTGAATGTCATGACGTCATCCAAGAAAGCCTCGTATCCAAAATGTTATTTTCTTTTCCCGCAATTTGGAAATGTCCCTTTCTATTATAACATGTTCTTTTATGAATTTTGAATATATAATTACCTTTTTAGGATTAAACGATGTTTACTTTATATTTTATTAAATATATCGCGCGACTTTTAAGGTTGGTAGAACTGACTTTCGAACGTGTATTTTAAACTATGTGGTATGACGTCATGACTCGTTAATTTCAAACCAATAATGCGTTTATACTACAAATTTAACGACTATCATTTACTCATATCTTGCTCACCTTACAACACTTGCTACTCTATTATCTATTTATGTTATTACTCAATATTTATCGCAAATCTCATATCCGGCAATTAAATTAAAACGTATCTTTTTCAAAAGCCCATTCAATCGGAAATCTAAATTTCGGTATCAGAAAATAAATGCTTCTAGATGTTAAATCAGTTAATTTCTAAATTAAAGGGAGGCAAACATTTTTCAAGTTTAGACCTAACATCATTTTGGCAAATACCCTTACATATAAATGATAGAAAATTCACTTGCTTCATCCATGGAGGGAAAGTGTTTCATTGTTTGAAATGTGCCTTCGGCCTATCTGCTGGTAGTAGTGTATTTCTAAGAGCCTGATATTATGTATTAATGAATTTGTGATGCAATACTTCAACAATTTCCTTATATATAGTGATGAACCTAAATCTCTGGATCTAGAACATACAAATTATATAGCATCAAAATTGATGAAAGTAATTATGACCATAAATTTGGAAAAATATGAATTTTTCGGACATATAATCTCATCAGAAGACATAAAACCAAACCCTGAAAGAGTTAAAGTTATGGAAGTTATTCCACCACTCAAAAATCTGAAACAAATGAAAACATTCAAAGGAATTGTGCAATATGACTACATTTTTAATTAAGTACTAGCTGAAATACCTGGTGCTTTGAGGATTTTAGCCCTATAACTTAGGTTATTATCTTGAATGCTATAAAGAACACAAAATAAGTAAATGAATAACTGGGAAAACACTGCAAAAGCTCTGTTGAACAATCCTGAATACCACAGTAAAAAAAGCAAGTAGAGAAAGCTGGATGAATGTAAGATGTTACATTTTTTTTTTTTTTTTTTTTTTTTTTTTTTTTTTATTCATTCAGTTCAATACAGTGGAATACACAATTGAACCATATCATGAGTCAATACATAAGATGATATAAAAAGGTACCCTATAAGGGCCCATGTCATGAGAAACATAAATAGAAAGGAATTTAGTGATTACAGAGTATATACAATATAATTAGATAAGAAGTTAAAAGTACAATTAGTATAATCAAAACATCATAGAAAATATCTATAAGTTTAGATATTCTTCAATACTGTAAAAAGCTTTGGTTATTAAATAATTTTTTATCCTATTTTTAAAGATATTATAATTTTCATATGATTTTAGATTTTCAGGCAAAGCATTATAAAACTTCGCTCCCATATAACTAGGGACCCTCTCTGATAAATGTAATATTTATATTTAATTATATAAAAAATTGTATGAATTCCTTGTAGAAATTGGAGTAGAGAAAGAAATGTGACTGTGTTTCATAAAAGAAAAGTGAGTAGAGAAAACTGTGAATGTAATACTTTGCATTTCTATTTCAATCATAGAAAACTGTGTGAATTGTGTGTTGAAGGCAGTATGTGAAGAGAAGCGAGCAGAAAAAACTGTAAATGTACTTGTTATATGTTGTATACTAAAATGAGTAGCATAACAATCTCCATGAAAAAACACTTATATGTGCCAATTTTTGTAGTGATTGGTCAACCAGTAGATTATATGAATCATATGTTGAAGAGCAAGTAGAAAAGAACATGTGAATGTGTTATTAGAAGAAAAGTGAGTATATTACCTGTGAATGTAATATGTTGCATTTCAGTTTCAAAAATGTAGGAAATTGTATGAATTGCTCATAGAAGAGGGAGTATAGAACGAAGCGTGATTGTGTTTCATAAAAGAAAAGTGAGTAGAGAAAATCATGTGAAATAATATGTTTTATTTCAATTTCAATTATAACAAACTACATGAATTGTATATTGAAAGACGAGTAGAGAAAGAAATGTGATTCTGTTTCATACAAGAAAAGTGAGTAGAGAAAACAGTGTGAATGTAATATGTTGCATTTCTATTTCAGTCATAGAAACTTGTGTGAATTGTATGTTGAGGGATGAGTAGATGACATGTGAATGAGTTACGTAAAAAGAGGAGCGAGTAGAGAAAACTGTGTAAATGTAATCTATTGCATAGTAAAATTAATAGAATAAGAACCTCCATGAAAAAGCAAGATGTGTCAATTTTCATAGTGATTGGTCAACCAGTAAATTGTATGAATAATATGTTGAAGAACTAGTAGAGAAGAACATGTAAATGTGTTACATAAAAGAAAAGCGAGTGGAAAAAATTGTGTGATGAAGACAAATAGAGAAAGAAATGTGATTGTGTTTCATAAAAGAAACATTTGACATCAATAACTATACATTAACACATTAAGAATAGTTATAATCATATCACTGTCAAATATACAGATGTTAATGGATTCCTATTCCAGAGTTTTGATCTTATATCTTCTTATCCAGACTGTTTATTTTTACTTAGATAGCAGTAACAGAAAGAATATCAATGACAAAGACAGTATATAAATAGAGAATATAATACTCTACTAAATAAAAATATAAGATCAACCTATACATCAGTGGCATAGCGTGAAATGAAAAAATGGGAATGCTTTAACTAGGGACTCTGTTTTTTAGTATTAACGATAAAGGCGACAGACATTACATTAAAATGATTTCCCATTATCTATCCAAATTATATGATGTTATCAATAAATCAATATATTTGTTTTAGTGAATTTTAGTGATGAGTGCAGATTGAAGTGAAATTGCCTTATTTAGCGAAAAACTGTGAAATTCCAGCAATTTTTAATATAAAAATTAGCTCTCACTTTCTTTTAAGTTCATTCCTCTGAATTGTTAAAGAATAAAGCAAAACTCTCAATTACAAAAATATTGAAGTAATGGTTGGTGATTAAAAACTGTTTAACATACTTAGAAGTTGACCATTCTATCACTAGTGAAGTGATGTTCTGGATAGATTAGCATTCTTGGCAACTGACCCTGTTTTACCCGACCATAGTGAGCATGAAGAAATGACCCTGGGTTGGTAAGTAGTAAAGGATAGAGAATTCTCGGAAAACTAAATGCTTTGTGCTTAGGCTTTTCATTGTTTCCTTTAAATATTACTTCTTAAGAGTACTACAGTACCAATAAGAAATAAAATTAAAGTTGTAGTTATTGTAGTTTCGATAGTGCACATCTTTTATTCTGAACTGTAATACGTTAAAATGTATATTAAATACATTTAATAAAAATATACAGCTATCAAAAACTATATTTTATGTATACACCAGGTGGAAGGGAAGTCATTACATTAATTTAAACCAGTGGTAGATCTCGGTATTTGGAACACATTTTGTATCTTATGTTTTTGTCTCTGACCATTTCCTATGGAGATATTTTAGTTTTGTCAAAAACAAGCTGGCAACACAGCAAATTGTGTGGGTGTCACTTTCCTTAGCTCATTTCATAAACAACCACAGTAACGGTGCTTCTTGAGAACACAAACAAATACCCTGCCTTGTCCTTGTGTTTACTGTGTATGTGAGGCCAATCGCAAGCGTTAGCTCCCAAAACATAGGCAAAAGTGTTTACATCTACAAACCAGGTCAATTTCCTGACCAATCTCAATGTAACATTGTTGACATGCTACACATCTGAAGGAGCTGAATGTAGTATTCCTTCACATGTTTTAAGTGATTAATTATTTCAAAACCTGTGTAATGTCTCATAATTACTACTGAAGGCTGAAGGTATTTTAGAAATAAGTTACTCTACGCATTTTACAAGTAACGAACTGTTATCTTCGTATATTCATGTAGAATTATGCATCCAATTTGGATAACAAATTATTTATTCTTTCGAAATCGGCTGACCAAAGAACAAAATTCCATTCGACTTCTTTGTTTGTGAAGCACATATTAGAACGAATGTAGTGACTTCCCTTCCACCCTGTGTATAAATACAAGCCATATAGTGCAATAAAACAAAAACAAACTCATTTCCCAAAATTTGAAAAAAAAGAAAGAGAAAACATCTTAGCTGGTGTGGTATGTCACTCATTCTTATGATGTAACTATCACACATACTTTGAGTTTATGTATAACAATTTTATTTGCTAAGAAACACAATTGACAGTATCAACAATACTCCGGAGTCAGAACTGCGCTTTAACATATGACGAAAACGCTAGCATTTACAGATGGGTATGTGAGGGGCTTGCGAAGGTGAGAGGGGCAGGCAGGAGGTAGGTGAGAGGTTTGTGGGCAGGCTGTCCAAGCCATACCACATGCAGACTTCTCTCAAATGCTGACTTGTCTCAGCATACACTGCTGTTTTCAAATGGAATGGATTGACTTGTAAGTTTTGTGTTTGCTACTTTAGCTAAATATAGCTGCTCAACAGTATGATCTGCCAAAATATCAGTTCTAAATGACTATAAAATAATTGTCCTGCATTAAAACCATTACAAAATAAATATAAAACAATTAAACACAGAAAAATAATGGAATGCTCAGCATAGTAGCGTCTCCCAAAGCTACCCCCCTGCTATACATATACCTTAAATTTTGTGTTTGTAGCAGCAAGTTTTCCTCAAAGTTTTTGTGTAGGTTTTCTGTTAATATAGATTAATTATTTGGGATTTCTCAAGTGTACAGTATTGCTATATGAGAAATAAAGCAGAAAAGGTCCTGAACATCAAAGTAACAGTGAAAAGTTGTATGAAATTGTGTACTATTTCTATAAAGATCATGTGTGTTTGAAATATTCAAGTAGACCTGGCTTAGAGATGTGCATTCTCTTTATGTTGGGGCCACAGATTGGTACATGTGTAATTCATTTTCCCTGCATTGTATTGAGTATTTTTCCGCTGTTGACTAGTGTGAGTGGCCTGCTACATGTGCTATGTGTATTACACTTGAGCACTGTCAGTTTCTGCATTTAGTTTGAGCTATGAATACTAGATGGATCAAGGCTTCACAGGTGATCAGCCATGTTAGATTTATAAAGGTCGAGCTTTCGGCCATTGTAGACTCCATGGCCATCTTTCCGGTCGAAAGCTCGACCTTTATAAATCTAACACGGCTGATCACCCGTGAAGCCTTGATCCATAACATTCACCTTGAAAGCTTCAAATCTTATATGAATACTAGAGTTTCTTCATTGTGCACTCAAAGGTGAAAGTTAATTAATACTATACAGCGAAATGCTGTATAGTATTCTGATTATTGTCCATGTTCTTGTTGTGTTATTAGTTCACTGAAGTGCCTACCAAAAATTTTGAAACAATCCCCACATCATAGACAAACTAAAGTACAATATCAGAACAGAAATTATGAAAAATACTCAATAACTTATGTAAGTGTGAATAGAAATTTCATCCTAAGATGCCAGAAATGTCTCATTGCAGGTGGACACAACTTACTCATATAACTTTTGTATTTCAGAGATGTGACAAATCTTTTGGACCAGAAAGCAATTGTTATATCAGTATTTGGAAAATCACCATACTTTGCCAAAGGATGCAAGACTGGTTTAATAGATGGATTTCCGCAGTGCAGAGTGTTTGCTACCTCACTCTTGGATGATCCTGGTGTAGATCCACAACTAATGGTGGGTTTACATATGCATTGTGTAGTGGATGAACAAGTTCAGAAATTGGATTTATTGTGTAATGGATGTATAAGATCAGAAAATGGGTTTAACTTAAATAAAAATATAATATGCTAGACTATGTAACAGTGATGTCCACTGATAATTTAGATTAATTATTGAGTTGATTTTTGACACTATGTCTCTTAACATATTTTGATATGGAAAACATGCTTCAGGAGCTAATTGCTCCTATCCTTATTCCCTTTTCAACAAGAAACTGAGGATGGAACATGTTTTCTATATCAAAATCAGTGATGTATCAAAAATAGATTGATAATTAATCCAAAATATAAGGGAGTGGAGTTATAATCAGCTTGAAATTAGAAATATTTTATCAGCTATGTGGCATGAATTGTTGGGAGAATTTTACAAGATGCTCTTCTGTATGGTATGCAATGGAATCTAAATCTCTGTGATGGTTGTCTTATGAGGGAATATTTAGTTGGGCATTAACAAATTTCTTCTTTATGAAAATTGAAGGTGAAAAGAGAGAAGTTAAATATTTATAAAATTGAGTCGTTGAAACGCTTAATGTCACTTACATGTACATATTCATCTTGACTGGTTTCAAGAGCTTAACTTGTTCCCATCGTCAGAATTGACTGGCTCTTGTGGATGCTGTCTGATGTGTGGTTGTTTGAGTTGACATATAGTGGTGGACTGATGAACTTTCATAATAGGTTTGGCTGTGGCAAATCAAAATTCATTAAGCAGAGTTTGTTTTTTATGATGAGAATCTTCTCCCAAGTATCCAATTCTGCAGCATGCTTTGTAGCTTTTAAAAGTGATACGTTCGGCATGGTGTTGTGATTGGATATCCAAAAATGGTGTGCAACTGCAAGATTTATCCATCTGTTTGTATTTAATGCAATTCATGTGCTCTTTCAGTCTGGTTTCTAAATTCCTCATAGGATTTCCTTTTCAGCACAGAGAAATTACTATGCAACAAGTCAAAGAACCAGATACCACAGAACAAAAAGGCAGGAATCTATCAAAGTAGTTGCCCAAATTGTGACAAAATTTACATAAGAAAAACTAAGAGGATTTTAGAAACCAGACTGACAAAGCACATGAGATGCATCAAATACAAACACATGGATAAATCTGCAGTTGCACACCATTTTTTGGACATCCAATCACATCATGCTGAACATAACATTTTTAAAAGCTACAAAAGCACTGCAGAGTTGGATACTTGGAGAAGATTCTAATCATAAAACACAAACTCCACCGCTAAATGTCAACTCCAAACACCAGACAGCATGCACAACAGCCAGTCAGGTAATTCTAATGATGGGAGCAAGCTAAGCTCTTGAAAGCAGTCAAGACAAATATGTGATGTTAAGTGTTAAGTGCTCAACACCAACCCAATTTTATAATAATTTAGATTCACATCACTATTACTAGTTTATTCAAATATATGCCAATAGAGAAAAGTTACTTTGTAGGGTAGGTTAGATTAGATTAGATTGGATTGCATTCAGCAAGTTCACAAGTAGCCATGGAGGCTGGTGAACATGTCAATTGAAATATTCAAACATATCAATATATACAGAGACAGACATAAATATTCAGAAGCAATTATTAGTATGAGGGCTGTTCAATAAAGAATGATCACAATTTTTTTATGACAACGTATCTTTACTCATCCTCATAATTTTGATGGTCCTTCTCAAAATAGTCTCCCATGAATGCGATGCAATTGTCCCAGCATTTCTACCAGTCTTCAAAGACATGCTGGAAACCATTTTTTGAGAGATCCTTCAAAATCGCCTCTGCAGCCTTCACCACTGCTTCTGATGATGGATAATGCCTCCCACGAAGGCGTTTCTTCAAGTTAGGGAATAGAAAAAAGTCAGATGGGGCTAAATCCGGACTATAGGGAGGGTGAGGGATGCACTTCACATTGATTTTTGCAAGATATTCAGCAACAACATAGGCAGTATGCAGCCGCACATTATTGTGGTGCAGCATCCAGCCTGCTTCACGGAAATGTGGTCTTTTGCACCTGATATGGACTTGCAATGTTTTTGGGACATCCCTCTAGTATTGTCCAGTTACTGATGTGTGTGCAAGTACAACATGCTGATAAACCATTCCATGAATATCAAAGAATGAGATGACCATAACTTTCCCAGCAGAAGCAACCACGTTTGCTTTTTTGGGGTTTGGTGATGAAGGAGATTTCCACACTGAGCTTTGCTGTTTGCTCTCAGGATCAAAATGATGTAGCTACGTTTCATCAGCAGTGATTATGTGTGAAAGAAACTCCGAATCTTCCTCTAACATCAAGTTTAACTGCATGCAGACCTGCATGCGAATGTCCTTTTGTTCGGGAATCAACAGTCTTGTAACCCACCTTGCACAAACACTCTCATGTGTAATGTTTCTGTCACCAACGTGTGGGTGGCACCCAATGAAGTGTTCAGTATTTCAGAAAGTGATCTTAAGGTAATTCGTCGATCCTCTCTCACAATGGCAGCAGCAGTGTTGATGTTTTCTTCCGTAAGAGCAATAACTGGAGCACTGAGTCCACCTTCCTTTGAAATTGATTGTCTCCCATCTTTAAACATTTTAAACCACCTTCGAGCTGTGCTGTAGGGAAGAACAGACTCTCCATAGGCCTCCTGTAACATTGTATAGGCCTCAACTGAAGATTTGTTGAGACGAAAGCAGAATTTCAAAGCCACACATTGTTCCTCGCGTGTTACCTCCATTGCAGTGGTAGGCGATACTGAACATGTCTGAACTTGCCTGGTTCTCACATGCAGGAATCAGGAGTACCAACAATGAAACTACTGTGACGTGTTTGTTTCACATTAAGTTAACAGAATATAATAAGATTGAGTTTTAGTGTGAAAAATTATGACCGTAATAAAATTATGATCATTCTTTATGGAACAGCCCTCGTATTAAGGATGTGATTACAATGAACACAAATAAAACATACTGGGCTACTAACAGAAGCAGTGTATTTTACTCTTTAATATGAAGAAATATATACATGAAAAACAAACCAAAATACTTATTCTAAAGAAATACGTAGGGAAAAACTTAACTTGAACTGGACAAAAGTATTTGGATTTTAATACTTTGTCATTTGACCCTATTGCAAGAAAGCAGCTGATAGCCTTTTAGGCATTGACCGTACATGCTTTGTTGTCACATCAGCCCCGATGTTATTCCACTCCTCTAAGAGCATTTCCTTCAGCTGACTTTTACTTGTAATATGTTTTCTTCTGTCTTGCTCTTCTAGCACATTCCAAATATTTTCTATTGGGTTGAGGTCCGGAGATTGCGTAGGTGTATGCAGGAGATGTGGAACGTGGTACAGAAACCATAATCGAACTACTTCTGCAGTGTGCTTGGGGTCATTATCTTGCTGGAAATAAAAATGTTCCTGCAGTCCTAATTTCTGAGCACTGTTTTCCAAATGTTCTTCAAGAACACGTAAATAAGCATATTTATTCATGGTACCGTCTATAAAAACAAGATCCCCTACACCTGCAGATTCATGCACCCTCACAACAGCCTCCACCACATTTCACTGTGCCCACCATATTCTTTGGATCCCATTCAGTGTTGGATTTCCTCAAGATTCTACCATCACTGTGGTAAATATTAAATTTGCTTTCATCAGACCACAGAACATTATCCCAGAACTCTACACTTCGCGACAGATATGTTTTGGCAAATTCCTTCCTCTTTTTCTGATTTACTTTACTTACGTAAAGTAAGTACTTCTTCCTTGGCACCCTTGCATGGTAACCAGCACTATTCAGCACTCTGGTGATTGTGTGTGGATGAACTTGTTTACCAATTGATTCCTTCATATGGGCTGTAATTTCAGGTGCTGCAATTCTTGGAGTTCTGTTCGCCATATTAATCACAGCTCTTCTGTCCCTGCTAGTCATTTTGGGTGGTTTTCCAGTTCTGGGTAAATTGGCAAGCATCTGCTGCTGCTTGTAGTGCTTCCTATCTCTGAATAGGTTTTCTCTTATGTGTGTAAATTTATTATAATTTGTCGCTCCTCAACAGTGGTTTCCTTTGCTTTGCGGCCCATATTTGCCCTTGTTAGGAAGAAGTTGGGTAAACCAGAGGTTTTGAGCACCGATCCCTTCACCATACATGGAAGAAAGCAACTAAGCATGATAAGAATACTAAGCATACTGTTTACCAATCGCTTTCCTTGTGCATAGTGCATTTACGAATACTTTTGTCTAATGGGGAAAGGTAGTTGCGTCAATAAACCACTCACAGTCCTTTCATATAAAGAGATACTGTCACTGTGGAGTCAGGATATGACAATAGAGCAAATATTAGGCAGTGTATTGGAATCATCCAATTATGGCCACCTTGTCAGTTTAAAAATGTGTAGCCATTCACAGCATTTACTTACAGTTTTCCGAATACTTCTGTCCACCTCTGTATATATAGAATAGCATATAAAACACATTATATACAGGTACTAAAAAAACCAGGGATAATGGAGAAACACAATCAAAACTTCTTTGTAATTATAAGACTGACATAATGTATATATGTATATTTACAGATACAAATTGAACTTTGTTTTAAACTTTCACTAGGCTTTTTCTGCCACATTCTACTGTTTAGTTCTAGTATAATTAGCATAGAATGATGACATATTTTGTCAGATTGTTCTATATATATACATTTAAGTACTTTCACATGGGTATCAAGTGTAATTAACAATGATTTGTCGCTAAAGAAGTTAAGAGATTTCTTACAAAGCTACATAAGCATTAACTTTACCATTCGGATTATCTTATATAGAATAAAATGAGCTAGAAACTATTTACATAGCTACATAAGCATTAACAGGATAATTTGTCATTCAGATAATCTTATACAGAATAAAATGAGCTACAAACTACTTACAAAGCTACCTAAGCATGAACCAGATAATTTTGTCATTCAATTAATCTAATACAGAATAAAATGAGCTACAAACTACTTACAAAGCTACCTAAGCATGAACCAGATAATTTTGTCATTCAGTTAATCTAATACAGAATAAAATGAGCTACAAACTACTTACAAAGCTACCTAAGCATGAACCAGATAATTTTGTCATTCAATTAATCTAATTCAGAATAAAATGAGCTACAAACTACTTACAAAGCTACCTAAGCATTTACAGGATGATAATCAGATAATCTTATATAGAATAACATGACTTAGATACTACATACAAAGCTACATAAGCATTAATAGGATAATTTGTCATTCACATAATCTTGTACAGAATAAAATGATTTTGAACACAGGTACTCTTCAGCAGCAATTTTAAAAGCATTGAAATTGTCAACTTCTTCCTTAAGATCGTTAGGAAGAGTATGAAATATGTGATAGTTTCATAATATACACCTTTCTGGAAGCAAGAAAGTTTTACACTGGGATAATGGATGTTACAAATCACAGGAAAAAGACCATAGAAATTCAACACTATCTTGTGTTACTGCATTAGGTCTAAAACTCTGAATTTATACATTTTGTGTGTTTTTAAGAAGATACTATGATAAAGTGACTATCTGACAAATCCTACTTCTGACCCTAATGTGACAAATGAGAAGTACGGTTACTTTATCTGTTACTTACTTTTTTTCTTAAAGTGAATAAAAAATAGTTCTTTTTTATAATTAACACAGTCTAAAGTAAACTAGGGTTTGAGTCGATTAATAACATTAAACAACAATCACTTTTTAAAATTTCCGGGAACATGTTTCAGAGGTAGCTTTCCTCCATTATCAACTGGACATCGACTGAACTTGAGGCTGATTTCCCCTGTAGACTGTTCTGACAAAATTTCCTCTTCTCCAATTTTTAAAGGGTTTCTTCTCAACTGCTTTCTCACTAAAGAGCTTTCCACTGCTTCTGCCATGACCGACAAAGAATTGACTTATGCATATGAATGTATGCTGATTCATATATGTTCATGTTATCAATATGAAATATTTTTAGTTTGATAAAAACCTTTTAGATGGTTCAGCAAATGTTAATTATAAATTATAGCCCATCTGTAATTGTAAAAGTAGTTTACATCTGTACATAAATGACAGTATTTAAATAAATTGTTAAACTGGAAGACTATGTTTTAGGTACAAACATATTGCAAATGCATATTTCAACCAGTGCCATATCACACAAACTTGTAACACATGCTTTTGTTGACGTCAGGATTAAAGTAAGAATGGACATAGTATATATGTTTCTAGTGCACTAACATTTATACTCTTTTGCATTTACTGTAGTAGTTTTAGTCTAGGGAAAATTAGGCCTTGATTAAGGGCAGCAGTTTTAAAAATATGCAGACTGTGGTGAACACCATCACCATTTCTAGATCTGGAAAGTTGTCTTCAAGGTTATGTAAACTCTGATCTGTAGTGATTTTAAATCCTCCCAGTAGATGTACATAGTTGTAGTTTAGGCTTAAGGGCTATGGTTTGATTGTAAAGGGCACCATTACTTTCATTAATACTGCAGATGATGTGAAGCAAGTTCTTGTATACCCTTCAAAGTATATCAAATGGTGTATGTGTGTGTGTGTTTAATGCTCAGAATTTGATAACAAATCATTCCTCTTCTTGCCTCCCAATATTTAGAGACTAGATCTTCTTGATTTTGAAGAATTTCTCATACAATTAGGTGATCAATATTCATTAAGTCATTTTTTCCACATAAATACCACTGTGGGGAAGTCATCTTTTTTATCATGGAACGAGTGTGGTGAAACAAGTGATAATGAAAGTGGTTAATCTGGCATGTTAATTGATTCGAGTTGTGAATATCCCTCTGTGGGTTGTAGAATGATACTAACACAATTTTGATACTATGGAGGTGGTTTTATTTGCTTTAATCTTAGGATGTTTAGCTGATCATCCTCTGTTACAGTTTTATAAAGTTTGTTTTCAGGAACAGATAGATATTCTGGTTAAGTGTGGCTTGCTTAAATATGCAATTTGTATGGAAGGGTGTCAGAGAAATGTAATTGTATAGTATTGGTGTGTATGTCCTTGCAATTCCACAAGTATGCATATTGTTTGAGTTACCCATAACTACACATACGGAGAGCCTTAACAATTTCTGTATTATGTCCTCCAGTTGGGTATGTTGCAGAGCTGTTCAAGGAAATACTTCACTGTATTCATAGTATTTTGTCTTTGGACATAGTATCTCCACTAACTTTCTCATTGCCACACCTGCACATGTTTGCTTCCCAAGGAAGGCAGTTGCTTGTTGGGAGATGGATGAAGCTCTTTTGCCCAATTTAGGTTGTCTGAATTTGGAGACATTGTGTGTGTTGCATTCTCATTCCAAGCCAAGTTGGCCTCAGCATTGAGACAAGAGTTCCAACCTTCAGAGGACTTTGCTTTGGGTGGGTTGTGTCCAGGTTCCATGATTCTTAGTGAGCCACACTTGAGTGAGTGTGCAGTCTAGTGAGGTTGAACTTAGGCCCTAGCCCTTTCGTCTTGGACAGCTCTCTGCAATACATTTTATACAATTGCATTTGTCACTGGAAGTGTTTGAAACATTCTCATGTTACTGTTCCTTATTTATAGTCTTCCTCTTTCATTTATATTTGTATTAAATCCCTTTATTATTTATCTGCCTATGCCCCCTTTCTTTTTAACTTTTACCCCTCTATCTTTTTTGTTTCATAATATTTTCTATGATTACTAACTGTTAAAATTTTCTTTCTTTCTTTCTTCTCTGTATCCTATTTCACATACACTTTCTTGGTTTCACTTTTATGAACGCATTGTTAATCTGACTTAACATATCTTCCCTCGCTCTATTACTCCTGACTACAAGCTTCAAAACCATTTGTTCTGTTTTGTCACTCAGTGAGGTGTATCAGTTGCTGGTTTGTGCATATCTTTCCACACGTGATAGCTACATTTCTGATCTTGTCCCTTTTCACAACTATACTTAACACCCATTTCTTAGTCTCCCGCTTACACACATCCACTGCTATGTCATCTTTTTCACTTGTATTTTTTCTAATTTTCTATGGAATTCCTCCCTTGTACTCGCTATTGATTACCCTAATAAACTCATTAATTCATTCCTTTCAACCTTTTCTTCCTCCTCCTCCTCCTCCTCCTCCTCTTTCTTCTTCTTCATCATCATAATCATCATCATCTTCCTCTCCTCCTCCACATCCTCTTCCTTTCCACCACTTCCTATCTCAGCTGGAACTTCACTCAAGGTCGTTTCTCCCTCCTGTGCTGCACTGCTCAACACTGTTGCTTGCACATTTTGAAGAGTTCACATTTCTTGATTGTTCACCGCCTCAGTTGGTGTAGTATCCTGTTGATCGTAGTTCTTTGTATCAATTTTGTTTTCCTGGCTCATTGTCTTCTTTTTGTCCACCTCATCTTTTTTCGTTCTGATGTCCCTTCTGTCATTTTTCCATTGATCCATAGCTGCAAATTTCTAATGTATGCCATTTTTCCTTGCTTATGTGCCAATCTTCTTTGTTCTATTAATCTTCTCAGTATTTCTCTTTGCTTGTAAGTTAAATCCCTGTTGGTGCAGATGTCCATTCCGCTCAGTTTTTTGACTTGTTTTATTACATCCGAGGCCAATTGCGTGCTAATGAATGTTACTAAGATATTTCTTCTTCCTCTTCTGTTGCCAAATCTGAAAGCTTACAAATTTCATAGCATCTTACTTCCTTTCCTAATCTTAAAATTTTAGTATCTTCTAGCATCCCTTCCTGTTCTTTCCTCAATTCCTGTAATTACTACATTGTACCGTCTGCTCTAATCGTCTAATGTTCACCATCTCATTCTTAACTTCCTCCACATTTCTATTAATCTCTTCTTCTCTATCAACCATTTCTATACCTGTGGTTCTTTCTAATAATCTTTCCAAATCAAACCATTCTCTCATCATATTATTGGTTGTTTCCCTGGCTGCCATGTTCATTGTTCCTGATTTCCTCTCACTTATGAGTACTATCACAAGACACGTCTGGCTCCTTCCACTGTTGACTTAGAACCCCTTGCTTTCTAGAAAACTGCACATGAGACATAGTCTTTGAGCTTGCTAGTATGTAGCACAAACTTGCCATGGTTCTTTAGAGTCACATGGTACTCAGGTCCTGAAATTCTTTAAAGAACTCTGGCAAGGATGTCCTAAGCCGGTGTCCTAAGTCTGTTGTGGTTGGACATTGGAACAGTCCTAATGGCTGTGTAACTGCTAAGTTTTCTTACCCTTTCCTTTACATCCAAATTTGACAAGCTTTCAGACAATATATTATGTGGAGATTCTGTTAAAAATGCCTTTCTGTGACAGTCCTGTTTTCATACACAAATCCCATACTTAAATGTGCATGTGCAAAGGCTTAACGAGAACTATATCAAACCTCTAATAACACTTTTAAGCACTAATAGGAATTATAACACTTTGTAAGCATGAGGACTGTTCAGATGAACTTACTAACAATTATATTCAAACTGTAATGCTGCAGAGGTCATAACTTAAGTACAATGGGATGATGTTATCACTGTCCTACCTGTTAGCTGCCTTGAAACAAATGACAAAGCCAGGAAGACCCACAACAAAAGATTCTGTAATGATAGAATGACTAACAAAGATTGCTGTAATGATTGCCTTTTGCCTCTTTAACCCTTTCAGTCCCAAATTATTTTGCTACTTATGCCGTTCTTCCTCTAATTCGAAACCAGTTTAGATTAGGCGGTCTGGGACACCTTCAGCCTACTGACTTGAATAGCCATGATCCTTAAGGCAACACGTAGTGCACTGGCCATGCATTCAAAGCTTGAGGTCATGAGTTCGAGTCTCGGCAACTGCAGTCAAATGTACCTGTGGTAAAGGACGGGGAGGGCAAACGTAGAATAATCGGTGTGATGGCATGGTATCATCTGACTGCAGTTGCATGGATTTTGCTTCTTTTCTTATATAAAAAAACACTACAATGTAAATTGCAAAAAAAAATAATTTTTTACAATTCAGAACATCTCAAATACATATGTTTAATTGGTGACGAAAAATATAACAAGAATATAGCAGAAAAAACTGTTAAAAGTATTACAAATAGGCAAAAAATGCCTATGTTTCTCATAATACACACAGGGACTGAAAGGGTTAATGTTGTGCCTCAGCCATCCCTTTCACAACATTTAGTGTTGCTGCACAATGTAGATTCAGTTCCATTGTGTAATTTCTTTCTCTCTTTGGATTGTTTGGAATAATATGCATTCAGCTTTGGGAGGTCCATGGGAATTATTTGTAGAACTCACTGAGAGAGAGAACTAATAAATAACATATCTGGTACAAATACAAAATGTGTTTGTTTGCAGTGTGAAGTTGAAGGATATCATGACGTAAAGAGGCGTGTAATATTGCTACATCTACGTGGTGTGTTTGATGTTCATACTCTAATTAAGATGTACAATAATGTCAGCAAAGATTTGGAGGAAAAGGTAATTCATGACTGCTTTTTATTAATTTTATGGTTCTGGAAATGTATGTTTTGCAAAATTAGCATTATTTTATATTTCACAACTGTCCTATTTTGTTTATGTAAGCCTATATTTTGCAGGATGTTTGAGCAGAGATATGGTTTATATGACTGCAGTGGACTTCAAAATTTTCAGAAATTCTTCTCTTTGGGAAAGATTAATTGGATTTAGAGAAAATACTAGAACTTAGGTAACAGCTTTGGCTGTTTGGAAAGTTCTCCAGCACAAATTTTAACCCAAGTTATTTTTTATATTTTTCAACATAGTCAGCTTTTTACTCTCTGTACTTGAATCAATGATACTCTATAATTTCTTTATACCTTCAAACTAAAATTAATCTCTGAAAATAACATGATTGCACATGTGATATAGTGAACCAGTATCTTTTTAAGATTCGGGAAGAGGGAAGGCCAAAGTTTTTTTTTTAAGATTTGGGAAGAGGAAAGAAAGGCCAAATCTGATGAATATGGTGCATGTGACAGCAGTCAAAGTGCAAGTCGTGCAACTTTGCAATTGAAGTGTATGCCACTGCCTTGTTTTGGCAAAAAAGAACTCCCTTCTTTAACAAATGTGAATATTTGTTCCTCACAGAGTTTCTAAAACTTCCAGCAAAGCAAGCACTTTCTGTTAATGGTTTTGAGATTTTCCAGGTAGTCCAATGCCACAATGTGCACATCCCAGAAAACAATAGCTATTCTTTTTTCTGTTGAACATTCTTGGCCTTCTATTGAGTATTTGCACTCATTGTTGGGAATGCTGCTTTGTGGCGTGTGGTGTGAATCTTGTTTTATCAATGTTACAAAATGTTGGTCAAGTTGGTCAGAACATGCCCAACACTCCTGAGAGATGTTAATTTGGATGTACTTCTGATGCATGGTTAATAAATCCAGTAACCACCAAATCGGAAGCTTTATTATGTGCAAATTGTTCATGCAGATTATTCCAGGCATGACCTAATGAAATGTTGGCAATATTGGCAAGCTTGTGTACTTTGACTCATCTTATCATTTAATGTGGCATTGCAAATATTTGCAATATTTTCTTCATTCACAGTGGTACCTGGATGTGCTGAACGTTTGTCATAAGAATTAGAATAATAATCACATTTAAATCCAGGCCATTTCTTCACCATAGAAAATGATGAAAAATCTTCCTAAGTTATATCCAATTCCTTTATTTTTGGCATTAAACCTTTTAATATGAAGTATTTATTCACTGCCCAATGTTCAATTATATCTATTTTCAGAAGAAACTTGAACTTTGAGAGGTAGAATTGGAACTGAAAAATTCAATGCCACAGCATGGATTTGAACTACAGACCCTCTGCTCAACAGAGTGGGTCATGGAATTGAGAAATGTACCATGAGAATTATGTGCATTTCATTTGCAGTTTTTAAGTTAATTTGAGTTTAATAAACAATCTTTCTGAATACACAGTGCAGTGATACAATTGTGCGTGTTTTGTGATAATAAAATCTGTGTAAACATAACATTCAGCGACATAATGGCAGGGAACTTTCCCTAACCTATATAGGTTACCTTTTCTGTTCCTGTTTCTTTCCGTTCAACAAAATCAGCATTAAATATGGCACAACAAAACTCATCCAGCTTCTCTAATAGTAATGAAAGCTGTTTAAAGAGAATAAGAATGGATAATGAAATCACTATACCAACATCAAATGCTTTTGTACCTCTAGCCAGCCTTGATGAACAACATGTACAAGAATCAGCAGTACAGCCAGTGATGGAAAATTCACAGATAAGTAAACCTTCACAAATTTATATTCACAATATACACGACATGAATGCTATGATTAAAGAACTAAATTCCCTTAATTGTGGAGAATTTAGATACAAGACAGTGGAGAATAATGTAGTTAAGCTAAATATGGATCTAATAGAAGGATATAGAAAAGTATCTGCGTTCTTAGAAATGCACAAGGCAGAATATTGCACCTAACAATTAAAATCTGATAGGGCTTTCAGAGTAGTTATAAGAGGACTACATTACACCTGCAGCACAGAATTAATGATGGTTGAATTAAAAGAGCTGGGATATGAACCATTACAAATGTTACCAGTCAGACACCCAGTCACAAAATTACCCATACCACTGTTTTTTCTGGACCTAAAACCAAATTAAAAAAATCCAGAAATCTATAACCTAACCCAGCTTTACAATGCTGTTATTACAGTCGCCGCAATTGAAATCTTTACATTGTTAGTGCAAGGAAAATCTTTACGTAGACAATGTGCTCAGTTTGTTCCTCTCCCGCCACTATACAAAGGAGCGGGCAGAGCTGCAAATCACATGATTCTTGAGTGCACAGTAGCAGCTTGCTTCTATTAGCAGGCCAGGTCTCAGTCAGTCTCTGATATTTGTACAGAGTGTTCTGTTTCCAGTTTGTCGTCATTAAATTTTTAACCTGAGTGCCATTTTTAAAGTTGTGTATTTCTCATTATAATACAAATAATGGGACGCAAGAAGCTCACTTCTGAGGAGAAGACTCATGCTTTAACTCTATTGGAAGTAGGTACCTCTGTAATTCGTGTAGCTTCCGATCTAAAGGTTTCAAGACAAGCTATTTATGACCTAAAAACAGAAGCAGCATCTTTTCCACCTGGCAACACACCAAGACGAAAAATCGGCTCAGGTGGTAAAAGAAAGACTTCAACAAGAACTGATGGTCTGCTAAAACGTGAAGTGATGGCTGATCCATGGATTACAGCGGTAGGGTTAAAGAAGAATCACCCAGACCTTCTCAACAATGTTGCAATAAGGACCATTCAGCATCGACTTCAAAAAGACTTAGGTTTACCAAGTCGGTGTGCAGCCAAGAAGCCTCTTCTGACTGAAGCTATGAAGAAGAAAAGAATACATTTTTGCAAGACATATCAGCACTGGACATCAGAGGACTGGCGTAAAGTAATGTTTTCTGATGAAAGCACTTTCAAACTGGTCAGAAGAAAGTCCAAAATGGTGAGGAGACCAAAAAATGTGTCATGATATGATCCAAAGTTTACTGTCAAAACTGTTAAACATCCAAAAAGTGTGATGGTATGGGGTGCTTTTTGTGGAATTATGGTAGAGGTGGCTTGTACTTTCTCCCAAAGAATATCACAATGAAGGGAAATAACTATTTAGAAGTGTTACAACAGCATTTGTTCACATTTTGGCCGGTTCACCAGTGTCAGTACTTCATGCATGATTGTGCCCCTGCACATAGGACAAAGATGGTTCAAAAGTTCCTGAAAGATAATAATATACCTGTACTTCAATGGTAACTCTCCTGACCTAAATCCCATAGAAAATGCTTGGAATCAAATGAAAAATAAAATAGAAGAGCTGCAACCATCAAGTATTAAGGACCTACAGGAAGTGTTGAAGAAGTTGTGGGTGGAAATGGACAAAAAATATTTTGAATATCTAGCAGACTCAATGTCTAGGAGACTCCTGAAAGTCATAAAAGTTAAGGGAAATATGACCAAGTACTAATTGTACGCAGAAGTTAAAAATAAAGCCATGTAAAGTCGATATTTGTTGTTTTTATTACCTTGTAAAGATTTCCATTGCGGCAACTGTAAAGTAGAGCCTCCCAAACCAAAGCGAGAAATTATACAATGCCATAGATGTCAACAATATGGGCATACCAAAAACTTTTGTAATCAAACAGCAAGATGTGTAAAATGTGAAGGACTTCATCTCACGGAAAATTGCAACAACCCAAGGACACCCTGCCGATACGCACAAACTGTAAAGGATGTCATCCAGCCAACTACAGGGGTTGTCCCGAATACCAAAGAATCCAGAGAAGATCTCCTAAGTTCCAGCAAACCACAAACAGAAGGTATCCATTAATCGTTGCCACATTTCAGAACGCAACAACAGTAACAGCACAAAGTGCAACTACAAACCAAGGAGGATCAGCTCTACCCAACTACACTGACGCTACCAATCGACCTACTTATGCTTATGTTGCAGGTAACTCCAGAAACAAACAAGATAACACTGGTAACACAATAAATAGCACAGTAATGACTGATATGATCAAAAAGATTGACATGCTTTTATCAGTACTTCAAACTACCATTAACACATTAAATATCCTGATTCCAAAAATACTGCACAATGAATAATACAGCATACAGAGTATTCAAAATTAGCACATGGAACTGTCAAAGTCTAAATAATAACTATCATGAGTTGAACTTTTTTCTAAAAAATTACAATAAAGACTTATTGATGGTGACAGAAACAAAACTCACTCCATCTTTAAATTTTTTCATGCCTGATTATAAAATATATAGGGCAGATCATCCTTCTCACAGCAGGAAAGGTGGGGCTGCAATAATCATTAGAGCTAATATTAACCACAATCAGCTCCCTCCTATCTCAGAAAATGAAGTGCAAGTTGCAAGAGTAGAAGTACAGATCGATAATGTAAACTACCAACTAGGAGCTTTCTATTCAGCTCCTGACCAACATGTAACTCCTAGCATAATATGGGGGATAAATTCTTATTAGGAGGAGATTACAACAGTAAACATCCAAGATGGGGATCTAATGTAATTAATCCACGAGGAAGAATTCTGTATGAACAAATACATAAATTTAGACTACAAATAGCACATCCATTAGAACCTACGCACTTTCCAGATACAGGAAATAGACCTGATGTTCTTGATTTCTTTGTTGTGGTGCCGTATTTGCAATTATTATCGACGCTGTGTCTTTTAGCTAATGAGATCTTTTTGATCTCAGGGCTTGGTAACGGATGGAATGAACATACACTCGGGTTTAACTTTAGTCAAACATTTTATTTGCACCTTCTTGTTCACAATTTTTAAATCATATCACAGTAGAAAGTTTTATTTTTGGATCAACTTCCCTAACATCGCCAAAATTTAATTAAAGGTCTCTAAACACTTAGTAAATTCACTTTTACTATTTCATGACGCATACACATAAAAATAGGTCCATCCACCTCGGAGATACACACGCTAGTGAACTGTTTTTTGGCGTCGTTTTGATGCGACACCTCCTTTTTCATATTCACCTGCGCTATTCATCCGCGCAAATAGTTCTTTCTCATTAGGGAAGCGATCCCAATCATCGTCTCCTACTTTTATTATGGAACACAAACAATTCTAATATTTATACACATATATTAAAATCAAATATGGAAAGATTTATGACGTCTTTGTGCAAACTTAGTTGTTCGTAACAATGTACCTTATCGACCTGTTTTCATCATTTAATTATCTCATACCAACACCAAAAAACGAATTACACTTTTAACAAACATTTACATGAACGATTTTCTTTTGGGGTCTTCTAATATTCTGTCTCAGTTGGAAAACAATTTTCTCACTTATGCAGCTTCCCAAGAGTTATTCATGACCTAAGCTCCGACCACTATCCTGTTCTACTTGAAATATCTGCAACTGTCCCAAATAACACAAAGAAATACTCCCTCATAAACCATCCATTTAACTGGTCAACGTATCAACGTATCAACAAATCATATCTGAATAGCACTACAATTACAAAAATCCCTTTAAAAACCAAGAGAGATGTTGATATAGCAGTCAGTACAATAACCAAAAATATCCAGACAGTAGCTAATCTTGCATCCTCCATGTATTCAGATAAATACTTTAGAAACGGAAGAGTTATTTTTCCACCTCACATATTACAACTTCAATATGTGAGAAATTCAGCTAGGAAACTATGGGAAAGAACTAAGTACCCTCCACATAAGAAAAATTATAACAATGCCAACAATGAGTTAAAACTGGCATTAAAAGAACTCAACAGAGAAACCACGGAAAAACATTTACAGTCTTTAGAAGCCAAAGATGGCAGCCTTTGGAGAAAAACAAAAATTTTGATCTAGGTCGTTGACAAAATCCCTCCACTTAGAGTTGGTAATCAATGGCTTACAACCTCACAAGAAAAGGTAAACAAATTTTCTGAAATTCTACTGCATCAGTTTAAACCCAACATCTCAGAAGACCCTACCATGAATGAGAAAGTATATAACACCCTAGTGCAGCCACTACAACTGTCACCAATGTGTAAACTATTTACTCCAGGAATAATACAAAATACCATTAATAGATTACCATCTAATAAAGCTCCTGGATTTGACCATATTGTGCAACCTTTGCTTAAAAATTTACCACCCAAAACCATAGTGTTGCTAACACAAATCTACAATGCAATGCTACGTTTAACATACTTTCCAACAGCATGGAAGCATGCCAATATTATAATGATACAGAAGCCCAACAAAATTTGCAATGATCCATCAAGCTACAGGCCAATTAGCCTTCTACCACTGTTCTCCAAAATATTTTAGCGCTTGTTACTGCCCAGACTTTTGTCACTTCTTGGGCCATTACTGCCCATTACACAATTTGGATTTAGAAAACTCCACTCCTGCCCACAACAACTTCACAGAATTATCGATGAAATAATGGACCCCTATGAAAACAAGCAGATCTGTTTAGGCGTATTTTTAGACACTGAGAAGGCGTTTGACAAAGTATGGCATGATGGTCTTTTATCAAAAATTAATAAAAAATAATTATCATCTCCCGGATACATATTACCGAATAATTCAATCATATCTCTACAAACGCACTTATTCTGTAGTTTATGAAGATGTACAGTACCACGTCAGACCTATTAATGCAGGAGTTCCTCAGGGAAGCATCCTGGGACCCTTTCTATAAATAGTCTATACACACGATTTGCCCAAATCTGACGATCTACGTATTGCCCAATTTGCAGACGATATAGCTATTATGTGCAGAGGAGACACCGGTGAAGAAGTTACAGCACATATACAAGACTACCTATATAAAATAGAATCATGGAATAAACAATGGAAAACTGTAATAAATCCAAGAAAATTGTATGCCGTCACCTTCACCTATCTCAGAAAAGAACATATTTATCCTTTATTCCTAAACAACACTGCCATAACACAAGCAAACTACGTAAAATACCTTGGTCTTATCCTTGACACACATTTAACATGGAAGAAACACATTGATCACATTCTACAAAAACTAAGAGACAGACTTCGACAGTTAAAATCGTTGCTGCATCAAAACTCAACCCTTTCCATTTCTAACAAGAGACTCATATACAGTATGATTATCAAACCAATTTGGCAATATGCATGCTCCTTATGGGGTTCTGCCTCTAATTCCCAAATTAAGCGTATCCAGACATTCCAGAATCGGGTGTTAAGGATAATCACCAGTGCACCCTGGTACATAAGAAATGAAAATCTCCACTTAGATCTAAAGTTACCTAAAGTAACCACAGTTCTCCACTCTTCCTATAGAAATCTGTATACAACGTTAGCAAATCACCCGAACATCTTGATGAAACAAATACCACAAAACATGCCACCAAAACAACCACAGCGCCGTCTCAAGAGGAAAAGACACACAGATCTATTGATTGATTGAGGAGCATAAATGGATGTAACTCTCAGAACACGCTTCATGATAATACTAGATTAACCTATGTAGCACAATTGTAGTACTATGTACAAAAATTATGCATTAAAAAAAAAAAAAAGACCCTCCGCTTACCAGGCAGGTGGTCTGGCATTGAATTTTTCACTTCCAGTTGTACCTCTCAAGCATTGCCCACACACGGCTTGTATGTTTAAAAACACCAACAGTAAGTTTGTTGGCATAAATAAATAATAAACTTGAACTTGTTTATTCTGCAGCACTATAACAGCATTTGAGAACAGGTTATACAGGTTCTCCTGTACAGTATGTTTACCTGCACAGCACCTAGCTGCTTAATGCGATTTTATCTGTGCAGTATAGAAGGGGTCCATATTTGTTCAAGCTTTTGTGTCTGGGCATGGTTTCTTCCTGCATACCTAAGTTTGGATGCAGGAAGGGTGCAGGAATAGGTGTTGGGATGATAAGTATCAGAAGATGGGAGAGGCATTACCATTACCCAAGGGCATCCTTGTGTCACTTTTCCTTCTGCAGGGTGCTCTGTGGTCATATTGGAGCGGAGTGTGGAGTTTAAGGGCCCGTCAACAACTGGGTCATTTGGGCCCCAAATGTGGTCGTATTGACCTAGTGCCCATACTAGGTGGTTGGTGTGGGAATTCAATTTGGTGTGCATGGTTCGGGATTGTTCCCTCACCAAGTCCATGATGTAGGGAAGTCCAGAGTAGTTATGGAGGATGTAAGATGGAGATCTATGCCCAGTATCGTAATAGTTCTTAACGCCCTGTTCTGCACAGTCTTCAGCTTGCGTATGTGGAGAGTGCCGCCGATCCCCAGGCTTGACAGCCATACAAGATCAGTGGCGGCATGTAACAACCAAACAAATAAAGTACATGTATGAAATTGCACATTGCACCATCTAAAGGAGAACTATTTGTGTATTTAGTACTGCCTGCTCCATCTCTGTCAGTCTGAGAACTGACAAGACCATCCTTGTAAGTAGTTCAGTTACCAAGTGGCCTAGCTTTTTTAGGCGACAGTCACAAGCTATTACTACTTGAATCCACACATTCTCTCTCTAAAGCTCTTAAACTACAACTAATTTTCTAATTATTTTCATTAAAATATGATGAGTTTTAAGATATTTGTATGACCAATAAAAAGTACATCTTGAACTGTGTTTTAGTAGTCTGTGACATCCTCTTTATGGGAAAATATAGAGTTCATTAAATTGTATGCATATAAGGAGCATCTGTGATGTAGTAATGGGTAGAGAAAACTATATGGCTATCCCATGTCAGACATTTTCCTTTTTCTTTTTTTCTGTTTATTTAGGGTTTCTTATCAGTGTGGGCAGATGCAAAATACCACTATGCTCGAGCATTGATGTTTCTGTTTATGGTGTCACATATTCTTGTTGTGTCACACCCTACGCACATGTTTGATATCAGCTATGTTCATCTTTTTCGAGCTCTGGATGCAATGAGGTAAGAATGTTTGAAATAATACTTCACAGTATTTAATTAATAATTTCAGGAATGTTAAAATTGGTGGATGGGATTTTACACTCTAATCATATGCCATTTCTAATATGCCTGCTGTTTATGATAACGTGTGTGGATGGGGGCAAATATTCATGCAGCATTGTGCAGTTTGATTGGCTTCTGTGTTGTCATATTTGGAGAATTAAGGTAACCACTAAGTACAATCAAATAGTTTTATTGTGTACAGGGTTACCAGATTATTGTATGGAAATGTAGGATGCAGTGGTTAAAAATGTAGGAAATTATTCATCCATGCAAAAATAATGTAAAGTTATTATTTAAATTCTATTTATATATACCTTCAGGCATACATATCTATATTTTCTTCAGATCCTGAAACATACATTAAATGTGATCATTAACAGCCAGTCAATACTTCTCTGAAGGACCAGTCTTTCACGTTTAATATAACTTTAATATATTGAATAAATTTTTACCCTCTGGTCGACTTGTCATCAAAATTTGTATTTCTACTGCCAGCTCCATATATACACATTTCTTTTCTATTCCTGGCTCCATTAATGAGGGTGAGTCAGATTAAAGCATTTCTTTGCCTACAGAACATCAAGCTTTTGCCTCGGAGTGCAAATGCCACGTTGCCAATCTCTCGTTCAATGTTATTACTGCATGTATATGTTCTTTGACTGTAGCCATGTTGCTATGGCCAGGTGCACTAGCGGCTAATAAAAAATTATTCTTTTCTATTTCCCAATTTCCAGTTTGTTTTCTAATGATCATGGCTTGTTTCTGAAAATGTAGGACATTAGATACTTTTCAAAAATTCCCCCCGGTGACTGGACAAATACTTAAAATGTAGTGCATGTCCAGAAATTTCCAGACATCTGGTAACCCTAATTGTGTAGAACCAAAACCACTGCTAGCAGTTTTTCCAGAAGTGTCTGTTATGGCATGGATACTTACTGTGATTACCACCACCGCCACCACCAAAACCGCGATCACCAACACCAACACTGCCCCTGCTGCCGCTGCCGCCACCACCACCGAGTTAAATTTGACCAACATCCTAAATAATTGTATAAATTACTGAAGAGCTGCTAAGGTTTATCATCAATTACAACATTTATAACCCTCCAATGATGCACAGTGTCGAAAGATGAGGCCCAACATAACTCTAGGCCAAAAAATGATGTATTTTGTGTTCTTTTTTGCCTTTTATAGCTCTTGACTTCTTTTTCCAGCTTCACCTTTTGTAGTTTCACCTCCTTTGACTACATTTTTGCTGCTTTCTCAATTTGAACAGACAGCAATGGGTTATAACATAATCATAGTTATAACACAATATGATGATTCTAATCATAATAATAATAATAATAATAATAATAATAATAATAATAATAATAATAATAATAATAATAATAATAATAATAATAATAATAATTATAATAATCATAATAACTGGCATTCTCTTTTAACTGTGCTAATGTAATGTGTAATGTCAAGCATTATGTGTTATTTAAATATTTAATTAAAACTAAAATTATTAAAAATATTAATTAATCTAATATTAATTTTTTGCATTTTGTTTTCAGTTATTAGATCTGTTTTAGGATATCTTTAGTTCTTTTTTAGATAATTTATAGGTCTTCAATTTCCGAGTCTTATTTATAATTTACTTCATACTAGAGTTACTGGAAATTGGCCATGGAGGATGTGACTGTAATTTGACGGTGTTGAATTGAAAGCAGAGGACCTGCATATGGCTAGTTGCTGGATCTTCCAACTCTGGATTATTTCCATTGGCAGCACATCAAGCCAGTAGTTTATGGAATACTAACAAGGAAAGTACTTGTGCACGAACAAACACATGTACACCAAAATTGTGTGATACACCAAAATCGTGTGAGATAATAAAAAGGTCCCTTATTGCACTAATGATACTCATCTGCAAAACTCTGCAGTCATCCATTAGAGGCCTCTGAGTGTGCCATGCCTCATAGGACATTGACCTGCCAGTACGCCAGTCGAGACCAGTAAGGACAGTGTAGTGTGCATCTGAAGTTGTGTTTTGTGAAGTTATTTGTGTAGTGAAGCGTCAAATGGGTTGGCAATTGGTAATCAATCCTAATAATATATTGCCATTGGTTGAGATGAAGTTACGAAGAACTCTTCTTCGTGAAGATGGCTTTGGTGTTGAAGATGAATCATTCGCATGTTTTCTAGTATCTATTATAGTGCAGAAATATGAGCATAAGCTAGAAACAGATGCTGCTGCAACACTAACACATAATTATGATGCTAGTGATGATAATGACGAACAACTCATTGAAAGCAGTAATGATATGCGAAGTTCGAGAAGAGGCGATGGAAGCAGTGAAAGTGAATTCCAACCCTCTCCTGATAAGATTAAAGTCGCAAGTATGATCACAGCATTTGAGAACAATACACTAGAGCATATACGATGATTATTGTGTAAAAAGTTGCAACACATACAGCAAACTTCTGAAAAGATACCCTAAACTGAAGGCTAAAAGCAATATTAAAAACATACTGGACTACATGGCAAAGAAAAGAGAAGATAGTACAGTTTTCAAAGGAAATCATACATTGCAGTTCAAGATTATCAAGGAGCATGTAATGGCGAAATTAAATCTCAGGTGTACAAACTTTACAGCTTCACTAGGATTTATTACTAATTTGAAAAAGGAGTTTAGAATAACATCAAGCCATATCACTATGCTCCAAGTACAAAAAGCTAAGGATGACAAAGAAGAACTGATTCAAAGAACTCAAAAAATCGAAATTAATTTTGTGTGGAACTGTGATCAGAGACAGTTCAACTATGAGCTTTCTTCTGAAAGAACGTTATCCATGGAAGGGGAGAGAAGCACTGTCTCGATATTGCAATCAGTTAACAGTGCAACACATAGTTACACAATCAATGGTGTTATATCATTAGAAGGACAATTGGCAGACAAGTTCTATAGTTACTTCCAAGAATCTAATGGAAATCCCAGCTGTGGCATTGAATTTTTAACGTCAGGCCCAATACCTATTGTTACGTGTTCGGGCGCAATATATCTGAGAGATACCACGTACATTTCTGCCTCTGTGCTGTCTGAAATTCCTCCTAAATGTGAAATATTTGTATTTTATTGTGTTTTAATTATGGTATTTTTATATACCAAATTTTATTTTCAAAGTATTACAGTACATCATACTATATTTAAAAAACATGAGTTATGTAAGTTGCAGAAAATAAACTAATACTGTGAATGTACAAAATGTGAAAGGGTAATTATTCTTATATTTTAACATAAAGTTAACAATAAACATCATCAGTTTTTATGAAATTATAAACATTATTACAATTAATCAGTTATTTTAACTAAATTGTATGTGCATGTGTCTGTAATATACTTGAGAGTTTTCACTGCAAATTCTCAGCACACTTCTTGCAAACCTGTCCGGCATGCTCTAAACAATAGTACATTTCACATTTCTTGCAGCAATATCTTGAAAGTCGCTTCTTTTTTGAGTCTACAAGGCAAGTCTTGCAAACTTTGCACTTATTTTCAGCAGAAGGACCTGAAGAATCTTCATCACTGACTTCTGTCGCAGCTTCACAATCTGTGTCACTTTCATAATCAACAAAATCTTCATTATTATCTTCATTTTCATCCCAGAGCATTTCCAGGGCTTTCTGTAGGTCGTTAGGTTTGAACACTTCTTGCTTCTTAGACATTATGGTACGTAAAAACGTGACCAGCAGAAAAAAAGACCACAGAAACAATGAGGTACGTGAGCGGGCGCAATGTATCTCACAGATACTTTTGCTTGATAATCGAACGAACCAACAAGCAGCTGGCCAATAATGAACCAGGTAGTGCTACAGTGTGTTTTAGGAAGCTACAATGTCTTGCATTAATTTCGCATAAACAGTTGCGTCATATTGTTTAAAAAAGCGGGAGAGGTATCTCTCAGACATATTGCGCCCGACGGAGGGTGAAGTTCCAGTTCTACCTCTCAATCTAATGGAAAGTTTGGACCCTGTGTGTCAAGGGAAATAGAAAATCAATGCTCTCCAAATGTCTTCATAGATGCAAGTGTGAGTGGGAAGATGACGAAGCAACTTCTGAAGACATTTTTTCTGTCAGTTTTGAATTCAAATTTGTCAAGAAAGTCATTAGTACTTTGTGACTCCTGGTCTGGACATAAGGATGAACAAGTACTATTGGAAGCATCTGGCAGAAAAGATGTAGATTTAAAAATCATTCCACCTAAAACTAAAAAATATGCTCAACCTCTGGATGTGTATTTCTTCAGGCAATATAAAACATATGCCAAGAGAATATGAAGCTAATTAATCGTTGTTGTTTGCTTCTTGATGTCTCGTTGATACTTAAATGTCGTTGGTGACGTGATGTTGCCCTTTGATGTGTTTCGCTCCGGCTAGTTCTGCAAGAGATCTCTTTATCTCGGGTTTGCGTAAGTGTAATGGACAACCCAAGAACAACTTTGCATATAATTTATTTCAATTTAAATATTTTCAGGAGCTATGCCGAAAATATTTGTATCTGTAGAGGAATCGCACTCACATCCGCGCAGCACGACCTGCCGTACTGGTCTCTGGTTGAGTAGTGCCGCTTTCTCTCTTACCCACGCTAAGAAAAACGTTCTTCAATTTGAATGTCATGACGTCATCCAAGAAAGCCTCGTATCCAAAATGCTATTTCCTTTTCCCGCAATTTAGAAATGTCCCTTTCTATTATAACATGTTCTTTTATGAATTTCGAATATATAATTACCTTTTTAGGATTAAACGATGTTTACTTTATATTTTATTAAATATATCGCGCGACTTTTAAGGTTAGTAGACTTGACTTTCGAACGTGTATTTAAACTATGTGGTATGACGTCATGACTCGCTAATTTCAAACCAATAATGTGTTTATCCTACAACTTTAACGACTATTATTTACTCATATCTTGCTCACCTTACAACACTTTCTGCTCTATTATCTATTTATGTTATTACTTAACACTTATCGCAAATCTCACATCCGGCAATTAAATTAAAACGTGTCTTTTTCAAAAGCCCATTCGATCGGAAATCTAAATTTCGGTATCAAATGCCCCCATTTATATTATTTTATTATTTCATAATAAAATAATGTAAATGTCTTGCCCAAAAAAAAATTAAAAATTACTCCTGTATTTTGAATAATCGGCAACACTCCCATTATATACAATTTTCAATTACACTGTTTTGAAATTGGTGATTAACATATTTTCTCATTAATCTTTTTAACATGACAAACAATTGTACACTTGACTAAACATTAATCCTTAAATACTAATTACAATATATTATGGTTTCTTCTGTGAAGCTTTTATATAAAGGTTAAATTTCAAGAGTCTTTCTTTTTACTTCCTTCTTTTAGTTCATGTTTGCTCACTTCGCTCTCACTATCACTTGCACTGTGATTTTTTTTTTTTTTCACTTTTGTTATTGTAACACATATCTGTACTATATCCTTTAAGCACTAAAATGTACATATATTTATATAAATCCATTACACTCTTCAGACAAGTTCTTTCTTTGTCTTGCTGTGATAACTATCTATACATCTAAATATTTTAACAAATGTTTACAAATTAAATATTCTGTTTTCTCTCTATGCGGAGATGAACATTTTAACAATCTTTCTGAATCTGTTATTGTGAGCTCTATACAATATATTCTTAAGCTCTTTGTAGTATATAGCAATTCACATTCTGCATTTTTCATGAATAGGTAAGTACCTGACCAATATATGATTTTCAAGTAAGCTAACATTTACATTTTATCTCAAAGCTGATTGGGCGCCAATAGACAAATGACACTTCCAATTTTTCTTTTACATTAAATCAAGGTTCCAAGGCACCACACGGTTTCTTGTATGGTCGAAGGAGTTGTTTATGCCATCTTCCCAGACATTTTTCATTTTTAACATCTTTTAATTCATAGGTATGATAACCAAATTTTGATATAATTTCTGCAGGACCTTTATATAACAATTCCATCCTTTTGTTCCTACCTCGCAAGGCACTTGATAACTTATGGTCTTTAACTAGTACCCAATCGCCTATCTTAGGTTCCCATTTATGTTTTCTACTCTTTTTCTTTAATTTTCGCTTCTCTGCCTTTTTCTTGATTCGTTCAAAAGCAATTTTCGCTCTTTCTTCTTCACTTAACTGAATGTCATTAATTTTCAGTGTTTTTGGTACCCCGATCAATATTGGTTCTGGTTCAATTCCTAACATTAATTTTATTGGTGCAAACCCAGTAGTTACATTAATGGTGTGATTGATAATCTTTTCTATCAATGGACAATATTTCACCCAATCCTTGTGATTATGATGTGTAAGTACACGTAAATAAATTCCTACATCTCTGAGGACACGTTCTGTTGGATTCCCTGATGGAAAGTATGATAAATTAGTTTTCTCGCGTCTAATGTTACCCTAATCTTTCCATTGGCCTTATTTATAATACATAGGGGATTCACAAATTCTGAATTCGAAATCTCAATAACCTCATCTTCTAACATTGACTTTATAACTGCATCTACCTCTCCTCTTATTGTACTAGGGATAGCTCTCGCTTTATGTGTAAAAGGTTTGATGGGTATCATCTCAAACGAATGAGTATAAATATTATATTTACCAGGTTTCTCAGAGAATACTTCTTTATTTCGGATTAATATTTCAAACAATTTATCCCTCTGTTGTTCATTTAGTTGATCAGCCTGAGTTACTTTTTTCCTCAACAATTCTTCTAAGTCTTCACTACTCTCCCTATCATAGTACCTAGTTGCATCAGAAACCCTCAAATTGTCTATGAAATCATTTTTATCCCATTCTACATTTTCTTTATTATCGACACTGTACTCTTTGACATTTACTTCAGTTAATTCCATAGCTCCTACTTTAACATATTCTACAAAGAATGTATCCCCTTGGATTTCTTCTTCCTCTTTTTCTCTTACAATAGTTTCTGAACTACTATCTTCCACAAAAGGCACTATAATGATCTCATCTTCAACTTTCATTTCTAGAATCATGTTTTTAAAATTCACCACAGCTTCCCAGGCATAAAGACAATCACAACCTATTATAATATCTGTCACAAGTCTTCCTACAATCAGAAATAAAATTCCAAGTATTCTCCCATTTATTTCAATATTTATCATTGCTTGAAATTTTACTCTCTCTTTTCGTTTTCCCACAGCTAGCGAGCAATATATCCCATTAACTGGTAAAGACATTACTTTAAAACCACTACTTTGTAAATTATCATAAAAATTTTGTGAGCATACTGTGCTATTTGATCCTGTATCTATAATTGCATTGTATTGTTTTCCATTTACTCCAATTTTGATTTTAGGTGGATCTCCTACTTTTTCGTTTTCATCAATTCTATTTTTCCATTCTCTTTTCTTTTGTATCATCATTTGCCTTCCAGGACTATTTATTTCCGAGTACTTATCACAATCATTACTAGGATACCCAGTTCTCACTGAAGGCGCGTTTGACCGGGTCTGGCGTTTCCCTGATTTTTATGTATTGCTCCTGTACTATTTCCCAAATTGTTACTTCTGTTCTCCTGCATTAAATCGGGGTTACTTCCTACCATGTTTTTGACCGTGTTAATGGCCTCGACCATTTCCGCATTTTCGGGGGAATTTCGTCCATTAGAATACCTTTCTTCCTGTCTTGGTGACCTCGGTCTAAACTCATTATCTCCGTTTGTCCAATACCCATCATTTGAATTTCTACTATGTCCAAAATAACGTCCCCGTCTACCTCGATCAAATCTATTTGTATTCATATAATTCACCCTTATATTTCTTCCCCTTAGATTACCATTTCTATTTTGGTGATGCCCTTCCTGGTTATATCTACCTTGATTTTCCCACCGGAATGATTCCATCCTTGGTACTGGTCCTTTATATCTTTCCCTAACCTCACTTCTATTCTGATAATACTGTGCCCCTTGCCCGAAAGAATTTACAGTTTCTTTTTCTTCATATTTATTTCCAAATGCGTGTTTTGGCTTATTGACTTCTAAGGCTGATAATAATTCTATCATAGCTGCAATGCTATCGGGTCGGGCTATGATTAGGTAGTGTTGAAGCGTTTCCGGAAAATGTGGAGTAACTATATTTATTAGATCTTTTTCATCTAAAGGAGGATCCAACATCTTCGATTTTCTCGCTATTCTCATAAAATAGTTTACCATCGATTCCTCCGATCTAAGATTAAACTTTCCATTGCTTAATTCAACTCTTATATTAGCCTGCCTACTAGCTCCCCAATATCTGGTTAAAAAGATGTTCCTAAAGGTCCTGTAATCATTATTGTTACCCATAGAAAGGCCTAGCCAATTAGCAGCATTACCCTTTAGGCATTTTCTTACTATCACCATCTTGTACTCCTCTGGTATACGTTTCACCGTGAAGTACTCTTGTAACCCTTCTAAAAAGGCTTTAGGATCATCTGAATCTTCATTTTCAAAAACTGGAGGTGTCATTTCATTTAAGACATGGTTAGGCCAATGTAAATTTGAATTGTCACCTGTCCCTGCACTATTTCCGAGATTAGAATGGGAATTACTGATACCCCTATTTTGCATCGAAATGTCAGCTGATACACCTGGTATTGCCTCGTTTCTTGCAACTTCATTACTAAGATTGTTGTGATTACATGCATTTTCATTTAATTTCAAATTTTCTAAGGCCTCTTTTACCTGAGTAATTTCTGTCACTACTCCTTTTATTTGGTCTGTAACATCCTCCAAATTTCTAGCCTGCCTTTCACTTTCTACATCAGATCTTTCTATTCTAACTTTACACCCCTGTAACTCTTCTCTAATTTCTTCCCTGTCTTTATCTAACCTTTGTACTACCTCTTCCCTTTGTTTGTCTAAACTATATGTTACTCTTTCCCTTTCTTTATCTAATTTTTCACTAACTTGTTGACCTAATTTCTTTTCAGAATTCTTTACTTCTTGCCTTATTGTCTCTAATTCTCCCTTAACCTGTTCTCTATTTTCTTTTACTTCACTACTGACTTTATTAATTTCCTCCCTAACTTCTTCCCTAAAGGTTTCTAAAGCTCTCTTCTGATTTTCCAATTGCATTCCCAATTCCTGTTGTCCCTTCTCTAATTTCTGTCCTAACTCTGTTCTTAATTCTTTACTAGTTTCATCTATCTTTTGACTTAACTCTGTACTCATCTTTTTCATTATCTTTTGAAACATATTCTCTATTTCTGACATAATTGCTGGCCTTTCTGAATTACTATTAAACATTTCTGAGCTACCTCTAGGTGTTTCTCTAACGTTCTGATCTTCTAATTCTTGGCATATTCTGCTACCAATTACATTCTGATTAAATTCTTCCATCCTACTTACACTTTTCTCAATTTCCGGACTGTCAAAACCATGAAAATCACTATCACTGTCTTCCATTTCTAAGCTATTTACATGTGTTTTTCTACTCACCAAAATTTTCAATATTTTCACTATTTCACTTTAACTGCACTTAAACTTGTTCACTACACGTTTCACAGATGTTGACACGCTGGGCACCTTCTTGTCTGCTGGTTCGATGCTGATCTGGTCGTCTTGGGGGTTTGGTCCATTCTTTCGACGCCCCACGTTGGGCGCCAATTTGAAGCTAATTAATCGTTGTTGTTTGCTTCTTGATGTCTCGTTGATACTTAAATGTCGGTGACGTGATGTTGCCCTTTGATGTGTTTCGCTCCGGCTAGTTCTGCAAGAGATCTCTTTATCTCGGGTTTGCGTAAGTGTAATGGACAACCCAAGAACAACTTTGCATATAATTTATTTCAATTTAAATATTTTCAGGAGCTATGCCGAAAATATTTGTATCTGTAGAGGAATCGCACTCACATCCGCGCAGCACGACCTGCCGTACTGGTCTCTGGTTGAGTAGTGCCGCTTTCTCTCTTACCCACGCTAAGAAAAACGTTCTTCAATTTGAATGTCATGACGTCATCCAAGAAAGCCTCGTATCCAAAATGCTATTTCCTTTTCCCGCAATTTAGAAATGTCCCTTTCTATTATAACATGTTCTTTTATGAATTTCGAATATATAATTACCTTTTTAGGATTAAACGATGTTTACTTTATATTTTATTAAATATATCGCGCGACTTTTAAGGTTAGTAGACTTGACTTTCGAACGTGTATTTAAACTATGTGGTATGACGTCATGACTCGCTAATTTCAAACCAATAATGTGTTTATCCTACAACTTTAACGACTATTATTTACTCATATCTTGCTCACCTTACAACACTTTCTGCTCTATTATCTATTTATGTTATTACTTAACACTTATCGCAAATCTCACATCCGGCAATTAAATTAAAACGTGTCTTTTTCAAAAGCCCATTCGATCGGAAATCTAAATTTCGGTATCAAATAACAGACTTTATTAAACTATGTTCCAATAACATGTAGCCAAAATTACATGACAGATTCTTTATCATGAATTTGCATTTGACAATTTGACATGCAATCAACTTGCTTTTCTTCACTGTGCGTTTTGCAGTCATTCATATTGCTGTGAGCGTTTTATTGAAAGTCCTCATTTACATTTATAGTTAAGATATCTGTATTGCGTATGGTACAATGACATCTACAGTGATATCTAGAGCATGACTACAGAGTTTTGCAGAAAAATGACACCCACCAGCACATTCAAAGATACTTAATGGTCCTGCACCCAAATTTCATATGTTTGTTCAAGCCCAAGTACTTTTCTTGTAAGTGAATTTGACATATTACTGCTTCCTATGGTCCAATCTACCTATCTCATTTTAAAATAGGCCATTCTCTCCTTATCTCAAAACACTCGGCTGGATATTAGATGCTTAACATTGTATGTAATGTTGAACCCAAAGCTCTGAGACACCTATAAGTACTGAATGTTAATGTATGAGTTATTAGAGGTGTGAGAGCTACAGTCACCATTTTACATTGCCAACAACTTTTGCTATGTTTCCCTCATTGTAACATGCGACAAATTTTCTTCTCTTCCTTCCTCCATCCATCCTTCCTTTTTTTTTTTTTTTTTTTTTTTTTTTTTCTTTTTTTTTCCCTTTCTTGTCACCCGGAGGAATGTTCATTTTAGCTTGCAGTTTCAAATAGAGGAACTTATGGCAGTATTATGGTTTGAAGCAGTTGATGATGACATTGGTTCTAAACTCCATGTAATTATGTTGTGAAACACAATGAATCAATCAAATACACACGTATCTAGCAGAGAAACATTTTCATGTAACTTTCAGTTGTGGGTCTCTTTACAGGAAACAAACTGATCTTACAAATTAATACTGCACATTTGCTTCTACTACTCACAGGCACACTGCAACCTTCTCACTCCTCTCTGGGCCTCTGATCTTACCTTCTCAACATGCCTATTTCTGTAATGTCAGCAGCTTCATGTTTCATTGATAGGGAATATGATATGATATTCTATATTTATTTGTGTTAAACTAATACTTACTTGAGTATGGAGGGCATTCACCCCAGACTCTTAAGCCATCATGCCCACCCAGCATAATTGTTTACATTCTTAACCTACTAAGTCTGATAATATTTTCTAAAAATTATCTCAGCTACTGGGTGCCAGCAGTTATTTCTAGCTGGAAACCAGCCAGAATTTACACACAATTACTTCTACACACATTTTATACTTCTCTGTAGATATCTAAGGCATTGCTAACTAATAGAAAATGTTGTACATTTTAATTCCCTTCTAATTCCATTTTTTTTTTAACTTTACTTAAAAACTGACCTAAGCTAAAATCATCCTTAATGCTGTTCTCCTATCCACCTTTTCCCATTTCTGTTCCAAAATTTGTTTTCTCCGTAAATCCGTTCCTTGGCATTCAAAGACTGTATGCTCCAAATCTTCCTTCCCTCCACAGGACACTGACTCTGTGGGATGCCCTTTCTTAATCCTCTCAGCCTCCAAACACCAGTCCTTAGCCATGCTGTTGCTCATTATGTACCTCGTCAACATATGTCTCCCTTTCCCATATTTCCTTCATTGATAATCCACCAAAGACCTTTTTTTTTCACTATCCCACCAAAAAGTTATTGAACCTCTCAGATCTCTTTCTCTTTATTTTCCAAAATTTATTATGATTATTCCCCTCTGTCCTCCAGTATTTTCCCATCCCATTTACTTCCAGGTGATAGGGAACATTTTTGTTATCCTTATATTTCACATATTGCCAGTTTCAAGTTATTATAGAATATATCATAGTTCTTTTCATTTGGGTTCTCACAGCCCTTAGCATTAACTTTTTGTTCATTATGGAGATGCTTTGAATGCCACCTAATAATTTAAAAATGCAAATGTATGTTGTTTTTTGGCTGGAGCACTTTTGCAAGCTGTGATTTAAATACTGTTAATCTATGCAAGCATAGCTCATCATATGATGCAAATAGGTTAATTTAAAATCCTAGCAAATTGCATTTCTGATTACATATTTTGCCAGTGCATGTATATGATGGAAATCTACAGAAATAACTAAAAATTAATTTTCCAAAAAAGGGGGTTGGATTGTGACCTGTTTCCAGAAGAGCATGAGATATTACTGCATGAATATGTTGAGACATTATTGCTGTTTGTTCTGAATGTGCATAGGTTAAGAAAATGTATATTTGTGCTTATTTAATTTTGAGACTTCCTATTCTTTCCTTTTATGTTTTAGGCAAAAAGCTTTGGGAGGGTTTAGCGAATTACTGAGGACTATTCCTGGTCTTTCAAAGGAATGGGTTTCAAACTGTCGTCCATGCTCCCCCAGAGTTCTCTTTCTGTTTGAATCTTGTCCATTGATTTTTTATGAAAAAGAGAGTGAGACAACACTGAAGAAATGTTCAGGTAACATAATATTTTATTTCTTCAAGCAAATGGCGTTAATATAGATAACTCTTACGACATGCAGAGGACTTCTTTGAGAGGTGTTTCAGCCTAACATTTTAAAGAATTAGTTTAAAAAATTGTAACTGTACAGTTAAAAGCATTAGAAAGCCATTTTTCTTATTTTTGTGTCTCAGATTCAAAAGTTGACTTAAGCTTCACATCTTTAAATAAGACTATGGATTTTTATTTTTTTTATCCCTTACCATGCTAGGTATGCTCAAACATTCCTTCCTCCCTTCTTTCTTGAGCTTTGATATATTATACCTGTTGTTCTCTCCTTTTTATTTCTTTTTAATTACATGTCTTTATATCACCTAGAAAAAAGCTGTAATTTCTATTTACACGATTATGATACAATACATTAAGGAATTGGAAGTGAGGAACTGTCGTCAATTTTAGACATAGGCATAGTAATTTTTCGATGAATTTTTATCCAATATGAATATTTACTATTATAATGTTTGAAGTTCACATCAATATTTTGTTCAATTCTTGGTGGAATTGGGACATTATGCTAGAACACAGGTTTTCTACTTAAAATATAAAATAAAGCAGAGTATATAGAAAATTGTCATCTCCTAAGTGTGGTGCTTACCAGGTAGGAGACCAGGATCCAATTCCCAGTAGGAATTTTCTCCTGCTTGGAGACCTGGTCCAGGGTGCGCTCAGCCTTGTTAGGTACCTCGAGGTGGTGACGATAGTCCCAGTTCCAGAGACAAAAAATACAAATGATGGCGGTGGCGGTGGCGGTGGCGGTGGCGGTGGCGGTGGCGGTGGCGGTGGTAGCAGAGGAAGGGGCGTGGGTGGTGGTGGTGGTCTTCGAAATGCATCCGGACAAAAATAAATCTAAGTGAAACTCTTAAGTGTCTGTAGGTCGACTCATATATTTCTAAAACATTTGAAAAGTCTCACTGTCTATATCACTTCATATATATTAAGTGAAATGAAAAATTAAGTTCTTTAAAGTATTATATTATACTGCTTATTCTACAGAGCCAACAATGCTTCTTACTGTTGGTAGATATCTCATTTATAGCCATGTATAAGCTGTGCGCTTGCATAGAAAGTCAAGCATATAGGATAGTGAGGGGACGTGAACTTAGGCACCTGATGGAAGTGAATACAGTATAATTATGATCATATCAGTACTGCTGGTGTGCCGAAATTTTATCTGCAGTTCTTTTGCTGTCTTTTAAGCACACTTGGAAACCATTGGTCTGGACTGGGTTTGAACTCATTTACCTGTATGAAAGTGTATCAAATACTACAGAGTTAACCCATTGTCTCAACATGTCCGCATGCTTCTAGGCGTTGAATCATGGATCATAAATAGTGTATTGCACAGGTTCAAATCATGCTCACTACCTTATATTTTTAATTTTAATGTTTTTGTTGTTTGCATGAGTAACAAGTAAATAGTGAATTTTTAAATAAAAGAGAGTTTGTTATTTTAGTGTTAAAATTCATATTATTGCTGCATTAGGACTTTTACCCTTTGACCTAAATATCATTATTTATGAGAGGTAGAACTTGAACTTAAAAATTCAGTGCCACAGCTGGGATTTGAACCACAGACCCTCCACTTACCAGGTGGGTGTTTTGCATAAATAAAATAATAATCATTATTTCTACTTGAGATACACCCAGGAAAGTGACAAGCCACCTTCAATTCAGCAGCAGTTGGGAAGGATCCTCTTTCTACTTCTACCTGAAGACATTCATCACCCTCTTGAGTAGAAATTCTTTTAACAACAGTGTTATTTTTCTGTTCTACTTGCCACTGTTTCCTGTATTGCTGAGCCCAACATCTTCCAGTTTGGTCTGGTATGCCATGTCTACGAGCATCCTCAGATGGTGAAAACACTGCATAATCAAAGCTAACACAGCAATACATATTATAAAAGAACAGCTACATTATTTCAGTTCAAATACAATCCGTCAACAGCACGGTTCAAACAGTTGCCAAGGGATGGCTGTGTATCGTAATACATGTGTAGCTCTCTAGAGTAGAATAAAAGAACTAATAAAAGCCCTCCTGAACCAAACATATATTCTTGATGTTTCTTATTAGGGAAGTATAATAAATAAACAGAACAAGTTCAATGCAAAGTAAAACATGCATATTTTTAAATGACTTTTACAAAGAATTATTTAATGTTTGTAAAATGAACAATCACATTGTATTTTCCTTAATCAGCGAAAAGATATTAGCATTTTTTCTTTTTTCCTTTTTCCCCTAGTTTCCCTGTATTATTTTTCTGTTTTTCGCATATATACACAATGCATGCAAACACTCATTCTTGAGACAGAACTGGAACCTGCAACCATTTGTACAGCGGAGCACATTGAAAGGAAGAGGAATATATGCATATAACTTAGTTTAATGATACTTAAAATACACATTTGCTAAATTATATTTATCATAAAAACAAAAAATACAAATATGGTATTAAAGTATAAACATAGACACGCAAGATGTGAACCTACATGTTCTCCATGATCTTCTATTACTGTCATCTTCACCTCTTGGCCACAGGTTCAGCTAGATATAAGACTGCTGTAGAGAACCCTAGCTCTTATTCGAACATATGCCTTCGCTCATCCTCTGAAATCTGTTATCTCTAGGGGACTTGATCTGAAGTGGAACTTAAACATATTCTACCTTTTAAGAGTGCAGCCATTCTTTTTTTGAGTAGCTGTACAAGAACAGAGAAAGCCTGTGAGCATAACAGATCAGATTTTTAAACTTATTAACAATCATAGGTAGGTAACACAACTCTACAAATTTTTAAAAATTTTGAGGAACTGGTTTTATTTATAGTAAGTGGGCTATGCTGATTTTGAATGTCATCTGTTTTTTTTTCTCCATCATCCTAAGTTCTTTTGTTATGATACCCTTTCTTATTAAGGGATGTGTCAATCTGTATCTCACTAAGGCTTTATTACCCTCAGGGATCCCCAACTAGGGGATATGTGAATGACAACAGCGAGGTACACAAGCTGAGCAAAGCATTACTTAGGCTTACTGATGTTTTTCTCCTTATTGTCATCTTTTCTATCTGACCTGCCTTGCTCATCCTGTTCTCTTCCAACCCTGATGCTGTTAGGGTACCCGAGGGTCACGGAGTCTTTATTTTTCCAATCTTCTCCTTTCATCTTTCCATTCAAAGGGATCTTTTCATTTCTTTCTTCTCCATATTTCTCACAAATCAGTATAATGTTCATCTCTGCTGGTAATACTAGCAGGTGCACTATGGGTCATGCGAATGAACTACAAAAGATGTTCAATATGCTTCCCAAAGCAAAAGATTCCAGAGTAAAGGTCCCCCATTCAGATCTCCGGGAGGAGACTATTTTGGGAGTGAAGACAACTAAGTCTTACAATGGAATGCGGGTGGAAAGAAGGAGAACTTCAAATTATACTAGATGAAGATGAAGATATAGATCTATTCTGTATACAAGAAGCAAATTTGACAGAAGAAAATATTAAATATTACCATTTTAAAAATTACAACGTAATATCTTACCTAAGTCCCATCAAGTTGCTAGTGGTTTCTTAGAATAAATACATTATTAAACCATAATTTTAAAATCATAAAACAAGTGCAAGACAAAAATTAAGCAGAGATTATAGAAGTAAACATGTTGAAAAAATCTAACCATCTGAAGATATACAAAATGTATAATCCCCCAGGCTATAACCCAAACCTCAATGTCTTAAACACTACATCTAAAACACTAATTGTCGACGACTTTAATGCGCACAATACAGACTGGGGATATACTGATAAAAACAATGCTGGCCATACAAAGACTTTATACTTTCAAATGGAGTTGAATTGCTATATAATATTGTTAATACACCAACATATCTACATTACAATGGAACAACTTCCAATCCAGACCTAACATTAGCATCAACAGATGCCATAGACAAATGCAAATGAAACAGCATGTTCTGGTCTCGGTCACAGAGCAATTATAACTTCAGTAATAGTACAAAATAAACGAGAATATATAAGAAGAAATAATAAGGTATCTTGGAATTTCAAAAAACTCAAATGCAATAATTTCAAAAAAGAATTAGAAATTTCTCTTCCAGAAATTGATCTAGAAGAATATAGAAACAATCCTGAAAATCACGTAAGATATTTTGCAGTGCTGTATTAACAACTACTAAGAGGTCTATACCCAGAGGTAAAATACCAAGATTTGAATCTTTTTGTACAAAAACTCAGGTCTAAAATAAAAACATGACCAAGCAAAAAAAATAGCTGAAACATCAAAAAGCAAGAGGATTTAATTACACGGAGACAAAAAGCAGCTGTATTTAAACAAGAAATAATCAGAGCAAAGAAAGAAGCATATCTTACGTAAGCTTTGGCGGCCAGTGTCCATAATAATAATAATAATAAGTTTTTCCGGGGAAGGCCGCGTCTTGGTTGTGTTGTTGTTGCCAACGTTTCACCCTACTATGTAGAGCTTCTTCAGGGCTAATGCTTTCTTTGGCAGCACCGCAGGAACTGTGCTGTCTCTTCAACTTCTCGCTTATTTATATCTTGGTCGTAGAGGTCAGAGTCGGCCCTCTCGTTCTCATTGGCTGATGGTCCGCCAATCCTCGCGTTCTTATCAATGTTTCCCAAATAGTGTGGAGATGTCTTCCATTATCCCTGTTGATACTTTCTTTTAATTTAAATATTTGTATGCTTTCTCTGGTCATTCTATATGTAAAATGGTCAGAGTTAACTAGTAGGTAACTGTATTTGGTCGAAAAATCAGCATTGGCTGAACATGCCATATCCATGAAGCACCATATAGATTTCGACCAAATACAGTTACTAGTTAACTCTGACCATTTTACATATAGAATGGCCAGAGAAAGCATAGAAATATTTAAATTAAAAGTATCAACAGGGATAATGGAAGACACCTCCACACTATTTGGCAAACATTGATAAGAACGCGAGGATTGGTGGACCATCAGCCAATGAGAACGAGAGGGCCGACTCTGACCTCTACGGCCGAGATATAAATAAGTGAGAAGTTGAAGAGACAGCACAGTTCCTACGGTGCTGCCAAAGAAAGCATTGGCCCTGAAGAAGCTCTACATAGTAAGGTGAAATGTTGGCAACAACAACACAACCAAGACGCGGCCTTCCCCGGAAAAATTTATTATTGTTAAAGAAGCATATCGTTCATTTCTATCACAGGACAGACAGTATAAGAGCTCATTGATTTGTATCATCTTTAAATAACAAACAAATAATATCAAACAACCTTTAAATTATAAAAACAAGAAATATGTTGAAGACTATGACATTGCAGAGTGTTTTACCATGCACTATACCTTAACTGAACCATTATCTTGGGAAAATAAGATCCAAAAGAATATAAAAAAATCAAATCAAAAACATCTCCAATTCCATAACAGAGGTTAAAGAAGACATCTTCAATAAAAATTTCACCATGGAAGAGCTCAAAGAAGCAGTTAAAGGTTTGCAATGCAAAAAAGTTCAGGTACTGATAAAATAATGTCTGAATTTATGAAACATTTAGGAAGAAAAGCATTGAATGCTATCTTAAATCTCTTGAATTTGATTTGAAAAATAGGTGTGCCAGATAGTTGGAGGAAAGTTATCATTATATTGTATATTAAAATCAAACAAACATCCAGCAGAAGTTGATAGCTACCAGCCAATTGCCCTCACAAGCACCTTTGTTAGCCAAAACCATGGAAAAAATTATATATGCAAGGCTGAATTGGTTTCTAGAAAAACCAATCTTTCCTGCAGGCAAGTTTTAGAAAATTTCATTCTACCTCTTAACAAGTTGCAATGCTTAAACAGGAAATAAAAAATGCACTAGACAACTCAAAAACAGCATTAGCAGTATTCATAGATTTCAAAAGTGCGTATGACTCAATTTGGCATCAAAAACTACGCCTAAAAATGTCAAGCCTTGGCATACAGGGTTCTGTGCTTAGATGATTTCAAAGCTTTCTCAAACAAAGATTTTTATGTAGCAGATATAATCAGAAGTGCTCAAAAGCCAAACAAATACACAAAGGTCTCCCACAGGGATCAGTTTTAAGTACAATCCTTTTCAATATTATGATCAATGATTTACCTCAAAAACTCCTATGGAATAAAAACATTAACTGCACTCTCTTTGCAGTAGTAATATGGACCTCAGCAAAAAATAAAGATGAATTAAAATTATCAAGAGAAATGAATCAAGCATTAGAAGACCTAAAAATATGGTGTGTAGAAAATTTAATAACCTTAAACCCAGCAGAATCATATTACCAGGTGTTTACTTTAAAACACAAAATTCCACAAATTCAAATCTCATTGAAAAATGCACCCTTATAAGAGACAAAGCCAAATATTTAGGAATCTACCTGGACAAGAAATTAGCTTGGAAAACTCATACTGAAAAAACTTATGAATCAGCAAAAAAATAAAAACAATTGGAACTCTTGAAGAGACTTACTACCACAAAATGGGGTTACTGAAGATCAACTCTAAATCAAGCATATAAATCTTATATAAAAAAGTTTTACACTATGGATCTGAAATCTCCCAACCAAGTGAACAAATTGGAAAAAGTACAAAATCAAGTTTTGAGAATAATTACTGGCAGCATCAAAACAACACCAATACTGACAATGCAAATCTTAACCAACAGTCGACAAACAATCGACTGGTTTCAGCGAAAGAATTGGTTGTGATGTAAACAGAAGCAGTGTACAAATAGCATTAACGTGTACGTTCATTGGCTGCTGCCACGTATTACAAGGTACATCGGCTACAAAGTAGTTCGCTCAATAGTAATAAAAAATACTGGATCTTCTCTGTATTATGTAACAATGGTATGTTTAATGTGTTATTGTACCATGTAGAACTGCAACAAAATTAATCTAAAGTAATTAATTGCACTTGATCAGAAAATAAGCGAAGAACATGCACAGACTGCTGCTCAGCTTTGGAAGTGGGAAGTTGAGAGTGTTAGTCAACCATCCTGGCCGAACAGGTGCAGTTTATAAGATATTCTAGATGGAAGCCTCTAACAAGTGGCAAAAAAGTTATAATTCTCAATCTCTTCCACAAACTATGTGAGAAATATCCCACTTTAGCTATAAAAGATATTGTTAGCCTTACAGCAGAGTTTACAGGTGTATCTGCTTTAAGCATAAATTCTGCGCACAATGAAAGGTTAAAAACAGGAAAGTTAACCACGCCTGGAAAATCAAGGAAACGTAAAAAGCCAGTACTAGAAGTTCATTGTAATGAATTTGTTAGGAGTGCAGTGCATTGAAAAGTGCATAATTTCTTCCTTATAAATGAGCCACCTACAATAAAGAAAGTGCTTACGTTTGTCAACGATGATCCTGAGCTTCCTACATTCAAGCAAACTTTATTTCATAATCTGTTACTTGACATTGGCTTTGAGTTTCGGAAAAGAAATGGCATGAGCATCATTGTTGACCATGAGGATATATTGTTATGGAGAAGAGACTACCTCAGGGAAATTCATGCATACTGATGGGAGGGGCGGAAGCTTTATTTTCTAGACAAAACATGGCTAAATGAAGGCCACACAATTTCACACGTATGGGTAGACACTACCATAAAGAGAAAAAGCAGGTATTTTTGTCTGGGCTAAGTACAGAACTAAAAAACCCTTCTGGTAAAGAAAGATGCCTTATAGTGTTGCACGTTGGAAGTGACAATGGCTTTTTACCGGTAGGTGAATTGATCATGGAATCTAAAAAGACCGGCAACCATCACAAAGAGATGACAGGCGAGGTTTTCACTGCATGGTTTAAGCGAATCGCACCCTTACTTGAACCTAACAGCGTAATAGTAATGGATAATGCATCTTACCATAGTGTAAAACTGGATTGCATTCTCAACGGATCGTGATTAAAAAACGACTTAATTGCCTGGATGGAGGGAAAATGCTTATTATTTGACAAGGCCATGGTTAAAGATGAGCTAATACACATTATCAGGAGTGCAAACGAGGGGAAAGTTTATGATAAGTTTGTTATAGACACCCTGGCAAGTGAAGCAGGACATACATGCTGAGACTACCTCCATACCACTGTGTCTTAAATCCGATTGAACTGGCTCAGATTAAAGGCCACATTGCGCAGAATAACAAGACTTACAAACTTGCTGGCATGAGGACATTGTTAGTGAACGTCTTGCAGTTGGTAACACCTGATATGTGGCAAGGTTTCATACATCACGTTGAGATGGAAGAGGAGAAATTCTGGAAAGCAGATTCTCTTCATGATGTAATTGTTGACCGTCTCATTATCAACCCAGAGGAATCAGATAGCAATGCAGAGGAAGATGATTCAGATAAAGAGAGAGAGGACAGGATTTTGATCTAAATGGAATACAACCTCTTTCATATTCAGATTAGGTATGTTAAAGCTTTCTTTTCTATAGTGATTTTAAATATATATATTTGTTATTATGTTTTTAGTTCAGAGTGCTACGCACAATTGTTACCTAATCAGTAGCATGTTTTAAACTACTACGTGAAGGATTGGTGGTTCAAATGCAGGTGATGATAGTTGCAGGCTCCACATGGTTTTCTCTCTTAGCAGCACATGGTTGCGAAAGTAGTTCCGTCACTGCTCTAATCAGACCGAGAAAGTGGAAGGATACATTTTTAGGCATTGTTTACATCACAACCAATTCTTTCTCTGAAACCAGTATAGTATGATATTGAAGAAAAAGGAATCTTATTGTACGAAAAACTAAGACTTCCGTATCAAAACTACTGGAATAGCTACATAAATCAAAATAGACGTCTGAAAACTCAGTCAGATTTCATCCAAGCAATATTAAATGCAAAATACCACAAATGCCACAAAAATGTAATTCCAATATCTCCTCTCAAATATACTCGTAGTAACATAAGCTATTCATTAAGCCTGACAGAAGAGATCATCAAAAAAACCTCAAGCCAAATAGTAATGAAACAAATAGCAATAGAAGCAACACTAGGTACCCAGAATAAATTTGGCTTCATATCTATACAGATAGGTCGCTAACAAATACAGAAGCAGCAGCAGGAGCTGGAATAATGTGTAAACTTTTGTCATTTTTTTTCTGATCTTTTTTTCTGTTAGAAAAAATAACAGAATCATTATTGTTAGAAAATCAAAGTGGTTTTAGGAAGAACGTAGTTGCATAGATAATATTTTCTCGGTGAACCAAGTAATAGAAAAAAGAAGAGAGAGGTAGAACTGGAACTTAAAAATTCAATGCCACAACTGGGATTTGAACCACAGACCTTCCGCTTACCGGGCGGACGCTGTTGTGGGAAATATTGCAAGAGAAAGGATACCCCACACATTTAATACAGGTATTAAAAATATGTATAATGCAACTACATGAAAGATTAGCTTAGGAAATGGACAATTTTCAGAAGAAATGAAATTAATAAGGGATTAAGATAAGGATGCAGTTTGTCTCCACAGTGTTTTAATATATATATGAACAAAATTCTTAGAGACGTAAATGGCAAAATTCCTTCAGGAATAAAAATAAATAGAAATAATACAATAAATATGCTACTATATGCTGGTGATATAATAATTCAAGAAACAGAAAATGACTTACAGAAAAGTGTTTTTCAATTGGGTAATGTATTAAGAGAATATGGTCTTCAAATATCAACCAATAAAATAAAAATAATGGCCCTTCAAGGAAAGTATCCTCACAGATCCAAAATAGTGATAGATAACATAGTGCTGGAACAAGTACACAAGTTTAATTATTTAGGATGCAACATAACATATCAGAATAACCAAGACCTAAATAATAAAGTAAGTAAATTCCAGAACAGTTGCGGAATATTAGCAAGAACATTAAAAAGAAAAACTAGAAAAGAAACAAGCTTAAAATTTTACAAAACAGTGGCGATTCCAACGTTGACATGTGGTTGTGAAACATGGACGATAAAGAAAAAAGAATGGGATAAAATAAATGCAGCAGAAATGAGATACCTTAGAGCCATTCAAGGATGTACAATAATGGATAAAATAAAAAATGAAGAAATAAGAGAAGAACTAGATATTTGCCCAATAAATGACAAAATAATTCAATATAGGAAAAGCTGGAGAAATCATTTACGAAGGATGGACAATACCCGATACCCCAAAATGGCATATAATTACCAAACATATGGGAGGAGGGATGTTGAAAGACCAATGAGAAGGTGAGAGAGACTTGAGGCCGGAACAGGAGAAGTCTCCTAATCCATGAAGTGTTGATGATGACTTCTGTCATTTTACATTTCTCTTGGAATTAAAAAAAAATTATTTTTTTGTTTAACAACACAGTCAATTGCTAGGATCACATCAGTGTCTTTGGTGTGCCGGAATTTAGTTCTGCAAGAATTCTTGTACATGCCAGTAAATCTACTGGCATGGAGCTGTCATTTTTAGCACACTTAAAAACCATTGGTCTGAGCCAGATTTGAACCTGCGACTGTGGGATCAGTAGGCCAGCATCTAACCAACTGAGTCACCCAGACTAAATTACATTTCTCTTGGGAAATATACAACACATTATGATGGTGAAATACCAGCAATACTTACAGCTCTACAACATTGTTTCTTCATATCAATTCTTTCCAAACTAATTCTTTCTGATTCTAGCTCAACCATACTAGCACTAACACACAACCAAACCATTGAAGACCATAGAATGACAGAAGCCAAAAATTACATCAGGATGTTAAAAAATCTAAACAAACATGTTGTGTTACAATGGATCCCAGCACATTGTGGTTCGGAAGGAAATGGACAGCCAACATCATAGGGCAACCGAAAAGCAAGTTTTAGAGATTGACATGCCCAGAAATTACAGCAAATTAGCACAAATAGATCTGGAAGTTTATGAGTTACGCTGAACTTGATTTAACTTATGTAAAGGAGTTGATTTACATTGCTCCTAACACCGAAACCTAAGTTTATTGTATTATCTCCTTATTTTATAGTTTTGGTTAAACAGACCTAACACTTTTTAAGGGACAAACAGCTTTTCATAAATTTTCCTTAGGAAGATTGTCTTCCGGGTTAATTATGCCCAGTATTTAATATTTTTTTCTACGTAATGCTTCACATTTGAAAATTACATGAGAGGCAGTTTTGTCCTCTTTATTAAGAAACCTGCATACTGTTCCTCTTTCCAGATCCCCCATAGTGTGAAGGTATTTTCTTAATCTGTAATGTCTATCAAAACCTGGTTGTCAGGTTTATTTGAGTTCTACAGAGTGTAAGTATACTTTCAGTAAGTGAAAATGTTTGTACTCAAGTGGCACTATTACGAAACTAGTTTGCTTTGAATTTCAAGAACTTGCAGCAAATATTAAGATAAGTGAAGCTTATAGTCTCTAAGATATTTGTTAAATATTCTTCATCAGTGGCTTGGCTGATTGTATTATGTGGTTTTGGTTAAATTAATTAGTTAAGATTTTAGGTATAAATGTTTGAAAAAAAATTGTTTGACATGTTTCAAATGTGGTCAGATTTGGAACAAAATTATGGTAGCTAATATATATGAAGCTCTTGAAATTTAAAAGTTCTTGGTAAATAGCTGCATGAACAATTCAAATTTTATATATGAATTTATTTAAATCAATACATATTAGGATAGTTAATAGAATTTTTAAAAAAATTTAGAAGTTTACTGTTATTTCCCAAATGATAAGTATTAATGATGCTACTAATTGTTTCAGTTACAAAATGAATGCATCAGAAATTTAAGGCTATGAACTTGTTATTTTGTTATTTGAACTTGTTATTTTTCTGACATGAAAATATTTTTGCTGATTGAGAATGTAAAATTTATTTGATATAGGAGGTACCAAAGGTCCATCCATCAAGAAATTGGAACATGCATTGGAAGATCAGATTTATCACATTCTTCGTAAGAGCAGAGTAATCACAAATATCAGGTTAGTCAAAACCAATAGCTGCTATTACTAAGTGTATTTATCTTAAGAAATCTGTAGTTTGATCTCAAGAAGGGACAAATGTTTTCTCATGCAGTGTTAATAAAGTAAATGCTAGACTTGTCTGAAAGAAAATGGATAATAGGTGCTTTTTAAGCTTTAAAATCCCAAATCATTTTTGAGTATTGAAAGTTCTATGGATCTTATGATATATGATATGCTCTCATTACAATGCTTTGAACTGAATGTACATGATAAACTAGAAATAAATAAGGCATGTTTGCTGTTCTCTTCTGTTGGATGATATACATAAAATGAAGAACTAGGTGACATACCCATGAGACATATCCAAAAGAATGTGAAGCTACCAAGTTTGGTAATTAATTGTAATTTGGTAATTTGGTTAGAGCACCCGGCTGGTAAGTGGAGGGTCTGTGGTTCAGTTGCGGCTGTGGCATTGAATTTTTCAGTTCCAATTCTACCTCTCAAATTACCGAGTTGTTTATGCAAGCCTATCACACATACATGGCAAATAAGTCTATGTACTCTCTGTTCAAATACAATCATGTCTTCAGGACAGCAACATGTCATACATCGATAGATGCACTTGTGTTACATTACTAACTGTACGGCAAGTTGCAAGTCATTTGCTGTTCTAGTAAACAGATAACTAGTGAATGCAATACTGTGACAACCAAGATAAATATGCCTGATTGCTTTGCCAGGTATCTTTTCAAGTATTTTCCCACAGTGTCATGTTTAGTTGTTTTCCATACAATATCTTTGTGTCTTCTATAGTGTTGATTTTCCTGCATAGTAACCTCTAATTTACATTGTCTTTCTATCATTTCAGTAGCATTATGTGTAGTTAAAGTCAAAGCTAAGTTGATTAATAATACTATTATTATTATCTTTGAATTTAATTGATTGCAGCACTGTTTTCAACACTTCCAAGAAAGAAGATATTAAATGGACTACCTACTTTCTTCCAACATTTCTATCTGCTTGTTTTCTTAACAATGTAGTATCATTTTCTATTGATTGCCATTTGACTCATCATCAGGCAGCGAAACTTGGACACCAACGGGAGAGGGAGGGATGACTTCAGGTTAACTGTATTATAGAGTATTGTATGGTTGTTCATACTATGAAAGTATGTCCTGCACCATTGCAGTTCTACATACGAGTAAAAATTGTGAATATGCCAAATTGTGTGCAATCGGATCTCTTGAAAGAAAACAGTTCAGCTGAGTGTAACAAAGTACATGAATAATGAACAACAGATTCTTCCAGGCTGATGGATCATAGTCTGCTGGCATTTTGATGTCCAGACATTTTGTCCACATCTGCGGTGAACATCATCAGTTCCATGGTCTCAATCTTCTTGGTGAAGTTTAATCACACTGACTCATTGGCTGGAAATGCAGCAATATTTAACACTTTCATGCCTGGTGTGTATTATAAGATACATAGGCTTTTTTTCCTATTTGTACTAGTTTTAACTTTTTTTTCTGCTATATTCTTGTTATACTGTCTGTCACCAATTAAAAATACATATTTGAAACATTTTGAATTGTAAAAAATTATTTTTTTTTACAATTTATATTGTAGTGGTTTTTTTATATAAGAAAAGAAGCAAAATCCATGCAACCGCAGTCAAATGATGCACCATCATCATCCATACGTGCCATCACACCGATTATTTTACGTGGGCCCTCCCTGTCCTTTACCACAGGCACATTTGACTGCGGTTGCCGAGACTCAAACTCACGACCTCAGGCTTTGAGTGCATGGCCAGTGCACTACGTGTTGCCTTAACGATCATGGCTATTCAAGCCAGCAGGCATAAGGTGTCCCAGACTGCCTAATCTAAACTGGGGAAGAACGGCATAAGTAGCAAAATAATTCAGGCATGAAAGGGTTAAATGTGAGTGTGGTGGGTATGGCTTGGCCTCCCCAATATTGCTGGTCACTGATTGACTGGCCTCTCCAGTGTTTCTATTTGCTGATTGACTGGCATGCATTTTGTGTGCAGATATCTGTTTAGTGTGTTCAAGTATTGGAAGCAAGATTTTGTTCAGTTTGAGGGCTCTTCTTTTCTGTTGAAGTTGTTCGGGTGTTGGCAGATTTCTGTTGCTTCATGTTGTAGTCTGGCATAATAGTGTTGTATTGAAAAAAGGACAGTGTTTCCTTATATTGGATTATGTACTCATCTTCTGCGCTTAAAGCATGCTCTGCAACCGCAGATTTTTCTGGCTGTCCCAGACAACAGCATCTCTTGTGTTCTGTCAGTCCTGTGTTGACATTTTGTTGGGTGGTATCTATATATGCCGAACAACAAGAACAAGGAATCTTGTATACATCAGCCAAAGTGAGCAGACAGGTAGGTGTCAGGGAGGCGGTACCAGATACTAATGGATATGGGTGTAGCTGTGACGGTCATCAGACCTGACATGATGAAGGGATTGCTGCCCAGAAAATCCAATCGGCTGCACCAGCTAATAATGGCACCGCATGACACCTTGCCTATGGAGGAGGCGTTTATGAATAACATAGTGTTATGTGCTTAGATGATGTGTACTTCTGATGTTGTAGCTTTGTTTATTTAGATTAACTTTGAAATAATGGAGGATCTTCTAACATATAATAAAACTTTCAATAATATAAACATGGAAGTTGTAATACTCAGTGTCTTAAATGCATTTCTACAAGAATCCCTTTGTTTTAGTCGTAATATTTATCTATACCAAGTTCAGTCTTAGGTTTGTCCGCATCAAAACAAACCCACGTGATCAGTGCACCGTGGTACAACCCGGTAGCAATGCGTGCAGGGAAGTAGTCCCATTCTAGTAATCTGAGGTTCAGAATGAATTTATCGTTAAATGATATAACATTCCACACGAATACCTGAGAGGTTAATTAACGCTGATGTATACTGATAAACAGAGCTACAAGTCCCAACATGCAACTCGTGTGAGTACCTGATATCCGAGTATTGTTTACAGCAGCAGTTTCTATTTAGAATCATGGCGGACGGTCGCGGTGAATTTGCTCTTGCGTCTTCGTTGACTTTTGTAACGCATAAGGCGGGAAAACCATTGACTAGTGGTGAAAAAACAATAGTGTTGAACGTGTATTATAAGTTGTGTGAGAAATATCCAACTGTTCCCATCAAAGAAGCAGCGAAATTAACTTCTGAATTCACCGGTGTTTCGAGTACCAGTATAAACAGTGCTCGTAAAGAAAAAGCTGAAACAGGAAAAGTAGTTACACCCGGGAAAAAACGAAAGCGTGTGAAATACCCATGCAAGAATGTGACGAGTTTGTTAGAAACGCAATTCGTGTTACATGTTAGTCACTCTTTAAATTGACGGAATAAGGGATCATTTCGTTTCTATTACGTACCGCATGCACTCACCACGTGGTTGTGTTGTGACTATTTCTGGCGCGAATGGCTGAAGGATACATTATAACTGTGCACTGGCCACCTGGGTTCAATTTCGCGCGGATCAACCTTAGAGTGAATAGATAGTAATAGCTCTTTTTTGTAATTTAAAAATTGTATTGACTTTGTCGAAATTTCCCCAAAATATTATACCATATCTAAGTAGACTATTGAAGCATCCGAAGTACAGGTTTCTCAAAGTGTTTAGATTTACAATTTTGTTAATTGACTTAAGCATAAAACATACTTGACTTAATCTGGATGCCAACCTTTCAATATATGTGTTTCACTTTGAATGTTTCTCAATGCATAAACCCAGGAATTTTGTATTTGGTTTATATTGCGCTAGGAGTGCTAAGCCAGCAGTGGTACAGGAAGGTTGTGTTATGAGGTGCTCCTGTGTGTAGAGGAAGAACATCTTAAGTCACGATGGGAGTGGATATTTCAGTGTATAGAGCTAGAATTCGTCAGTTTAGAAGAGTAAAATTGGTGAACTCAAAAAACAACTTTGGTGAGAAGATGACTAATAGATTGGTTTTTGGAAGTATTCTAATCCTTTTGTTAGTGATTGGTGGAATTGAGAAGAACCCTGGGTTTGCAGATATTAAAATAATGCTGGAAAACTTAACTGAGAAAATCAACAAAATAGAGAGAATAGGGAAACAACTAGAAAAGATGGCAATAGATATCAAAGAAGAAGTAAAAGTTGAGGTGCAGGAAACAAGAAGAGAAGTTGATATGATTAAGGAAAGAATGGAAGGATTGGAGGAAAGAGAAAGAAGATTTAACTTAGTATTCATGGGAGTCAAGGAAAGAAGAGATAAATGGCCAGCAGAAGAAATAATTGAAATAATGAAAGAAAAACTGGAAATAGATTTATATGGTTGGGAAATCATTGAAGCCTATCGAGTCGGGAGGCAGATTGGAAAGAGAACAATTATAGTGAAACTAGCAACATCACAGCTAGTACATGAAGTACTTATAAGGGCCAAGAAATTAAAGGGAATAGAAATTTGTATTAACAAAGACTTATCACCAAAGAAGAGAGCTCTGCAGAGAAATTTAGTACAAAGAATGAAAGAAGCAAGAAGTCAAGGAAGAAGAGCATATATTAGGAATTTTCAGCTGTGGATAGACGGAGTAAGAACGCCACTTTCAGACAAGAACGAATCAAGGGAAGCCGGTTATGGCAAAAATGAAATTACCCAGCAGAAGTTGGTGCCGAATATAGGGAACCAGATAGGAAGATCAAAGTCCAATCTAAGACAAAATTCGCCTATCAGCATGGCCATGGACACTGCACGTGCAGAGAAGACGTCATCTAGAATATGGGGGACAGCTGATGAAGCAATGACCTCAATGGACGTTGTAATGGCGATGACGTCAGGAGGAGGAGTGAGTGAATGAGTGTCGGGTTTAAGGGCCCGTCGACAACTTGGTCATTAGGGCTCCTCAGGAGGAGGAGCCAGCAGAGAAACCTCACCGAAGAAAATGGTGTCACCGAGGAGAGAGGAAGCAACAGCAGCATGCAAGTTGGCACGAGAGGGGAGGAAGGCGTGGCAACGTAGTAGGGAGGAGAGCATAGAAGGGGAAAGGGAAGAAAACAGTATTATTACATCGGAACAAGGCAGTATTTTAGTTTTGGGTAAAAATAAGCCGCCCGCTCCGGGACAAGGGATGCAATTAAGAAAAAAGAAGGCTCTAGAACGTTTTAGATTTAGATCAGGCTTACAATAGGGAAAAGAAAGTATAAGGAGGATTGGAAACTTGTTAAAACAATGTTTAATATATCAAGAAAAAAGTTTAAAAAAAAAAAGGGATGGCTAGAGTGTCTTAGATATAACTTGGAGAGCAGCGGGTTAGAGTAAATGTGGAGAAAAAGAGAAAGTAATGCCAGAAATTTTTGGAAATCTGCAAGGAAAAGATTCGAAGACATAGAAGTGCAAAAGATATTTAGTGAAATAGCTGAGAAGAGCTCTTTAGTTTACTACATAGCAATGAAGGAAAATTGGGGAAGGGAAAAGTACATAGACTGACAAATAAAGAGGAGAGAAAATGTATTGCATGGGGAAGAGCAGGAGTATGGCGGTTAAAAGGTTTAAGGAAAGGTATTCCACAAAATTATTGTCCCATATGGGGTGATAATGAGAACCTGGAACATATAATATTTAAGTGTAAAGGGTCAGAAATTTGGAGAAAGGAGTATATTAATAAGAAATGGTTCAAGTTGGATAGAAATATAGCTGTAGTTGAAATGTTTGTTAAAGATAGCAAGAAGATTGGACAATTTTTATACAAAGTGAGAAACAAATTGTTTTGGACAGTGAATAGGAACAATAACAACCCTTCAATGGTGTAAATAATTTGTAATAAGAATCTATTGTAAACTATGAGTATGACTGGTAAAAGAGCCAGGACTGAACACCGGTCATACTCACTTGTATATGGCTTAGCAGAAATAAATATATAATATATATACTCTGTTCATCAAGAGATTAGAGGAGATATAAACAAAGCACTGGTTTGTATCACTCCGCAGCCACGTGCTTTCACAATGATGCAACACGGTTACCTACCGCTACGTGTAGGTATAATATACATTTTACACTACTAAAGGATATATTTACTTGATCCAAATAACATATAGCACATGGAAATTAACAGCTACTTACGTCATCTCTGTCCACAATAACACTTTTTTTTATTTACTGCTCACAATCTCGAAACCAATCTCCAGAAGCAGCTTGTGGAGGGAAGTTCATTTTAAATCTGGAAGATCGGGATCAGAGTTAACTGCCAACAGCACTTTGTTTAAGGTTGGGGTTCATTGTTAACAAAGAACTGGTGAACTTTTCGACGGATTGTAGATCTCACTCACAAATTCGTCGCAAACTACATCCACCATTTATCTAGCACGTGGTCGCTTTTTACCGGTATCTTCACCAGCTGACGATTTTTCTTTGGGTGTACTGTAAATACTTGCAACTGACACACCGGTAAACTCGGATGTTAATTTCATCACGTCTTCGATAACAAGTTCGGGATATTTCTCGCAGAACTTGTTAAACACGTTCAATATTGTTGTCTTTTCACCACTTCACAACGGTTTGCCAAGCTTATGTTTTACAACACTCAGTTGTTCTGCCATGATACTTTCATACTGAATAATGCGCGCACAGAATGAATTAGGCTGGTTACAAATTCACTTAACTGCGTATTCTTACACTTTAACTATGCTTAGTACACTTAGTTCATGCTTTAGCAAACATTAAATGATATTTCAGACCTCAGTAACAGTTTGAGAGGTAGAACTGGAACTTAAAAATTCAATGCCACAACTGGGATTTGAACCACAGACCTTCCGCTTACCGGGTGGCTGCTCTACCACTGAGCTATTGTGACAAACTGCCAGAATGGCATTAAATTCTCAAACCAGTTCGTATTTCTCCTGGTAAACCACAAAGGCAGTCTCACATCAGAGACAAATTACCCCAATGGTGTCTTACTATTGTAAGTACTTTATATCCCAGGGTTAAATAACCTTCAGATGGTAATTATTATTTATTTATGCCAACAAACTTACTGTTGGTGTTTTTAAACACACAAGCCGTGTGTGGGCAATGTTTGAGAGGTAGAACAGAGTTCTGATGTGAGACTGCCTTTGTGGTTTACCAGAAATATGAACTGGTTTGAGAATTTAATGCCATTCTGGCAGTTTGTCACAATAGCTCAGTGGTAGAGCAGCCACCCGGTAAGCGGAAGGTCTGTGGTTCAAATCCCAGTCGTGACATTGAATTTTTAGACTCAGGGGATATGTGAATAGCGACACAAGATACCCAAGCTGAGCAGAACATTACTTCCACTTACTGGTGTTTTGCTCCTCACTGTAGCTTTTCTATCTGACCTTACCTTGGTCATATCTTGTTCTCTTCCGACCCCAATGCTATTAGGGTTCCTGAGGGCTAGGGAGTCTATTTTTCCAACCTCTCCATTTCTCTATAAACTCTTAACCCTTAACATGCTGACCTGTCATGCCATGTAATACGTCCTCTGATTGGTAATCAGAGGATATGGTCGGTGAATTTATTTTGATAACTCTCCTGGTCAGGTCGGTGAGACCCATAAACCAACGACAGGTGTGGTCCTCCAGACATTCTGATGGTTGTGAGAGAGCGATGTGACCGCCAAAACATAAAAATATGGTGCTCTCTAAAAAGCAGTTACTATTACTGCTATTGCTCTCTTCAATATCATCAGTGAAAAATATTGGAGAGCAAGAAGATTAATGACTTCATTGTCAGAAATCCAGCATTAGCTAACAACAACAACAACATTGAATTTTTAAGTTCCAGTTCTACCTCTCAAACATTGCCCACACACGGCTTGTGTGTTTAAAAACACCAACAGTAAGTTTGTTGGCATAAATAAATAATAATTCTCAGTAACAGTATTTCTTCAAGGGACTATTTAGACGGCGAAAGTGTCAAAACGCACGTGGCTTTGTTTACGTCTCCTCTAATTTCTAGATGAACAGAGTATATATTGCACTAACTCATCACCCATTCATAGTTTTGATTAATATTCTTGTTCTTACTAAGGCACTACAACTTTACAAAAGTTTTGGCCTTCTCAACAATTTGTTTCCAGACTTTTCTATTTTGTAAGCAAACAGACCAATTTTTTATTTTCATTTTTACTCACTCGCTCGCTCGCTCGCTCACTCACTCACTCACTCACTCACTCACTCACTCACTCACTCACTCACTCACTCACTCACTCACTCACTCACTCACTCACTCACTCACTCACTCACTCACTCACTCACCCACCCACCCACTCACCCACCCACCCAAACCCATCCACCCATTGACTCGCTCTACTATACTTAGCTTTTTCAATGTTTTTTAGATAAATGACAGCATTGCTACTGGCCTATAGTGTTCTATTTTGTCTTTATCTCCATTGTGTAGTGGAACTATTTTTTCTGTTTTCATACACTCTGGGAACACACTGGTTGTGGTGGAGGCATTAACTAGGTAACAAGGAGGTGTCTTAAAATACTGATAACACTTTTTGAAAATACAATCAGGAATTTCATTTACTCTATGAAAAACCGAGCAAGGCGGCACTTCGCCATGTGTGACTCTTATTCGGGAGGTCCCAAGTTTGATTTCTGTCGACCGACCACCTTGACTTGGGTTTTCCCCTTGTGGTTTCCCCTTGTCACTAGGCAAATGCTGGGGTGGATTCTCTACTCCATGGATTCCTTTCTCAATTCCCTCCCTTGTTAATTTTTAGGTTTGGTTGGCACACGGTAGGTTCTGGCAGATGAGGACAAGTGGCACAGATGCTTGCTTTCTGTAAGGCCCACCTTCCTTGGTCCCTGATGGGTAGGTGGGTAATGTAAATGTTATGGACAGTTTCATATGTCTCATGATAATTCTGCCAGTGGATTCTAGAAGACGATGTCAAAATTCTTGTGACATCCCATTGTGAAATCAGTGGTATAGTAACTCACTATGCCTATCTCTTATTTGTCTTACACATATTTCCTTTTGCGTTATTGTTGTGTATTAGCATATACCCATAATTGTGGTCGTACACATCAGTGGCAAGGTGTTAACATAATTATATTATCATATACAATACTTACACATACCCCCATAACTGAAAGCAATTAGATGTGCTGAAAAAATCTTATCACACTTGAAAGCATAATATTTATTTCACAAATAATCTGCTTGGAATTTCTTCCAACCACAGTAATTTCTAAGGAGTTGTCGGTTAATTTCACTAAATTGACATTAAAGAACACCACATTTGGTTTTACACTCGTTTTGCACTATGTTCACGTCTGAATCCACATTTTTAATTCATTGATTACTATAGCACATCTCATAGCTGTGCAACTTACCCATATAACAATAGGACTCACATTTATACAGATATTCAAGATGTTCTCAGGCTTCGAGCCAGGTGTAGTGATGTAGAGCCATCAACATTTCGGGAGTGTAGATCTCTCCCATCATCAGGATGATGAATGACTAGCAAGAGTGAAAGGACCAGTATATGTACTGTCCGCTAGTATGTACTGAGTAGAAAACACCCAGTCTCATGTGGAAGTTGTTCAACTTGTTGGAATCTGTGTTTTCTGAGCTGGTCGATTTCCAACTTTAAGGCTGGTTTCCAGGAGGTACAAAACTGCAATCCGGCATCCTGGTTCAGTGTGCTCCAGCCATTGATCATCAGGTGCTTGCCTTCGCTTTCATTGCCTGGTCTGCTGTTCTTCCTATTGGCTAGTTGTCAGACTTCATCTATGATTGATATGTCGAAATTCATCAGCTGATCTCGATCCTTAATGATATAAATATTTTCCCACACTGTTAACTCCCAATAATTTTTTTGTTGATTTTAAAAGTTGGATATTTAGGTTGATATTATGATTGCAAGAGCAAAAGTGGTGAGCTATGGCTGATTTATCTGTTTCTTTGTATTTGATATTTTTGACATGTTCCTTCATTCTGGTTTGCAAATTTCTTTTTGTTTTGTCAATACAAGTATATATCTTATGGTATTTCAGTTGATACAATAATTTAATACTTTGAGTGGTATATTTTAGAGGGTGATTTAGCAAATTTTTCACACTGTATTTGTCGTGTGGAGCCAGTTTTAAATTATAATCCTTAAAAGTTTTATCAAATCTGTTGAAAAGTTTTGGATGATATGTGAATTATCTATATTTTTTTTGGGTATCATTAATTTTTAATTTGCTGACATCCTTGATAGTTTTTAATCTTCTATGTTTTTTTAATAACATAGCTATGAAATTGGGTTTAAATCCATTCAAATTTGCAACATTTCTTATGGTAGTCTTTTTGGCTCATGTTTAGAACAGCTCACTTTCCACTTGCCAGCCAGATTATAAGTCCGAACTTACTTACTGCGCATGCGCCGACAGTAGTTTCACAATCGCCCACTAGATTTCACTGCATGACTAGCAGATGATTTTCACATCTGCCAACATTGCTTTTTACACTACACTAGTTTTCGTTGCCAACACATTAAACACAAATGCACTCACTCGCGTCGTTGCCGCCACAGACACACCGCTATCGCCTAGCGCAACTCCATACTATTGTTGTGGATTCTGTACATTATTTTTTTGCTCATTGTGTACATTATTTTGCTCTTATACTATTGTTGTGGATTCTGTACATTATTATTTTGCTCAATGTGTACATTATTTTGCTCTTGCTCACACAGATATATCGCTAGTGCGAATTATTGTGTACATTATCCTTATTGCCTTGTTACTGGGTCCACGATACGCTGGCTCGTTCTTTATTATTATATTATTTTATTATATTATTATTTTTATTATTATTATTTTTTAAATTTATTTATTTATTAGGAGGAAACAAAAAACAAATCATGAAGTTTACATTGAATTTAAACATTTAAACATTAACTTTGCGTGCCTTGATGATTTTCTTGTAATATTGTTGATCACCCAAAGCTAGCTGAAGGTTCTCAGGAACCTTATGATGATGATTATTATTATTACATTTATATTATATATTATTATTTATATATAATACTATATATTATACTTATGTTTATTATATTTATATTATAATATATTAATAGTATTATATTTTTATTATGTTTATTATTTATTGTTCTTCTTTTTATTTTATATTATTATTTTATTATATAATGTTAGTATATTTATTATATTGTTATATTTTTATTATGTTTACTATTGTTGTTTTGTTTATCTATTTTATTTTATATTATTATTTTTAATGTTATTAGATTTATATTATATATATTATATTTATTATATTACTATATTTATATTATTATTTATCGTTCTTTTTTATTTATTTTATATTATATTATTTTATTGTATTTTTATTTAATATTATTATATTATATATATTATTTATATATTATATTTAGTAGTATTATATTATTATATTTATATTATTATTATTAATTATCGTTCTTTTTTATTTATTGATTTTATTTATTTATTTATTTTTCCCTGCATAGCATGCGAGTCCTCAACAGGCCCTCCTCGTAGAGGAATTGCATGCATGCCTCTTCATTTAAGCACAGAGGCGCCAAATCCAATATACTGATAAACCTAGCCATTGCGCTACTTGCTTCTAGGAAGGTCAACAGCATACTGCCGACTCCCGCAAAAACATTCAAACTTACTATTGGCAACAAACTCCTAGGGACATTCTGCTGTTGGCAGTGCTGCATTAACACAGCAACTTCGGCAACTTTTGTGACCATTCGTACACACTGCCGAGTGGGACATTACTGAAATTCTGACCAAGTGCTTGCGTAAGCTGTTCTAAACAATAGCCGTCTTTTTAGTTGACATGGTAGACTCCTGATAATTTAATACTTAGAGTGGTATTTTTAGAGGGTGATTGAGAAAATTTCTCACACTATTCTTGTTTTGTGGAGCCAGTTTTATATTGTAATCACTTCATTGTGCTTCCCAAAAAGTTATTAGTAATCTCTGGTTACTCCATTTATATTTTACAATTCCCCAGTAACTACAAATTTTTTTAACTATGATAGGAGTAGGTTTTAGCACCCATTTGATACAAATAATAAATTCTCGTTGTTTTAATTTCAGCTCCAATTCCCTGTTTGCAATACCAGCTAACCAAGAATTTGTTTTTGTCCAAACTAAGCCTGATGCTTCTAAAGATAAAAATGCATACATGGTGAACTCTTTAATAGATTTCTGTCAGAATCCTAATAGTGAATTTAACAAGGACAATGAAGACATTATCAACTCATTTTTCAGCAATAACTCAGAGACAATTGGTAAGTCTTTTTTTAGTTTTATGGGATTTCATAACTCAATGCTGCTGTTGTTTAACATTGTAATATAAATTTAGGAAAAAATAGTTGTTTTTCACTAACAATTCCAACCACTTCAGTTAAAAAAAGGATCAGTTTACAAATAAATGCTCTAAAATAAGTCAGTATGTCCTTGAGTACTTACTGTTCATGGATAAGTGTAACAGCAAATGCTCTTTGGTCTGAGTCAACTGCCTTGCTTGGATTTGTTTGTGTCATATTATGATTTTTCTTAACATTCCAAGAGTATGATATCTTTTCATTGTTTTTCAGGCAGTATACAAACTAATGTATGCAGCAGTAAGAGAAAAATCCCAAATTAACCCAGTTTTGGCTTTGTATGACTTAATAAAGTGAGAAACTCTCATGTTAATTATACTAAACAAAAAAAAATTACTTTCTTCTGTAACTGGTGAAAACAGCTAATCTTAATGTTTTCAGGTGTGCTGATAAAGAAAATGTTAATTAAAATGCAAGATTAACTCTAGTTTTGAAGTTATAACTATAGGTTATTGCCCATATGAGCTGATGCATGCATTTGCCTTGGTGTTATCCTCAGAGGAAGGTCACTGAAGGCATAGCCACTTTGTCTAGCATTTTGCAGTTTTCTGCTGGTGATTCCCTGATTAGTGTCTAGCAGTAATCAGCTAACATTGATACACTGGTATCTCATGTCCAAAATTTGCTGGTGGAAGTATTCCCTGTGCTCATCACTTATATCACCACAGTTGTCAGGAAGGAAGTCCAAGTGGGAATCTAAGAAGTATAACTTTAAGGACATGTTGCATCCCAGTCTACTGTAGCAGTGCAGAAGATATGCCACAAGAGCCTTATAGTTTCTACTCTCTTATTTCTTAGGAAGTTTGTTGATACTTGATTAAAGGTATCCCAACCTAACTTTTCATTATTTGTCAGGACGGCATTGAAATACTCATCTTTATACAGTTTTGTATATCTGAGGATCCACAAAAACCTCCTCTTTTATTTTCGCATCATTAACACGTGGAAGTTTTGAAGTTTCTCATTAGGTACAATTTTATAGAAAGAGCCAGGACAATTATGTTGTTGGATTCAACAAGTGCTTCGTGCATAACTTGTGAGATCCTGGTTCAAGTGATTGGTGCTTAGGCCAATCTTTCTTTTTATAATGAATAGGGCTCGGAAGTTCATGCCCTAAAAAACACTGAAATATGCTCTTGAAAACTTCAAAATATGCCAAGAAATATGCACTATTAAATTAAAACAATGTCCCTCTGCAGTAGACAAGACGAGTTAGTATAATAAATAAAGTTACCTTACTCCTTAGAGGTTGAAGCAGAAGTTGTCCCGCTGCTGGTATTAACTGCTAAATTGCAATTCACAACCAACACTTTGCATAAATTTTCAACTGTAAAACGTCTTCTGTTGTCTCGCAAAACACTTTTGTGACGTGAAAAACTTCTCTCCACGTCACAAGATGTTATCGGGGCATATTTAAATGATGCTGTTTCACATAGAGTCAACTCTCTTGGCGTGACAGATGGTTTTCTTTCGAGGATGTCTCATCTGTTTATAACCAGAATTTTTTGAAATTACATAATTCATTTTCTCTTTCACTTTTTGTCGTATGCTACCAGGAAACGAACTTTGGAAAAACAATATGTAATCTAAGACAGTGATTCATGCAAAGGAGATCCTACAGCTTCCAATGCCGTTATGGCTGTTGGTAAGAAAGAAAAATGGGCAGGTATGAAACTAAGATCCCCCTTTAACCCAGTGCCTGACAGAATATTTTGCACAGTTTCTATTGATGAAGTATCGTTTGAGTCCAATGAATTAACAACCTCTTCGACTATTTTTATGTGCTCAGCATACTATAAAACTGCATCGACCTGTGTTCCCCATCGAGCTAACACTGGTGCAGGAGGAAGTCAGATATTAGGTGCTGTTAATCTAAATAGGTTAACTCTTTTAGGAGATTTAGCAAAAATTCTCCTTGTACTGGACACAAATCTATCTACCAATGAGAAAGAATCACGTATTCTCTCAGAAATAGGATGAAGAGCGTGTGCCAAACAAGTTATATGAATTAAGTTAGGAAAAATACCTTTCAGAGTTTGTCCGGAATTTACCATATAAGGACCTGCATCAATAACAAATAAAAGTAACCGGTCGTGTTTGATTCCACATGGCCATAGTAATTTCAAAGAGTCCATCACAAACTGGGTCACAGTTACATTGTCAGTGGCCGACAATTCGCACACATTAAGAAGGTAAGATGTAGTCTTTTGTTCACTATTTAAAGCACCCACCATTATATTAGCAATAGAATGGCACTCAGAATCAGGGGTTTCATCAACAGGCAACCACACAAACTGATCCGCTAATTCATTTTGTATATTTGACAATACGTTATTGTAACAATGCTCTTAATAAGTCTTATGCAGTGTACTTTCTTCAGGCACATTTGTCGAGTATATTTGGCAAGAAAGTTTTTAAATATCGGATTATAATTTTGAACAAGGGAATATCAGCAGCTATAAATGCTTGGCACAAGTCATAGGAAAATTCAGTAATCCTACTTCCTAAACACTCTACTAGTTCTTTTTGAACAGGTTCATTGCGAGTTTTCTGATTAAATTCTCCTTACGTCTTGTTGTGTTTATGTGCTGAACTATTTTAAATCTTTTCTCACTCCCTACATTTTTCTCACATGCTCCACAAAATAGTACCCTTTTAGGTATTTGTAGATATTAAATCACCCGAAAAATCTTTCTGCAAATTAGCTAATCTAGCACTCAAAGTTGGTTTTATTTTCAGCATTTGAAGAGCTTTTTAACATTTTATACGCCTAATTTAATTTGGTAGGAATCAGTTCATAACACTGTTACGTTTGAAGACCACGACACAAGTACTGGTGGGTAGGCAAGCGTTGCTATAATCGTGCTGCTCAAAACGTTGACCTGCACTTTATCCTTGTTAATATAAACCTCTCAGATAATGCACTGATTATTCTCTATGCCATACATATAATGCAAGCATGGAAACAGGGGATTCACTGCATGACAACATGACTAAGCATTGGTTCTCGCCACCTCGCGAGTTACATCATGATATGCAATACTACCAATATGAAATAATTATCCAGGTGGAAAAAGTAATAATAAAAAACCATAAAAATCTATAAAATATGCTATATAGGGGCTATAATATTGAAATAATATGCATTTATCAAAATCAAGAAAATATGCACTTATATGCACCATAAAATCATGTCCAAATAACTTAAAATTCCATAATTCGTGCACATTATGTAAAAGCATACATTTTTAACCCCTATGAAAAAACATGCAAATGCATGAACTTCCTAGCCCTAATAATGAAGCTCAAAGTTCAAGGAAGTAACAGAATTTGATGTAGCCATGCTGTAGCCCAAGTAATATGCCTATGACCTTCAGATCCCTGGAAATCTGCCATAATAATTCAGTCGCAATAATAACGCAACTCAACAGGATTTTGGTCACTGAAAAGGAAAGTAGTGGATTTTATTACATATAATGTACTGATAACACTGCTGAAAACAGAATGCTCTATCACATCAGGGAAAAAAGTTATCGCTGTCTATGTTTTTTTACTGCATGGCAATTTTGTCCCATTTGCATTTGCACAAATACGTGCTTGTGTGAGCTTATCTGACTAGAACTGCTGACATTATGCAAAGCGAATGACTGCAACTGTGTTTATAGAAGCTTTTCGAAATAGGAATCAAGACATATTACCATATTTTGAGTGAGATGGTTCACCCTGTGTTGTTGTGATGTGATCAGTTAGATGTCAAAACTAAACTTGGTGTACAATATTGAAGATTGACGTTTATTTATAGATTCGTCCAAGCTTAGTGTGAAGGCTACTACTTCACAATGGCAGTGAACTGCCATCTGTTCCTGTGGCCCATACAGTCGATATGAAAGAAACACAAATCAGTTCCTCAAAATTTTTAAAAATTTGTACAGTTGTGCAATTGTTTCATACTGTCACATGTTTCTTTCATGTAAGATGTATACCCAGTCGGAATCAATGGTAACAAGTTGCCATTATGCAGCAGCACACATTAACAACCTCCACTCATCACTTTTATAGTCCATGGTCATAGCTGCCTGTAGTCCCTGTACATCACTACAAAATACCAAGTTCTTTTCACTTTCGAAAAATGGAAGCAATGGAATATGGTGGTTACGGAACACAGTTACATGTACTGTCTTATCAAGACAAGGGTATACAAAGGGTGTCATGTAAAGTAGCACCAAATTTGTTATTAGCGTCTGTATGTTTGAGATGTGAAGACGTGTTTTTGTAACGCACGTGGATGTGGGTCTAAAAGACTTTATAAAAGTGGAAAGACTATCAAGATAATACAAATAGGTTTTTTATTTATTCATCCTTTTAGAACATATACATATTGTTGGATATATCAGGTTACATAAAATGCCTACATACGTACATAAAATACATACATTCTGGTCCATATAATAATACTGGTTGAATGAGATTAATAATTAAAGTAACTGTCTCAATGGTAACAAATCTTCAAAATCACAATTGCAGATATTCATCTATGTCATGAAAAGCCCTCTCAATTAAGTAATTTTTTAAGCATTTATTAAACTTGGAACCAGTTGATTGTTTAATTGTGGCTGGCAGCTTATTGTATAAAGTTTTCCCAATTACAAATGGATTTTTATCAAAGAATTTCTTACTCTTCGCATCCTTATAGATATTCTCTTTAGTTCTTGTGTCATATTTATGTATATTGCTGTCACTCCTTATATTTGTAGTTCTCCTAACTAGTAAAATAACTCTAAAAATATATAATGCAACCACTGTAAGAATTCTTTCTTTTTTAAAAATTTCTCTACATGAATCCCTTGATTTTAATGAACAAACAATCCTTACACACCTCTTCTGTAATACCAATAATCGTTTTAAATTCTCATTAGACGTTGTATGCCATAATTCAATACCATAATTCAAATGAGAATGAATTATTCCATAATAAATCTTAAATTAGGTTTATCCAAATAGTGTGCCACGTAATTTAATAGATACCCTTACTCATTTTCTTGCATATATAATTTACATGTTTTGTCCATGATAAGTTTTTGTCAATATGCAATCCTAGAAATAAGTGATCATCTGTTGTATCTATTTCTTCATTTCCAATTTTAATTTTCATATTGTTGTACATGCAATTACTAATTTTAAAATATATTATGCTTGTCTTGTTTAAATTATTAACTAGGTTGCTATTAACAAAAAATATAAGTATTACATCTGCACCTGAGTGTATATTATTAGTTAAGTTGCCTTGATCTTTTCCCCAACAAATTTTAGATGTGTCATCAGCAAATGATACAGTTTTCACATTATTAATCACAGGTAAATTGTTAGTGTACAATGTAAATAGTAAAGGCCCAAGCACAGATCCCTGTGGGACTCCATATTTAACGGTTGCTAACGAGGATTCATATTTTGTTTCTATTTGGTTTAGTTTACATATTATTTCCGTACTTTGTACCCGGCCTTGTAAGTATGTATTAATTATGCATTATTAATTGTGCAACGAAAGTGAATTCAATTATAACAAGTGTAATAAGAGACGAAAAAAGTGTTAATAAAATGATGTATAGTGAAGTTACATCAAGTGTTTATTCATTCCACCTAGTACCATGCCCGGAGAAAAATAATAGTTTCATAGCTCAACACGAAGCTTCATATTATTTAAAAATACAGTACCAATGCCAACAGTTCAACTTTACCTTTTGGCAATTCCAACTTAATGACTCGCTAGGTCATTAAGTTCACACTGTGTTAATTATTTATTTATACCAGCAAACATACTGTTGATGTTCTTAAACACACAAGCCGTGTGTGGGAAATGTTTGAGAGGTAGAACTGTTGTTGTTAGCTAATGCTGGATTTCTGACAATGAAGTCATTAATCCTCTTGCTCTCCAATATTTTTCACTGAGAGGTAGAACTGGAACTTAGAAATTCAATGCCACAACTGGGATTTGAACCACAGACCCTCCACTTACTAGGTGGGTGGTCTAACCATTAAGCTACTGTGACAACCTGCCAGAATGACATTGAAATCTCAAACCAGTTCATATTTTTCCCAGTAAACCACAAAGGCAGTCTCACATCAGAGACAATTACCCCAATGGTGACTTACTATTGCAAGTACTTTATGTCTCGGGATGAAATAACCTTCAGATGGTAATTATTATTTATTTATGCCAACAAACATACTGTTGGTATTTTTAAACACACAAGCCATGTGTGGGCAATGTTTGAGAGGTAGAACTGGAACTTAAAAATTCAAACTCAAGATCCCTTACATATCAGGCAGGTGCTCTACCAACTGAGCTATGGGACCAGTCGTTTAATATCAGAGTTTAAGCTAGAAAATAAAACAATATCACAAAAATGCACAAATTAAAATTTACATTTGTGTGAAATGTGACAAGTTTGTCAAAATTCTGCTAGCAAAAAATTCTATAACTTATTGAAGGTTAGATATAAATTATTTTATAACCATCAGTTGCATTCTTCATATATTAAGACATTTTTTTAAACTGTTAAGTTGTTGTGAATGTTATTACTACACCTTACCTAATGATGATAGCAAATAACTATTTTTTGATTCTTGCACAAATTAAGCCCATAAAATTTCTCCAGAAGACAACACATTGCACCACTTATTAGCACTTTCCACTTTTCCACTTATTGTTTATTTGATTTGTCTATTGTAGTATCAGGTTTTGTGTCTCTTGTGTGTCCATTTTTAGTTTCACCAGGTGGAAGAGAAAGTGGCATATCCTTTGTTGCCGTGATAGGTTGTTACTGCTTGTCAAAAGACTGTGTTAATAGTTTATTGTTTGTTTCTGTGGCAGGTTGTTGCATTTTTGCAAAAGCTCGTTTAAGGCTTGTCACATTCTTCAACTTCGAGTAGCAAAAAGTGGCAAAAAAGACTATAGCTAAAATCCTGTTTAAGATGTTTACATGAAAAAGAAAAATGTATTTCCTGAATTTTTTTTTTTTTTTTTTATTTTTTTTTTTTTTTGAATAGCCAGTGAAGACCTCTTCATTCTAAATTATTATTTTGCATAACTGGTAAACCATAAGAAATACAGAATAAGCTTACTGCACAGTAAACTACTGCATATGAAGATGTCTTTAAAGCGAGATTTATGTCAAGTTAACTTTTTTGTGCCATTAACTATTTCTGAGATATGGTTTTGTTATTTGAATTTTCAATACTTGATCCCTTTTCAGCTGCTAAACCCCTAATCATTTTCTTTTTTCTGTTGGCCATGCAAGGAACATGAAATTTCAAGGCCATCATATAAGGGGTATAGATGCAAACCCAGACTTTTCCACTTCTCATGATCTTGAGTAAATCAGAAAAAACATTCTCACAAGGGTAGGCATTTGCATGTAAAAGGCATATTACAAGTGTGAAATACACTGTCCAAATGGTGCATTTTGAACTGTATCAATATTTTTACTACTAGAAAGATACAAGACATTATATCCAATACTTCTTCTCTTCTTTATCTAATTACCCTCCCCATATGGAGGACTGACACCCCCTAGGACTTAAAAGCCTGTGCGGGTCAAATGCCTGTTGGGGAGCAGACAAACCTATGGACCCGACATAGTGAAGACCTGGAAGTGGGTGGTCAACCCAACACCAGGTATGAGATTGAGGGAAAGGATGATACGAAATGCAAGCAAAATTGGTTATAGGAAAGGTGATGATGGAGCATGTGGTGGAATGTGTTGCGAGGGAAACCAGAGAACCTGGAGAAAAGCCATTCAGAGGCCACTTTGTCACCACAAATACCACATGTGGATTCCTGGGATCCTTAGTGATAGGCAAACAGCCTAACCACTCAGCTTATAGCCAATACAATTATCTCAATTGTTATAAAAAGTAGGTGGTACTATGGCTGAGTGGTTAAAACATTTGCCTACCACCTAGGTGGCCCGGGTTCGATCCGAGGGATCTACATGTGGTATTTGTCCATATGTTCATGTGCTCCCCAACAGGTGTCTGACCCTAGGCATGGCTTGTAAGTCCCACATAAGAGGAGGGGTAATCAGGTAAAGAAAGAAAGTTATAAAAAGTGAAAGAATCTGGGTTTGCATCTATACCCCTCATGTATGATCTGTTTTCAAAGCATTTGGCTATCCCTTCAGCCTCTGTAGTTCTCTTGTGTGAGAACACAAACACATGCACAGGCACAGATACATGCACACAGACACACGCACACATGCAGACACAGACACATGCACACACACACAGACACACGCACATGCACAGACACGCGCGCACACACACACACACATAGACACACAGAGACACTCACATAGACACATACAGAGCTCTTCATTTAAAACTTAACAGGTACATTTTGCTTGTGTGCGATTGGGTGTGCCACAACCAGCTTTGCTCCTACATTAACTCTGTGCACAAAGCTCATATATCACTCTTACCTTCTTACCGTATAGAAGATGCTGGAAATGTTGTCCATCCTCAGCTAAACAAGCATTATATCGGGAGAACACATCCTGATTCACATGATTAAGTTGGTCCACTGTAATGTTTCTGATTTCATTTTTAATATTTTGTTTTAGTTCTTCCAGTGTATGAGGATTTGTCTCGTAAACTTTATCTTTCAGGTTACCCCACCAGTAAAAATCACATACTATTAGACAGGGGGAGCGAGAGGGCAATTACACCAGCACTAATCACTCTAACTTCAAACACTTCCCTAATTTTATTCATGGACTCCTCTGCTGTATGGGCTGTAGCAGAATCTTGTTGAAATCACCCATATGATTTCTCTTCATCTGTCAGTTCATGATAAAGTGGGGTCAAAATTTCATTTTGGTACCTCTGCATTTACAGTCCTCATAGAATATTGGACCAATTATACGCTTAGAGCTAAATCATAATGAGGGATTTCTTGAATGCAATGTGGATTTTCAGAGGCCTAGTACTGACTAGCCACATGCACAATGGCAGCTGGTGGTTGGGGAATCCAGCAAGGTCATGGGAGAGGCGAAATGCTGTGTACTCCTTTAGGTTTTAAATGAAGAACCCTGTATATGTAAGGTGCATTGCAAAATGATACAACCACCCTGGTTTTGAGCTGTAGCGCAACACAACTACCTAATGAGCTTGCATAGATATATCTAATGCAACATAGTTGAGTGCCTGTATTCATGACAAACCCAGAAACATTTGACCCTTTTGCCTTAGAGTAATCTGACCAAGAGACCATTCAACTGTTGCAAAATTATGCAAGCATGTTTTGTACTCATCTCTCCCTGTTTTATCCACTGATGATGATAGCCCAAGTGTGTGTAGGTACAATAAATTGACTGTTTACATAGCTCCACACCAGTATTCGACGTGAATAGTGGTGAAGGAAGTGTACAAGAAAATGGGATATCAACTGGCATTATCAGGTGAGAAGAAAGGGAAAGTAATCGCTTATAACAAGAAAGTTTTGTTTTCTAGAGAAATAGCGAGAAGAATTCACAGATCTCCTGTTATGAACAATTTTTTGCACCTTGGTACGAATTATGGCATGAAGAAGTCCTCTGGAAGATTACAGAAACTTAAAACCAGACAATAAAACAATTAAGTGCAGATGGAACCTCCCTGGGAAGATTGAGTCAAGATCCAAACATTCGCATGCACAAGTCTACGCTATCCCGAATGGTAGCCAGGATGAATTTCATATTGTACAAGTGTCAGCCTCAACTCACTGATGTGCATAAGAAAAGACGGATATTCTGGGCAAAGGAACATGTGACCTGAAAAAGCCAATGGAAGCAAGTAGTGTTCAGTGATGAAAAAGGTTCAATTTAGATCGGCTAGATGGAGCAGCCTACTATTGCCATGATTTGCAGAAAGAACAACAGATATTTCCCAAATGGCAGCAAGGAGGAGGTTCATTAATGGTTTGGGCTGGATTTGGTTATCGTGGCACAACAAACCTTGCTTTCCCAACAGGTCAAATGAAAGCAACTGACTACCAAGATCTGCTGGATGTTCATGTTTTACCTTTTGAGGAAGTAATTGGAGGTCTATGTTGGATTTTCCAGCATGACAATGCTAGTATTCACACTGCAAACTCCACCTGCAAATGGTTTCTACAGAATGGATGTTGTTGTTTGTTAATACTGGATTTCTGACAATGAAGTCATTAATCCTCTTGCTCTCTAATATTTTTCACTGATGGATGGGGCACTAGAAGTGGCCGGGCATATTTGAAGGTGGTCTTGATCCATTTCCTCTTGCAGATCACATAGAGGACAGAGTGGTGAAGAATATATCCCAATTCTGTTTAAATATTTCGCCAGGCAATTATGTCCCATAATCAACCTGCAAGTTTGCAACTGCCGTCTTTCGAGGATACTCAGGAATTACTGTTTGAATGTTTGGTAGTTCCCATCTTTTATTTTTTTGATTTTTCATAGTAATATTTTGCAATAATTTTTTTGAATTCAGAGTGGACTAACCTTTTAGCTGCATAAAATTGTAGATTAACTATAGATTTCTGTACACTGCTGGTACCCTTTTTTGCAAGAAAATCAGCTTTGTCATTATCACTCAGTTCACTGTAAGCTGGTATCCATTGGAAGACTAGGTGTTTTTGAAGTGCTGTTAGATGGGTAAGGATTTTCCAACATTCTATGATTGTTTGGCATTTTGGTGACAGCTTGGAAGTAATTGCTATAATTGCTGTCCTCGAATCTGAGAGAATAACTGCTTGATGAAAATGTAAGATTCTATACAGAATGGGTATAATGGATTGTAATAGACTGGCCTGCAAATTCATTGGATCTGAACCCACCGGTTACCTATGGCGCATGTTATGTCGCTCAGTATATGGTGATAGCAAACAGTATTCTGAAATTGCAGAGTTAAAAGCTGCCCTCATATCTGCTTGCGAAATATACGAGGGTGGGTGAATAAGTAATGCCTCCTATTTTTTTTTTCCTTAAATAAGTTAATTATGTGAAAAATTTGAATTTGGCACAATTCCTCAAACCTTCTTCTCCAATCCCCTGCAGTAGGAACTTTCTAAGTCAACAGGTGGCAGCACTGCATCCTCTTGCAAAATGGCTGACATTGACATTCGTATTAGACAGCGTTCTGTGATTGAATTTTTGACTGCGGAAGGTGAAATGCCAATTCGCATTCACAAAAGGCTAAAAAATGTGTATGGTGATGCAACGATGGATGTCAGCACTGTTAGACGATGGGTTCGTCGCTGTAACGAAGCTGAAGGGCAAACACCATTGGCAGATGAAACGTGAAGCGGCAGGCTGGTGACTGCAGTGACTCCATGTAACATTCAGCGAGTCGATGAGATCATTCGTGGTGATCGCCGGATAACAACAGGTGAATTGTGTCGCATTACCTCCCTCAGTAAAGGCAGTGTGATGATGATTATTCACAACTGGGTTACTCAAAAGTTTGTTCAAGTTGGGTACCAAGAATGTTAATCTCCCAAAACAAAGAAACAAGTGAAACAATAGCCTCTGAACACTTGCAGCTCTTCAATTTGTAGGGAAAGGAGTTTCTGAAAAAAATTGTTATTGGAGACAAAACATGGGTTCATTTTTTTGAACCTGAATCAAAGCGGCAGTCAATGGAATGGCATCACACGTCACCAAAGAAAAAAAAATTCAAAACTCAGCGGTCGACAGGGAAAGTTATGGTGACAGTGTTTTGGGATGCAGAGGGTGTGCTTGTGATTGATTTTTTGGAGCAGGGAGGCACAATAAATTCTGTCCAATATGTCAGAACTCTCAAAAAGCTGAAAGCACGTCTTCGCCGAGTTCGCCCAACAAAAACTATGGCAGATGATGTTCTTTTGCATGACAATGCAAAACCACACACCAGCCAATACACCACTGCAGAAATTGAGAAATTCGGATGGCAAGTCTTACCTCACCCCCCCATACAGCCCTGACCTGGCACCATCAGACTTCCATCTGTTCGGGCCACTAAAGGAAGCTCATCGTGGGATTCATTTTGAAGATGAGGAGGCTGTGAAAACGTCCATGCGTCAATGGCTTAGGAAGCAAGACCCTGTGTTTTACCACACTGGAATACATGCCCTAGTTAAAAGGTGGACCAAAACTGTAGAAAAGGACGGAGATTATATTTAAAAGTGACAAATTAATCGTCATTGTTGTAGTTTTCAAGCTATGTAAATTGGATTCAATTGAGAGGTAGAACTGGAACTTAAAAATTCAATGCCACAACTGGGATTTGAACCACAGACCTTCCGCTTACCGGGCGGACGCTCTAACCACTGAGCTATTGTGACAAACTACCAGAATGGCATTAAATTCTCAAACCAGTTCGTATTTCTCCTGGTAAACCACAAAGGCAGTCTCACATCAGAGACAAATTACCCCAATGGTGACTTACTATTGTAAGTACTTTATATACCAGGATTAAATAACCTTCAGATGGTAATTATTATTTATTTATGCCAACAAACTTACTGTTGGTGTTTTTAAACACACAAGCCGTGTGTGGGCAATGTTTGAGAGCTAGAACTGGAACTTAAAAATTCAATGCCACAACTGGGATTTGAACCACAGACGGAAGGTCAATAGTAAGACTTGTATGCCAGGCGCTTTGTCATTGCCACTTTGCGAGTTAATTTAACCTTTTAAGACAGTTTTAATACTTTGCTGGGCATTTTAATATTATTACTTGAATGGCAAAAGCTATTATGCATGTTATTTGAGATGTACAAGACGTAGTTTGTGCAAAAATTTAAATAAACTGTTATTTAATGTTATATGCATTTTGACTGTACTGGTCCATGGTGATTGAGACATGTCCGTAATTTTTTGCACTCAATCCCTGCTCTAAGTACAAGAATCTCCGTTTTCTTTTTCTTTGGTGTTGTTAGTGTACTCATACAATAGGTCCATTTTATCAGAGGCCTTTACTGAATTATATTGCTATGTGTACTCTAATAAAAAGTTTGTAAAATCGGCTGGAAACCAGAATTAGCTCGTCATATGTTTTTGAACTGCACTTTAGCAAGGAGTACAATGTGTCTCTTAAACCACTGTTCCTCTGAATTTTGCACATTCCTCTCTCTAAGTACGTCAAGCAATATGTTTTAGGAAAAGCAGAACTGAACTAAAGCACACATGCTGTTTAATGGGTGGCCTACCTTCCAAAAATAAGGGGCTGCTGACTCACCTGGTATATACCGCGTGTTGCTTAACTGGCGGACTGCCCGGTGGCAGCAAGGGAGCGGGTGAGGACCGACGTGCTCTCCAGAGTTAGGCATAAAGGACCGGCAAGTCACAGGTACGGAACACTAACTACTGTATTAACTGACATTAGACTTACCTGCATCCCGTCAGATATTGAAATTAATGACCTTCAATGTGAGTACATTCCCACTATCTCCCAAACAATTCTGTTTTACTTGCGAAAGTTCATGCTGACTGTATATCTCTCATGATTTTGTGCTTTAGTTCTTTTAACAGATGTGGATTTAATGTGTACACTTTATTCTTTAACGTTTCTCATAAATAAAAATTGCTCAAATGTTTAGCACAAGAGGTTAACATTTCCAAGATGTCAGCTTTTGCGGCAATGAAACTTCTGAAACTTAAAAGTTCATACTTAACAACCACAAGATCCTGTAAGTAGGGTTAATTGTTGCAATTGGTTTTATCAGTCTGTTCATAATGGCGACATGAACCCACTTTTAACATTCTTCACTGATGAAGCATGGTTTTATCTTCAATTAAAGGTCACATTTCTACTCAGAACAGCTGGGTTACTGAAAATCACCATGTTTTTCATGAAGTTCCTCACTCTGCGTAGAATTATCTTTGTGACACAAAAGTTGATTCACACATTTATGTAAATTCTATTTTAAAGAAGAAATTTTTTTTTTTTTTTTTTTTTTTTTTTTTTTTTTTTTTTTTTTATATATACACTTGCAAAATTACAATCTGTTCAATAGTTGAACAATAAGTAACAATGATAACATTAATTTTTCAAACTATGGCCCATTGGCCATAAATTTGCTTATAATTTGGGTGCAAATCTGTACTGCAATTCCAAGACTTGGTTTCTCTGTAGTCGGCTTGTTGTACTGCTGCTGTTGTCAAGTAGATTTATTGCCAGTGTATTGGGATGACTGTAGAGACGCTTTTGGTAGGACAGGCTGTATGCTGCGATTTCCTGTTTGATTGTTGGGAGTTTAAAATCATTGTAGATGTACTTATTACCGATGTACCAGGGGATCTTACCAATTGTTCGCAGAGTTTTGGTTTGAAAACGTTCTAGTATTTCGATGTTTGAGTTGCTTGCTGTACCCCATAGTTGAATTCCATATGTCCAAATTGGTTTCAGTATAGTTTTGTAGATGATTAGTTTGCTTGTCACTGAGAGTTGTGATTTAGGTCCAAGAAGCCAGTGCATTTTGGAATATTTTAAATTTAACTGTTTGCGTTTGGTGCATATGTGTTTTTTCCAGGTGAGTCGTCTGTCAATGTACATCCCTAGATATTTCACGTCTTGTGCTTCTGGAATAATCTGATTGTTAAGAGTAACAGGTGGACATGAGCGTTTACGCAGTGTAAATGTTACGTGGTGACTTTTAGATTCATTAACTTTAACTCTCCATTTCTTAAGCCACATTTCTAAGTCAGAAAGATGGTCTTGTACAATTTGGGAAGCAGTAGTAGGATCTTCATGAGCTGACAGAATGGCTGTATCATCTGCAAAAGTTGCTATAGTTGTGTTTTCTTTTGTTGGTAGGTCAGCAGTATACAATATGTATAGAATTGGTCCTAGTACACTACCTTGTGGTATGCCTGACTTAATAGGATGAAGCTCTGTAAGGCTATCTTGGAATTTTACTTGAAAATATCTGTTTTCTATGTAAGATTTTAATAACACATAAAAAGGATGTGGCAAAGATTTCTTCAGCTTAAACTTTAGTCCAGTATGCCAAACTTTATCAAATGCCTGACTAACATCAAGAAATACTCCTGAGCAGTACTGTCGTCGTTCAAATGCGTGGTTAATCACTTCAGTTATTCGATGTATTTGTTCAATTGTGGAGTGTTGGGGTTGGAATCCAAACTGGAAGCTGGGAATCAGTGAAGACAAGTGAGGTTTCAGTTTAATGAGAAGTAACTTCTCAAATAATTTAGAAAGCACTGGGAGCAAACTAATTGGTCGGTAAGATTTTACTTCATGTGGAGGTTTTCCTGGCTTTAGAATGACTATAATCTGTGCTATTTTCCAAGCTCCAGGGAAGTAACCAGTCCTTAATATAGCATTAAACATACAATTTATGAATATGACTGCTTTAAATGGTAGCTCCTGAAGCATTCGTCCAGTGATGAGATCATATCCTGGTGTTTTTTTTACATTTAACTGGCTTATGACTGTTCTTGTCTCTCTATATAATATAGGCGGAATTGGAAGTGCCATTTGAAATGGAGTATAGAGATATTCCTTAATCTCATCTTCGTCTTTTTTCTGGATGCACGAAGGAAAGGGTTGAAATACTGAAGAAAGATGTTCGGCAAATAGGTCCGCCTTTTCTTGACTACTTCTTGCCCAAGTGCCATCATTCTTTTGAAGTGGGGGTATCGGCTCCGTTGGTTGTTTCAACTTTTTTGTGGCCTTCCAGAGCGAATAATCTGTAGCTTCTGTAGGAGTTAAATTTATCAAGTATTCCTGGATATTCTGATTTTTAAAATCCTGTATCAGTCGTTTTAGCTCTTGTGAAGATCTGTTAAATAAATTTTTATCGCTAGGATACCTTCTATTTTGCCAGTTTCTTCTTAGTTGTCGACGTCCCTTTATTTTTTCACGAATAATCTGTGGATATTTATTAACAGTTAAGGAATTATTATGGTTCAATTCTGGAGTAGCCTTCAACACAGCAGAATGAGTTAGCGTGGTAAAGTTGGCTACGTGTTCTTCTATTTCTTCAGACGTTTTAAGGCTAACGTTTAGGTTTATGTTATCCTCTATGATTTGTTTGAAGTGATCCCAGTCAGTGTATCGGTTACTCAGAGTGAATGGTCGTTGTTTCAAAGCTACAGTGGTGCTCAACATCATTACTATAAGAGAATGGTCGGAAGACAGGTCGAAGCATGACTCTATTGTCACATAATCTGGTGAAATTCCCTTTGTTATAAAGAAGTCTAAAAGATCCGGTATTTTGTTTCTATCCGACGGCCAGTATGTTGGTTCTCCAGTTGATAAGGTCTGTAAATTATTGTTTGCTATTGCAAAATAGAGCTGTCGGCCTCTGGTGGAGGTTAAACGAGATCCCCAATATGTATTCTTTGCATTCCAGTCGCCGCCTGCTATGAATTTATTGCCTAGAGTCTCAAAAAACACTTCAAATGCCACTTTGTTTATGGAATGTCGAGGAGGACAATAGATGGACGATATAGTTAAGGGACCTTTTGGTGTGGTTACATTTATGCTTGTAGCCTGTAGGAAGTCTTTATCGTTTTTAGGCATTTCGTGATGAACAATTGAATTTCTTATTATAATGGCAGTTCCGCCATGAGCTCTACCTGAGGGATGGTTTGTGGTGTATATTGCATAACCTGCTATTCTTAAATAATTTTTGTTCGTAAACCTTGTTTCAGAAATAAGCATGATATCTATATCTTCTGTTTTTAAGAATAATTCTAGTTCTTGTCTGCGTTGAGACAAGCCATTGGCATTCCATGATGAAATTTTTAATGTGTTAATCATTTTGTTTTCTGCTGGCGATGGTCTTGATGAGATCGAACATTCTATCCATCATTTTGTCCATAATTTTTTCTACAGTTTTTTCAAACCTTGTGAACATCTGTTCCATAGCAGAAAGTAGTTGTGTGGTTTCATTATTATTTGAATTTATGCTTCCGTTTGTCATGTCTGCGTAAGTCTTGCCTGATACGGTAGGACTTTGTATGGTGATTTGTGCCGCTGCTGGTGGTGTGTTAGTTGTTAATGAAACACGTTTCTCTCTAAGTGGTGGAAATACCTTCTCCTTATATTCCTTATATGTTTGACATCCTCTATAACTTGCAGGATGGTTTTGGTTGCAGTTTACGCAAGTAGCTGGAGTGTCAAGCTTTTTCTTACAGACGGCAGTCGGATGATCGCCACCGCACTTAACGCATCTGAAAGGGCGATTACAGTGGTTCTTGGTATGCCCAAACCTTTGACAACGTTTACATTGAACAATTTCTCTTTTTGTGTGTGGTGGCTCAAAAGTTACTATCATATTGTTTAAGTGTTTCACCTCAAATATTGTTTTGTTGTTAGAAGCTGGTTCTAAATCGATAAAGAAAAGTGGTAGAGGCTCTTTTGTAACTCGGTGCAACACATTTACTATATTTCTTACTGTGTGCCCTAGTGTGCCTAGTTCTTCTTTAATCATGCTTACGTCCTCCGTGTAGTGCATTCCTCTAAGTACTACCCTATACGCTCGTTCGTGTTTCAGCTGATAAGTGTAGTGACTGATGTTTTCTTTTAAGAAATATTCTCTAATGAATTTGTAGCTATCTATGTCCACTGGCATCAATTTCACAAGATGTCCAGATCTCATTGTAGTTAATGTGTATTTCTCTTTAGAAATTACACAGTCCATCACTTTTTTAAATTCTTGGATATTCCTTACACCTGTTACAAAAATAGGTTGAGCTTTAGGTGTACATGTATCAAGCGTTTCATTTGTCTCCTGATTCTCCAGGTCGCCCAGTGCTGCAAATCTATTTGATGTTGGTAAATTATAAGTGCTACGCGATGTGGATGCATGTAACACTCCTGCGTTAAGCTTAATAGATGGCACCTCATCTTGCTGCCAATCCTTTGAGGGATTTAAAGGGCGCATTCGCTTTCTGTTTGGTGTTGTAGGAGAATGTTGGTAATCATGCTCCATTTCATGATTTACTGACTCCGTTAGTGAAGCATTTTCATTCATATCATCGTCTATATTTGACGGTATCATTGCTAGGCTAGTTGTTGGATTATCAGATTCGTGTAATTTTAAGGTTGGAGCACGTATGTAATTCTTAGTGGTCTTGCCAGGATCTAAATCGCTCTTGGTCCTCCCCATTTAATTCCAAGAGGAATAAAAGAAGAAATCCTTATTCGTTTATAAAACAAAAACAAGTTTTGCTTTTGTTTACTCCTCGAAGAAGTTGGCAACAGATATGGCAGCAGCTTATGTTTGGTTAGAAATCTGATATTTTTAGAAACCAAATAACTTATTATATTATTTAAGAAAAGTGTTGCTAACACTTACGTGATGAGACTGGTCTCAAGGCTGTAATCTAATTAGAAGATGGTGGTTATAAAGCCGATACACTGCTTTAAAAAGAAATATTTCACGTAGGCACTAATCTAGCAACAAACAATATTCGCATGGCCTACTCAAAGAAGAAATGAAAAATTGTGTGACTGCTTTCAGCAGGATTCCACTATACCACACAGTGCTGGTAATTCTGTGCGTGAATTGTGAAGTGGGTATGCTGACAAAATAATTAGTCAAGGATTCTGGCCCCCTCATTCCCCTTATCTATCCCCATGCGATTTTTATTTATAGGGAACTTTAAGAATAAAGCGTAAGCATTAAACCTGCACAAGTTACAGGAACAGAAGAACAAAGTCACAAGAGATATACAAGCAATCAGTCAACATTAACTTTTGTAAGTAAACCAGAATTATTTTCGGAGATACAGGGAATGTATTAGTGTTGAAGGTTATCAATTTCAATATCTGACATGTTGCAGGTAAGTCTAATGTAAGTTAATACAGTAGTTAGTGTTCCATACGCCTAACTCTGGCATAGAGCATGTCGGTCCTTGCCCACTTCCTTGCCAACATGGGGCGGTCTGGCCAGTCAAGGAACGCATGGTATAAAAATGTTGTTGTTAGCTAATGCTGGATTGCTGACAATGAAGTCATTAATCCTCCTGCTCTCCAATATTTTTCACTGATGATATTGAAGAGAGCAATAGCAGTAATAGCAACCGCTTTTTAGAGAGCACCATATTGGTATAAAAATGTATGTGTGTTAAATAAGGAAAAATTGAAGCTATTAACAGTGAAGCAACAAGATTCTAAAGTAAGAACAAATTAGAAACTAAAAACTTCACTTATCTTAGTATTATTTGCTGACCCTGGGTTTCAGGCTGTGTCCAGCTCATTCTCATTCTCATTCTTACTTTAGAATGTATATGTGTATATGTATACAACAGCTGATCTCCAAAACTGATCAACTGATCACCTGATGTGTATTTTTGCATGGAGAAGGTTTGTGTGCTATGTTATTTACTGGGCAACATACTACATTCACATCGATTTTCTCTACTCACTTTTATAAGAAACACAATCACACTTCTTTCTCTACTCCTTCTACAAACAATTCATACAGTTTTCTATATGTTTGAAATTGAAATGCAATGCATTATATTCATATGGTTATCTTCACTTGCTTTGTTTTTATGAAACAAAATTATATTTCTTTCCCTATTCCCTCTTCTACAAAGAATTCATTTAATTTTCTATATGATTGAATTAGGGATGCAACGTTTTACATTCACACAGCTTTCTCTTCTTACTTTTCTTCCTGTGGTATTTGGGGTTGTTCAGCAGTACATTTGCTTTGCCAGTGTTTTTACTTATTTATTTAGTTTATTGTGTGTTCTTTATAGTATCCAATCTAAGTCTAAAGGTTGTAGGTGTAAAATCGTCAAACCACAGGCAACACTGGGTATTTCTTCTAGTAGCTATATAAAAGTGTAATAAAAGTAGTTCTGAAAATATTTAACATGAAGTAGTTGGAAAAACAACCTTTTGTAAGAATAGTTTGTAGAAGAGTGGGTAGAGAAAGTCATGTGAGGGACAGATGGATGGATGGATTTTTTTACCCTCTTCCGCTATTTTAATGTTCCTAAGCAGCTACACCAACAGTTTTGCAGCATAGGCTATAGTTCTATGCATGTTGCTAGAGGTGTTATAAAGTGGTTTTACTTTTTTACATATGTATGTGTTGATTTGAAATACAAATTTGTTGTTTTGCATTTTTTTTAATTTCTGTATCTCAACAAATCTACTCTATGATTTTAATGGTGAGTGATAAAAGCATACATTTACTCAAAAGTTTTATGTTGTTTCTTTGCTGCTCATAACTTCAATGAGTAGATGTCTCTCAGGCTGTGTGAATGGACAGTGCCATGAATAACAAGCTTAGAGAATGTTATATATTTAAAAAAATGTCAAAATTTACGTTTGCTGCTATGGCAAATATTAATTCAGTGTTCTGAAAGTCTTGCTATAGTCAATTAGAATCTACCTCCTTAAATTAATATAAGGGACAAGGCTCTCTTGTGTAACATAAATCAAACAACTTAGGGCATGTTTTTTTAAAATTATTTTGTTTGTTGACGATGCTGTAAATTGCCAGGATCATATCAGCGCCACAGGAGGTCTTTTACGTGTCAGTAAATCTACTAATAAGGAGCTGTCTTAAGCAACACAGTGTTGATAACAGTCTTCTACAATGGAAATTGAAGATCAACGTTATTCAAGAGATTCTGTGAGATATGAAATAAAAAAAAAAATTAATTTAATATCATACTGGCAAGTTGCCACGGTAGCTCAGTGGTTAGAGCAGCCATGTGTGAAGTGGAAGATCTGTGGTTCATATCCTGCCTATGGCACTGAATTTTTCAGTCCTGATTCTACCGCTCAAATATTGTGCACATACAGCTTGTGTGTTTAAAAGCACCAACAGTATATATTGGTTGGCATAAAATAACATATAATTTACACTTCACTTTTTAGATTTGCTAACATGTAAAAAATATTATAGTAGTGATTGCTACAAAGTATTTATGGTTCTACATATTTTAATGGAAGTTTCTGATGTCATTGGGTGTGTTTGTATTTCCCTCAATGTTGTGTTGATCCTAAGGCTTCTGATGATCTTGAATTTCTATAAATTCTTGAAGATCTGGTAGCTAGAATTTCTCTTTATTTTCATAGATTCATTTATTTTCTCCAAAACCTATTCCAATGCCTTACATGTCATGTGCCATTTTGCAGGCATTTCTTTATGTCTCTTTATGATTTTATGATAGTATTTTTGTTTCTACTGAGTTGGAATTTTATTTACCTTCTTCACCAGGTATGTGTAATGTGCTATCTACTTGAATTATTAATCAATGGATTTGTTAAGTTTTCAAGTAAATAATATTTTATTTTCAAACATATAGTTTTATTTCTAGTGTCATAATGAAGTCAATTATCTTCTCACTCAGTATATTTAATATAGTTACTTTTAATGTGTTATATACAATATGGTTTGTTTTTTCTATTAAACAAGATCTCAAGCAATTAGTTATGTTGTTTCTGTATGCACGATGCGCATGTGCTTTATGTCTGCTATTCTTTACATGATAATTTGGTGTGAGAAGGATTCAAGCTCATCTTTTTACTTTATATTTTAGGTGTGAATGCAATAAGTGACAAAATGAGTATTATTACTGCTTTATGTGAATGTTGTTAGCAAAGCATATTCTTGATGCAGTTGTCTCTAAGTTGGAATTAACCTTTTAAGACTGCTACATTGTTCTGCAGCATGACAGTATTAAAAATCTGATGTGTTGCACTCACATGATTTTCTCTACTCTTGTACTAACCATTCTTACAAACTCTTATTCCTGTATCTTCTTTGTGTTAAGATAAACATTTGTACAAATTATCTTATTGCTTATTTCCTTGTAGGTACAAGGGGAATATTAGAATACAGTAGGCTTTGAGCAATGGTCAAATCTTTTAAAGCTTTGAGATTCCGTTCTCTTTGCACACTTAACTTATTAAAAAATGAACACCGATGTACCACTTCACGAAAGTTTTAAGTTTTCCGAAACTCACACACACAACAAGGAATATCTCTGAAATGGTTCACTCTACAAGAAAATTTATGTGGGCATAAATTGTGTAATTTAGCAAGATCTGCATTTTTTGTATAGTATGATTTGGTCTATCTCTTAACGGTTTACCAGTTATGCTAAAGTCATCCAGAGTAAATGCGACTACAGGGCTATAGCCAGAAAATTCAAAATATACATTTCATTTTGCATAAAAATATCTCAAACATATGACATTTTAATCAAAATTGTTGAGCCATTTTCAAGAAAATCAAAATTTTCCATCTAAAGTGTAGTTTAGAGTGGGGCTATTTTCTTCAAAATCTTTGTGTCGCATCCTTGAAAGACATTAAACATAAATACCAACTTTGGTTTTTAACCTACTTTTCGTTTTTGAGTTATGCTGTCCACAGACACACACACACACACACACACACACACACACACACACACACACACACACACACACATTTCCAGTGAAATCTTGACATGAAATTTTTGAGTGGAATACGATACTTCCCCTACTTACCAGTAGAGAAAGTAAAAACCGAACAAAAGCCTCTTGGATAAATGCTCTTGTAGCACTGCTATGGTGCTCCTATGCTGCTACTACTACTACATTACTCAGCTAACATAGTGTCGTTGCTCAAGTTAGGAATATAATGTTGGTGGAGAGGGGTAGCTTAAGAACAACATGGAAACACTTTGAGAGGTAGAACTGGAACTTAAAAATTCAATGCCACAACTGGGATTTGAACCACAGACCTTCCGCTTACCGGGCGTTTGAGAATTTAATACCATTCTGGCAGTTTGTCACAATAGCTCAGTGGTTAGAGCATCCGCCCGGTAAGCGGAAGGTCTGTGGTTCAAATCCCAGTTGTGGCATTGAATTTTTAAGTTCCAGTTCTACCTCTCAAACTTTGCCCATACACGGCTTGTGTGTTTAAAAACACCAGCAGTAAGTTTGTTGGCATAAATAAATAATAATTACCATGGAAACACTTGCTATTTAAAATTGAATCATTACAACAGGATAATTATTAACACCCATAGATTGTGCATAAAAGTGTCTTGTAGAAGTTGTTGTGGCAAACATAAAGTACACTGGTTGAAAACTATTGTATAAATGTTATTAATATGAATCTGTTGATATAATGTAACATAAAAATGAAGAAATAGAATGTAGGCCACCAACCACACTGAAAAGATATGGTTAAAGTATGGTGCAACTAAATTTGGGTATAATACATAGATTTAGGTCAACAGTCACTCACCCAAGAATAATGGCTTTGTGGTGCTGCTGAATATTAAAGATGATATTACCAAAATAAATATATAATATAAATTGAATAATTAATAAAATAATTTCACATAATTATGAAATAATAAGATTATAATTCAATAAAAACCAACTTAAGAATATAAAGCAGCATTTTCTGTTATTCTAAGCATGATGTGCATGAGGCAAGTCATGTCACAAGATGGCTACCAGTTACCGTGAAAAAATGTAAAACAAATATGTTTACAAAATGAAATGGCTATATCTAGTTCCTAAAGAGAGAGTGGATGTGCACATGCTGGTATTGCATTTGGAAAACAGCCCAAGAACATTATCCCTAATGATAGGATTACAGGAATCCTTGGACTGTGTAGATAAGACTTTCCCCCTAAAGCTATGACAACTATGCATTTATGGAATTAAGCTGAAAAGAGAAAGAAAATCTAATTACTATGGTCAATTACAGCTACAAACATAATTACTTTAGAAAATACTTGGATCAATAGCAAAGTTATGATTACTCTAAATTAACCACTTATTGCTGGAATAAACTATCTTTAAGTTCCAACTTAATTCAACTTAGCTTTAGTTTGAGAATAATTTCTCTGGAGAACAATTTATCAGCCAGGTAAATTCTGGAAGCACTTGCGAGCTTTCAAAAGCTTATGTGTTTCTCTTCCTCAGGGAATGACAAATGTCCTAGTCATCTCTATCTAAAGTCAGTCCAACGGGGGGAATGGCATGGTGCTGCTCCATGACAAGCTCAAGCCTTACCTGTGAGGTGAATTCTGGGCATCGATGACATCCCTTGTGGAGCTCTCTGATTGGCACACCACAGGAAGTATGTGTGCACTAAAACCAGGGCTGGCTTTAGGTTTTACACTTACTGATGTGGTAATGAAACACAGGTGAATATATGATGCAGTGCATCCTGAATGCTTGAAAGTGTTCCACCCCACATTTTAACTTCGCCTTACTAATCACATACAAACAGCATCATTGCTCAATACATCTACACAAGTGAATACAAATTCCTCACTCTCAATTACACAAGTTAAGGCACTTTTATGAATTCACTAAGGGACATATTGATATTAGTATTGAAGTATGTCTCCTAGGACCCTCCATGATTTATCACTCAACTCCATGGTACAATAGCAGTACCCATACATCTTTCTCTCCATCCCCTCTTTGTGCACTAACTGTATGAGTAGCTGGAGATAGATTTTTCTGGTTGATCACCACTAGGAGGAGGTAAGGTGTAGCTTAAATAAGAAGGGGAGAATAAAAAGCAAACAAATGCTCAGAAAAAGTTAATGACAAGATAAACAGAATTTGATAACTAATTGTCAGATTACACTGCTTTCTCCAGAAGCCAGAACATCTGAAGACATTGACCTTGGAGGCTTATACCTGAGCAATTCTGCATGTGACTGACATTTACACTACGTTTTCTTCTTAAAGTGTCTGTCTGAAGGTCAAGATAGGTGAAAAAATGTTATTTTAAAAACATATGATGACAGAGAATACATTGGTGGTTGTGATAGGAAATATAAAAACCTTAAAAAAGTGAAACAATTATTTAATAATGAGTGCCGAACTTTTTGTGACTCACTGCCTTTTTTGTCAATGGCAGTTCCAACTTCAAACGTTTGTCCTCCATTTTCTCTGAAAGTTTTCTTATTTGATTTGTTCTGAAAAATCACTTGAGAGAGGAACTTCTAAGCTTTCAAATGACCTGAAAAAAGGTTGGCATGTTATTCTCATCTGAAGATATTTATTCAAACGGTCAGCGTGACTGACATTTGTGAAAATATTATGTATCATACATGTGTAATACATTCAGGTGTGTAATTGCATTTATCGTTTTGAGAAGAATCATTTCCTTTGGAGAAGCATTAATGTGATGCAACATAAACAGAATAAACAGATCTTCCTTTCATAGAAGTTTGAAAACAGTATTGTTGTAATTAATTTAATTTAAAAGGTGAGTCAATTAATAACACTGAACAACACTTACAACATAATTTTCCGGAACACATTTCGAAGGTTAACTTTCCTCCATTATCAACCGGACAATAACTGTTAGGAACATCAAGAGTAAACAATTAGAAAAATCAGCAGTTGCATTTCACTTTTGGACAAAAAATCATGACATAAAGCTAGAACCGAAACTTCTCAAACACATAACCGGAAAACAAGAACTGTCCACATGGGAACAAATCTTCATTTTAAAAAATAGAAACCAAGTATTTAATTTCTACATTCCTCACAAAGATATTTTTAGCTAGTTCATTGAACCATTACCAGAAGAAACGTCAGAAGAAACATCACCATCCACACCATGAAACACCATGGAAACCCAGCTTTTGTCTGGTTGATAATGGAGGAAAGTTAACCTTCGAAACGCGTTCTGGAAAATTATGTTGTAAGTGTTGTTCAGTGTTATTAATTGACTCACCTTTTAAATTAAATTACAATAAACAGATGTTGACAGCTCTCATTTCTTATCACAGTTACGTCATTGCAAGTATAAAAAGCTAACTCAAAACCATAACAAAGACGGCACATGAGAGCATACAGCACACACATGTAAAGCAAGATACTGGATTGGACTCCTCATAGTGCAGGAACGCTAAATGCAGTAGCCTCGTAATATACGTGCATATCACTACACTGCTTTTATTTCCGAAAGTTGTGTATCATTCTGACACTTTCCACACATGAAAGAAAAGCATATTCCACAACATTTAAACATAATACTTTCACATAATGAGCCCGCTGAGTGGATGACATAGGTGAAATATGTTCAAATCTTTTGTCGAGAAATTCTTTTGCTTCCTTAATTTCAGGCAGAGAAACCTCAAGAACACATATTTTGGTTTTCTTTCTAACTGTGTTGACAAATTCTTCAGCACTCTGAATCCTGCTTCCCACTTTCGCAGCTGTTCATGCCATCCTCTTCACTTGTCCTCCAATTGCATCTACTGCCCCCTTTCCGTGATAGGATTCCAAGAAGTGCCATTCAATTTGGATTCCAAATACTTCAGAAAGATGTCACATGACTCATTATGCATTTCTGCTTAAAATACTAGCAGCTCCATCAGAAAACACTTTCACAAGTTCAAGAATCGGATCAATATCCAACATTTCCGAAAATATATTCCTTAGGCAAATATCAACTGCATATTTGTCATGTGGTACATAATCAGACACCAAAGCAAAAGATTGCTTCTAAATTTCACCAGTACCTTATATCCTATACCAGACAACTACAGTAAATATTGAGATCTGTGTATTGTTCCAGTGGGCAGCAGTTGGGCATTTTGCTCCTTGCATGTGTAGTTCTCAGAGAAGTCAATCTGTATCACAGCTTCACTAATTGCAACATTTTCCCAAGCCTTCTTAAAGGCCTTGGATTGCTGTCTTTTTACGTAAACGTGATTTAGGAAATGTGGCAGGCAATTGGTCAGTTCTTCAATGCAGCCTTTTACGGATCTCTTTTTTACTTCAATTTCCATTCTTCCATTACGTGAACTCAACAGGTTCCATTCGCATGGAGAATTAGCAAGTTCATCCAAAATGTCTGCTTCACTCAATCCTGGGCACTTGGAGCATCCTCCCTGCATACATTCACTCGATTTCTGAACACAAACCACTTGTGCTATGAGCTTACGAAATTCACTCTCAGTGAGTATGTGATTTTTACGCACCGCCTTGAGAAGAAACTTCGCATTGTAATGTATAATGCATGTGCACATGTTATGTGGGATCTGACTTCAAAAACACACATGAACAGAGCGTAATTCCGCGAATTTTGTCAACCCCACGGACATTTCTTCTCAGTCTTGTAGAAAGAGCATATGTGCTTCTTTTAATGATACCACTAGATACCTAATGCAAACTTCTTCTGTTTCTCCTTGTACACGGATTTCAGGAGCTTGGTAAGATATTGAATCATTCTGATAGAACTTGATGATTGCACTTTTAAGTTCCTCTAATAGTTGTTTTCCTGATACCAGGACAGAATACTTTGGCTTTACAACATGTAATCCCTCAACTGCTGACTTACGAATCATTTCCTTTATTTTGCGTGGAGATTGCGGCAGTGCTTCCTCAACACGTTTTCTGCACTTTCCAAAATGATGTCTGCTTTTGAAAGTGGTTGATGTTGATGGAGTATCCTTATCAATCCCTTCTTGGTCTCTTATCTTCTGTCTCGCCCGCTGTGCTTGCTTATGTCTCCTATATTCAGCTTTGGGGTGTTCTCTTCCTTGTTTAGTTTGTTTCAGTATTGCTATTCCTTTCCTCATAGTCACTTTTATTTTTTCCTTCCATTGTTAATAACTGCCTTGCTCCTTCAGACGTTTGTATTCATGTTGTCTTTGGGCTGGTGTTTTAACCATCGAGTCAGAAACGGACTGATTGACTGAAGTCTCACAAGCAACTGTACACGTATGGCAACCACAGTATGCCCACACTAACTGTCCGTTAGTCACGTGTTTTGTGGGAAAGCGAATGACTAGAGGCAAACTTTCTGATACTTTTTTAATTGTTATATTGTAATGACACAGAGTTAAAAATTATATTTTTTTCAGTCTTACTTTTCCCTCCAGAGGACTTTATCCTTATTTACCGTGACTAACTGACAGTGACACACAGTAATAAGGCTCTAAGGATTTTTTATAAATGTCAAAAATTATTAGCCATATACACGTTTCAAAGACGAAGAGTCATTGTGTGATATACAGGGAAAAAAAATTAAAACAATTGTACATAGCTCCTGAAATATTGATATGAAAATCACCATTATTCATGCTTATTTTTAGTGTTTTGGAAATATATGGGTAAGAAGTGAAATTTGAACCTATATTCACGTTAAAAACATTTATTTTTCACTTCATAAGATACTTTGGAGTATCTAGCATCATCTTTCCTCAGTAAAAAAAGTGTAACATTAATTTCAAATTTTAACACTCTGTATGACATATTTGCAGAATTGGTCACCTCAAATTAATTACTTACCACAGCTTTTGAAGGAAGCTACATTTCCACATTTTGTAGACCAAAGCACAAGGCGCATCTATAAAGTAAATCTTCCTGGTGCCACAAAGAGAAACAAAATACAATTTAATTGGGGAATATATTGGAAAAACAGATACAGGAAGTGTTCAACTATTTTTCAACATATTCATCTCCAAAATTCAGGCATTTATCATACGTAATGGGATCAACCTTCGTATTACTGTGTCATAGGAATCCACCGACTGGGATTGAAACCGCTGTATGACAACCATCTCCATGTCAACTAAACTCCGTGGCACAACAGCCCATTGTGGGCCAAGGCCTTCCATGCAACCACTGAACCCACAACCTCTGTTCACAATGGGTGTCATGAGTCGGGTGCAGTAGTGGAGGGTGGTACAGGGTTAGTGCCTCAGGTTTCTCCTGGCGATGAATGGGTTCTCACTATCAGGAAATAGAGTTACAAGCAGAGAACCAGGAATGAGGGGGATCAGCCCATAATCTGGTATGAGATTGACAAAGATGATATGAAATGAAGGTGATATTGAAGAAAGGAAAGATAATTGCAGAACAGTTCGTGGAATGAATGGTGGGAGAAACTGGAGAACCCAGTGAAAACCTACCCTGATGCCACTTCGTCCACCACAAATCCCACAAGCTGTCCCTCAGAGTTTAACCAGAGATGTCTAACTACTCAGCCATGGTTGCCTCTCTGTCAGTCTGAAAATGTCCCACAAGACATGAATTTCTTATGTGAATCACTGGGAGGCTGAAGAATGAAAGATCAAACACCTTCCAGCAGAATTTTTGTAGGAGCTCTTGTCCATTGAACTGTGTGAGGCCAAGCCTTACTGTGCACCAAGACAACATCGACATTGTGCTTCCTACAACACTTATCCTGAACGGCTTGTCACTGTTGTTGTTGTAGTGTTTAACGCCCGCTTTTACTACTACGGCACCGCAGGCGGTAACACTGATGATACATGGAATGAAGATGGAGCACCGGTGGAATGAGTTGGCGGGGGAAACCGGAGCACCCGGAGAAAACCCGCCCTGACGCCGCTTCGTCCACCACGAATACCACATGCGGGTCGCTGGGATCGAACCCGGGCCGCCTAGGTGGTAGGCGAGCGCGCTAACCGCTCGTCCACGGCGCCGCCGTCCCGGCTTGTCACAATTTCCACATTGCTTCCCAGTAATGCTCAGCATTCTCCATTTCATCTCTAATCAGAATTTCGACGAGGAGAACTCCATGTCTCCCAGAACATCAAACACAGCACTTTCTATGCTGATGCAGTGTGATTGAGTTTCGCCTTGCAGGGAAAGCTACTGTGACCCCAATGCATTGACTGCTGCTTGGTTTCTGGGTTATTGTGTGAAACTCACATTTCATCACCTGTGATTATCTGGCCCAGAAAATCATTGCTGTCATCATGGTATTACTGCAAAAATGTCAAAACAGTCCCCATGCACTTCACTGTGTGTTCTGGAGTTACTTGCTTCAGTATCTGCCTGGCACACAATTTCTGGAACAACAGGGGCTCCATGACAATTTCATACTATAATGACCTCCTGCTGTGTTCCTCTTCATGAACATCTTGGCAACTTACTGCAGTCTTTACAGCAGTGATGCACCATCGCTTGCTCATAACGTTTTGCCATAGCTGACAATGAATTTCAGTAATTGTTAAGCTCTGTGCTTTCAAAAATCTATCACACATGGAGGGAGCTTCAAGACAAGCCTCAATTTTCAATTGCTGCTACAAAGCTATCGTGAAATCTCATGAAGTTTCACTAGCATATGTGCCATGCCCATCATTACTCTATAAATACCTGCAGTTGCATCATCCAACATATGGTTTGCTAGGTGGGACGAGAGGGAAACTTATTTTATGTATTCACCTCATACCATCAGCATGAGAGGTAATTTTATTGTTGTTGTTATTAGTTTTTTCATCTGTTTTTCTGAATACGTGGGTCATTAAAAATTTAGTGGCAACACTGCCTTCATTTGACGCTATCAGTGGTAAATCATGTAAGCTGATAACAATGAAAAATAAGAGCATCTAATGTTTGTTAGCTGTGAGTTGAAGACAATAATTTTATTTAATAAGACATTTTTAGTAAGTATAATTTTAGGCTGTTATCTTTAGTGCTCTAAATATGTTTAGTAAATACGAACAAAGATGCTTCATTAAAATTTAGGTTGCAAGAGGTATCAATGCTCGACAGATGGAACTGGGAAATTCTAGAACATCCTCTATACTCCCCAGATATGAGCCTATGTGATTTCGACCTTTTTACAAAAATGAAATTACCACTTAATTCGCTTTAGAACCAGACAGGCAATTATATCAGCAGTAGAGCAACCTGTTCGAATATTAGGACAAGATGCTGTGGATGGCATCCTTTGGCTCCCTGATGTATGGAGGCCAGTTCTTCATGTTGGAGGAGATTACTTCTAAACACAGCAATAATGTTACTGCTCCAAAAATGTTTTATTTGTTGTTAATTCAAATGTTGCCACTAATTAATGAATGAGCTATGTATTTTACATAATGTGTTTTAATCTATTTTAAATCTCTGTTTGCAGATCACAGTTTCAGAAGTTTTCTGCAGCAACATATTGATCAAGCATTTACTAAAGGTTTTGATGACAACGTGGGAAGGCATATTGCACCAGCTCATTTTGAGGTATAAATATACAGTGCATTGAAATAAAGAAATTAGGATCAGTAACACTAAGGTGATCTCCTGTCATTTTTGCTCACAATGATAGAGGCAAGTAATGTAACAGCATTACAAATTTGAAATTATCGGTAATGATGACGATGACGGTGGTGATTATTATTATTATTATTATTATTATTATTATTATTATTATTATTATTATTATTATTATTATTATTATTATTATTATTATTATTATTAGTATTATTATTAGTATTATTATTATTATTATTATTATTATTATTATTATTATTATTATTATTATTATTATTATTATTATTATTATTATTATTATTATTATTATTATTATTATTATTATTATTATTATTATTATTGTTGTTGTTGTTGTTGTTGTTGTTATCATTGTCATTATTATTAATTATTATTGTTATTATTATTATTATTATTATTATTATTATTATTATTATTATTATTATTATTATTATTATTATTATTATTATGCCTAAGGCATCTCCCATATACAGACGGCACCCTTATCGCCCGGCCGCTTGATGTTGTTGTTGTTGTTGTGTTTAACGCCCGCTTTTACTACTACGGCACCACAGGCGGTGACACTGATGATACGTGAAGATGGAGCACCGGTGGAATGAGATGGCGGGGGAAACCGGAGTACCCGGAGAAAACCCGCCCTGACGCCGCTTCGTCCACCACGAATACCACATGCGGGTCCCTGGGATCGAACCCGGGCCGCCTAGGTGGTAGGCGAGCGCGCTAACCGCTCGGCCACGGCGCCGCCAACTTGATGAAGATCATGATGATACCTAGGGCATCTCCCATATACAGAAGGCACTCTTATCGCCTTGCCACTCTATTCTCCTGCTGCAGTCAAGGCCAGTAGTGCACCACTCCCCTGACTGCAAGGTGACTACTGGATTTTTAGGGATGACACTTTTCCATCAGGATAGCTACTCAGTAGGCCTCAGAAGCCTGAGTGCACCCTGGACCAGGCTTCCCAGTGGACCAGATTTTTCAGCTCTCCTGCACCAAATGCAGGCTGTGGGGCCAGTCAAATTTAAAGTTAAGAAATCAAAATACAGTTTCAAACTGAACTTTTGCAAACTATCAGTGACACTAGATCTTAGGCTCTCAGTGAATTTAGTTTAATTTAATTTCATTTTATTACATCTATATGTTCCAAATACATACGGTATGTTACAAATTCAGCAGGAAGTATACTATATACATGCATAACAATATTCATTTACAAAAACTATTGCTGTATGCATTATTGTCAATTAATGTGTGTATAGAATTAGTGTTTTATACCAGGAAGTGTTGTATTTCTGTTCTGTTCGTTATACAATCTTGTCTGACAAAGAGGTTATATTCGATCTGAGTGTATTTCAGTAAGATTATGTTGCCCTGAAAACCCTTTTGCGTCACGAAATACTTTTTACCAGTGTTTTCAACAGTGATGCATGTTTCCAATTTCGACAGACTACCATACCCAATGTGATAAAATAAAAAGCTTCCTCTCTCCTTGTTTTAATGTTTGCAATATGATGTGTTTTAGCAAAATACAAAATCTAACCTGCATTTCTACTAAGACCATGAAATTTTAGATATAGTTCAATACCTTTCAGGAATATGACAACATAGATTTTAAAGTTATATTTAGGTTCTCCAAACAAACATTCTTGGATATCTTTTATGTGATGGAATTGCAGAATGAAAAACTGACTGCAAGAAGCATGTAGGTACATACATAAGTCCATGTTGCCACAAGATCAACTGTTCCCCGCCCCCCAGAGACCTACTACGGTGGGTATGAGTCTTGGCACACCTGGGTTCCTGAGCCATTTACCATCATCATCATCCTTGTATATCCATCCATTAAAGTCACAATATTCCTTAGTTGTAGTCTCTTCCTCTTCTAGGTTTATTGTGCTAAGCAGATTAAGTATTAGAGCTATGAACTTCTGTCTCACTAACAAGGATCTATCCTAAGAGGTAGAACTGGAACTTAAAAATTCAATGCCACAACTGGGATTTGAACCACAGACCTTCCGCTTGCCGGGCGGACGCTCTACCACTTGAGCTATTGTGACAAACTGCCAGAATGACATTAAATTCTCAAGCACCACTTGAGCTATTGTGACAAACTGCCAGAATGACATTAAATTCTCAAGCGTCCGCCCGGCAAGCGGAAGGTCTGTGGTTCAAATCCCAGTTGTGGCATTGAATTTTTAAGTTCCAGTTCTACCTCTTAAACTTTGCCCACACACGGCTTGTGTGTTTAAAAACACCAACAGTAAGTTTGTTGGCATAAGTAAATAAGGATCTATCCTATATCTGTGGTTCCTGACCCATGATTTCGGTACAGCTTCCAATTTGTATGCTCTTCGGAGGCCCAGGCATGAAGGTTGAATGGGCCCTCCTCACTACCCTTTTTGTATGACCCTAGGTGTGGAGCTGTTCCATTGTCATGTACACCCATGTAGCTCCTGAGGGGCCGGGTCACCATGGATATTTTGGTGGCCATGTGTCACTGGGGGTACTTGGGGACCCAGTGTTACTGCTGTCTGGGGCCCAACATAATTAACCACCAGTCCCCTGAACTCATGCTTACTCCGTTGAGACAGCATGGCCTAAAATGGGGAGCCACCAGCAGTTATACCGGTAGTAGGTTCATAAATTTGGGCCTGCCTTTAGTGAAATGTGTCGCATACTGGACCGTAGTGGCAGGCGGAGGGTAACTCCTCTGAGGTACTCCTCAAGATTGGGTCTTCAGTGGGTACTTCAGGTCAGCACAGACTGGAAGATATAGTTGTCTTTTTCCCTTATCCCCTGGATGGCAGACTGACGCTGGCAGTCTGGAAGGGAATCAATCATGATTCTCTGCGCTCTCCTTTATCCAGGTTTTTAGTTATGCGTTTGACAAGTGAGAGCAAGAACATGACACATCTGAGCCCATTTTACATCCGAGAGCTGGACAGGATCTGCGGTCCACTTAAGAATGCCATAAATTGTGGAGACAGCATCTTACTGATGGAAGTAAAACAAGACCATCAAACACCCAAGCTACTGAATGCCACTCTGCTAGGTTCTTACCCCATGGTGGTAATCAAGCATAAAAGCCTTGACAGGTTTTCGCAGTGTGGTAAACACTTCTAGCTTAGATGGCCCGTCCAACGATAATATAGTTAACTATCAGATTGAGGTGTTGTAGCTGCACACCCTTTAATTGGGAAGAGAGACAACCAGCCGTTTCCTCTATAATAATAATAATAAAAATATTTAATTGTCACTAAGCCGAGTACAGCAATAGACAATGTCAAACAGTATGTACCGGTTATATACAAAACAAGTAGTAGTCTTATATTTATATACAATTTTTCTAATATTACAACATACTTTCAAACATTTTAACTTAAATTCTGGAATCACTATACACATTAAAAGCTAATACAGCAATAATCAACACCCATGTGTAGATTTTATCAAATAACAACCTTTTATAATTTAGCCTAAGATGATGAAGTTGCTTTATTTATTGCTCTCAAAATATTCATGTATTGAATAGTATGGATTAGACACTAACCATTTGTATAATCTACTTTTAAGTTTAAACCCAATAATTCTGTCAATGCAGTTGGCAAAGTAATATACAGTTTAATGCCCAAGACTTCAAAGCTGTTTGATGTTTTTGAAAGCCTGTGAGATGGTAAGTTAAGTTGGTAGTTATGTCTAGTATTATAGTCATGTATGTTTAGTCTGTAGACTTGGTCTGATATATTATTTTTTACATAAGTGAGTGCTGTATAAATTTATAGGTTAATCAGTCATTACTTTGAATTTTATGAATAGAGGTTTACAGTGTGCAGTTTTTTCTGAATCTGCAATAATATGAATTACCTTTTTATGTAATAGTAGGATATTAGAGACATGACTACTGCTTCCCCAGAGTAGAATACCATATGATATTATGCTATGAAAAAAAGCAAAATATGTAGATCGTATATATGGCTCAGGTACATGGTTTTTTTAAATTCCTAATTAGATGTATAACTCTGGAGAGCTTAGCTGTTATATAGTTGATGTGTGGCACCCATGAGAGCTTGTTGTCCACAATGACTCCTAAAAATTTAACTTCTATTGAACAATTTTCAGCCGAGATCTCACGCAAATTAAATACAAGTTGTTGCATTTTATCATCATTTAATAAGAAGCCATTGTCTCTGAACCACATGCTAGCACAACTTATGGTATCCTCTGTTATTGTTTTAAGGCTTTGATAATCGGTGCTCATGTTAAGAAATGTGGTATCATCTGCGTACAGTATCGTGTGCGAAGTTAAAAAGGAAGGCAGGTCGTTGATCATTATTAAAAATAACAATGGCCCGAGTATGGAACCCTGTGGGACCCCATATTTTAACTCCACCATTTCAGATTTCTCATTTCCAATACACACAATTTGTTTGCAATTTGCTAAGTATGTTCCAAAAAGCTTTAGCGCAGTGTCATTTACGCCATAGAATTTTAATTTTGTTAGTAAGTGAGTATGCTCTACACAGTCGAACGCTTTACTGAGATCACAGAACATAGCCTGGGCAATACTTTTAGTTTCAAAAGCACTAAGGACGTTTTTGACAAGAGAGACAATGGCATCAGTCGTTAACTTGCCTCTTCTGAAACCAAATTGTTCATCGCTGATTATCCCAATGTCATCTAAATAACTACAGAGCTGTTTGTGCATGATCTTTTTAAGCACTTTTGAGAAAACTGGGACTAAAGATATTGGACAATAACTGGATGGACATTTTTTATCACCCTTTTTATAAATTGGGACCACCCTTGATAGTTTCAGTGCATCTGGAAATACTCCTTCTACAAGGCATCTGTTCATACAAAATGTAAGCGGGTATAAGATACATTCTATTGCTTTCTTTATGAGATTACTGGATATACCATACATGTCTACACTATCCGAAGCCTTAAGACAATTTACAACGTTTTGTACATGTTCCACACTGACTTCTCGGAACACAAAGCTACCCGGACAGCACTTGTTTTTGTTGTGTTCAAGATGTTCATTCATAGTTTCCTTTGGCTTTACTATGCTTTGACTGATTTTTTCTACTGAGCTAATGAAAAAACTGTTCAAATCATTTGGTGCTAACTCTATACTATTTCGTTTGTTAGGATTTGCAACAGAGTTTATAAGATTCCAGGCTTTCTTACACTTATTGGTGGCTGTTTCAATACTATTCATGTCGTATAATTTTTTAGCCTCGTTTATCAATAGCTTGTACTCCTTTATTTTGTTGATATATAAAATCCTGGCCTTGCCTGATTTATCTTTTCTATATAAGTAAGTCATAACTTCGTCTTTCATACTAGTTAATTGGGGAGTATACCATACATTTTTATCCTTTTTGGGAACCAAATTTCTTTTTGCATTTGTGAATATTTTACATTTTCTTTGGGGGATACAAGTCTCAAATATATTTATAAATAAAGTATGAAATCTTTCAAAAATTTCATTTGCTGTTAATGCAATGTCAGAAAGGGAGCTGCAAAGCACGTTGTTCCATTTAACATCACGTAACATGTTTCTGAAGAATAATATTTTGTCTCTGGTTACCGGTCTTGTAAGTATGGTGATTGCCTTTCTTGGTGAGGCCAAGTTAGGTATTACATTTTTTATGGTCAACTGAGTCATGATCTGAGACTGGAAAGACTGCTGTATCACAGGTTAGCACACTCTCTTTGATGCTTGTGAAAATGTTATCTAAACAGGCTGTTAGTCTAGTGGGCTTATTGTTGGTACATTTGAAGTTAAACTGCCTGAGAATATTTTTAAAATCTATGACTGTTTGCTTATCTTCTGTGATATCAAAATGTGAGTTTAGATCACCACCTAAAACTAAATTAAAATGTTTCCATTTAGGCCCAGTATAAAGGGTTAGTAATTCCTCAAGTTTTTTAAGAAAAATAGTTGGATTTCCCTATGGAGACCTATATAGGGCAATTATTATTGGCACTTTATACTCCTGAAAAAGTACCTCAGTGGCTTCAAAATCTATTTCTTGACAGAAAGATCCCAAATCTAACCTTTTACAGCAACCTGCAAGATTCTGTTTTATATAGATTGCAGTTCCTCCATGAATGTGATTTTCTCTGCAGTAACTATTTGCTAGATGGTAGTCTTCTAATACCTTAAATGCTATTTCATTCTTCTGGCACCAATGTTCACACAGACAGATAACATCATACATATTTTCCTTTGCGAAATCATTAATAACTAATTCTTTTTTCCCCATTCCCTGTACATTGCTAAAACCTATTTTAAATTCAGATCCACAGCAATTTTCATTCCGGCTTAACCTAACTTTATCCTTCTGTCTGTCTAGTTCATGGTCCTTGGGTCCATTTAACCTAAAAAACTGGCACTTTTTGAAATTTCACTAGAAACACCAGGTTGTCTGTCCGCAACTGCTTCTACTTGTATTTCACTATCTTGAACCACTATTTCACTATTTCCAAACGGCAGTGGAATAATAGTGGAACTGGCTTTCCTGTTCATCTCATTCACAATTTTGTTCATGAGCTGCTCCTTCCCTCTCCTGTTCAGATGTAGGCCATGGGTTGTATAGCAGTCACAATCCAAGTCACTAATATCAACTAAACTCACATTCTTGAAATTTTCCACAATCTTCTTTATAGATTCGTTACACTGTCTCACTGCTTCATTGACACAGGATTTCATATCCAGATCGAATCTCTTTGGTATGTTTACCGGCACTACATTGGTGTGCATGAGGTTCTGTATACATTTCAGTAGGGTCTTCTTCACATTCACGGCATTATTGCGTGCAACATCATTAGTTCCTCCCATGATGACTACATGATCATTTGAGGTTAGGTTTGCACATATTGATTCGTGGTTTCTAGTTACTTCGTTTATTGGAGCCCCTGGCTTGACCAAACCCTCATATGAAAACTCTGGATACGATGCTGCTAGAGTGCCGCTAATTAGTCTCCTGTGACTGTCTGCAAGGATTTTTACCTTCCGGTAAAAATGTACTATCTTCCTCATGTTTAGTGCACCATGTCACCATCCTAAATCATGTGTGGCTTCAAGCGAGCAGCAGTTCGGCCATATATACCCAACCACATGCAGTGCTATTGCTGCCAAAAGTTCAGGCACACCCAGCAACAATGCACTGGTCAACCAGTTTGCCCTTGTTGCAGCCGTGATGCTCACAACGTCTCCCTGTGCACTCAGGACCCCACTTGTGTGAGCTGTGGAGGTGTACACCCATCCAACATGTGCAATTGCCCATGCTTTCAGGAAGAACGAGAAATACGAGAGCTGAGAGCAAAGGAACACCTGGCCTTTCCTGAAACACGGAAGCATTATTCAGAGCTGCACCCACCTACTGCCTTGGGATGTCCTGTTGCCATCCACCAGACCATTAAGACAAATGATGCCATAGTAAATATGTACCCCAGTTTGTTCCTCCACCACCTACTGCTTGCCAAATGAAATCTTCGGCATCATGAGCTTTATCCTCTGGTTCCACTGCAGCCACACCTGGTGACTGCTCTAGCCATCCATCTTCCACTTGTCATACCAGTCGCTCAAGGTCTCATTCTCAGACTTGCACCACCTTCTCCGACTCAGCTAGCAGTGATGGTAGCAAAGGGTGTTTTGAGGTAGTTGGGCACTCTCGACCGGAACGCAGCCCAACTTAGAAGAAAAAGGTCAAACTCTCTCGCACCATGTTGGTGGGTAAATAACCCATAGCACTTTTTCTTCCTACTGGTGTGTGCTTCCCTCACTTTCTTTCTTCCTGGTGCTTACTTATGTTCCTTCAGTGGAATCTGGGTGCTTTCTGTGCTTACTGCACAGAGCTAGAACTGCTTTTACACAGTCACTCGCTCGTGGTTGTCTGTCTGCAGGAGACTAAGCTTCACCTGCATGACACCTTAACAATACATGGGTATAATCTGGAGTGCTTCAATCTTGCCCTGGAGAAGGGTTCTCCTGCCCATGGTGGTGTAGCAGAGCATGGCGTGTGCTATCATCGAGTTCCACTCACAACAACCCTGCAAACTGTTGTGATAAACCTTTCCCTTCCCAGTTTTACTCTGTCTATTTGTACCATCTTGCCCAGGTTGATCTCACCCAGTTAATTTCACAGCTCGCCAACCCTTAACTGCTAATGAGAGATTTCAATGCCCATGGCATGCATGAAGGGAGAATTTTTGGCTGCAGTACTTAATCCCCACAATCTTTCCATCCTCAACACAGGTGAACCCATTTTCCTTTCCAATTCCAAAGGCTCCTTCTCCCATCTAGATCTAAGTTTCTGTTCTGCACAGCTTGCTCATCACATGGAATGGCACACCATCTCTGATACACAATCGAGCGACCATTTTCCTTGTCTATTAGTCTCTGTCCTCTGCCGTAGATTCCACTGTTCCTGCTAAATAACAATTCCACAAAGCTGACTGGTTGCTGTTTACATGTCTGGCCTGGTTTTCTGATTGCGAGTTCTCCAGTGCAAATCTTGTTGTTGTTGTAGTGTTTAACGCCCGCTTTTACTACTACGGCACCGCAGGCGGTGACACTGATGATACATGAAGATGGAGCACCGGTGGAATGAGATGGCGGGGGAAACCGGAGTACCCGGAGAAAACCCGCCCTGACGCCGCTTCGTCCACCACGAATACCACATGCGGGTCCCTGGGATCGAACAGTGCAAATCTTATGGTGGAGCACTTCTGTACAGTAATACTCACTGCAGCTGAACATTCCATAGCCTGTATGTCTTCCCACTCCAAACGCTTACCTGTCCCCTGGTGGAATGCAGAATATAGAATATAAGAAGAGGTGCTCTCCAGGTGTTTAGGCGTCACCTTACTCTCAAAAACTTAACCCATTATAAACAACTATGCGCAAGAAAATAATTTACATCAGTAAGAATCTTCTTGGGAATTCTATGTGTCCAGTTTCAATAGCTCTCTCTACACCTACAGTAATTGTTTTTGAGACAAACTTAAGTGCATCACTGGCAAGACTTGTTATACCTCTATCCATGGTCTTCGAGTGGGTAGTGTTACCGTTGTTGAAATGCCTACTATTGCTGATACCCTCAGCACAGCCTTTGCAGTCATCTCCAGCTCTGCCTGTTACGACCCCAGCTTTCTTCCACACAATGTTGCAGTGGAGGGCTGTGTAATCTCCTTCCATTCATGAAGTACAACAGTACAACAGCCTCTTCACTTTCCGTGAACTTGAGCATGCTCTGACACTCTCTAGTCATTCAGCTTCTGGATCTGATTCAATACATGTGGAGTTCCTTCAATGTCTGTCTGCTACAGGAAAGTGCTTTCTCCTCTAAATTTACAACCACGTCTTGCAAATTGCCCTACCAGTAAGCCACTATTGCGCCACTCCCTTATAGAACACATGATAAATGTGCATTTGACATGGTGGCTTGAATCTCAGAGCCTTCTAGCGAACGTGCTGTACAGCTTTTGTCGGCAGTGTTCTGCTATCGACCATTTCATCACTCTTTCAACTACCATCCTCAATGGGTTGTTGAGAAAATATCAGGCAGTGGCAATATGTCTTGCCTTAGAGAAAGCTTACGGTACTTGTTGGAGGGCTGGGATTCTTGCTACACTGCATCAGTGGGGTTTCCGTGGTCATCTATTTTGACCTGAGAATTCATGTGAGACTGAGTTTTTTGTGTTCGTTGAGGTTCAGTTTTATCTTCACCTTTTGGTACGTCATGCCTCCGTACTCAGCACCACACTCTTTGCTATTGTGATCAATCCCATAGTAAATTGTTTAACTACAGGCATTTCATCTTTGCTTTTTATAGACGATTTTGCCATTTATCCTATCTCTCGACGCACCTGCCTTCTGAAACAGCGACTCCAGCAGTGTCTGAACTCTCTTTACTCTTGTAGTAGAGCCAGTGGGGTCCATTTTTCAGCAAAGACAGTGTGTGTTAACTTTTGGCACTGTACAGAGTTTCCCTCGCCTTCTTTCCACTCCCATTTGCCAAAGAAGCAAAGTTTCTCAGGTTGATTTTCGATAGAAAGTTGTGTTGGAGCTCACATATCATCTATTTAAAGACACAGTGTGAACATCCTCTCTCCGTTTTAAGTGGCATCTCTTGGGAAGCAGATCGTTAAGTCCTGTTACTCCTATATCGATCACTGGCGTGTTCTAAACTCGATTATGGATGCATTGTGTATTCCTTTTTGTGGGCCTCTGCTGTACGTCGCTTGAATCCTCTTCACCATCAGGGCATCTGTTCGGCTAGCAGTGCCTTGTACACCAGCCCTGTTTTAAGTCTATGCACTGAAGCTGCCCAACTCCCGCTGTCTTATCAGCAGGACGTTCTCTTTTGCAGTTATGCTTGTGGTCTAGCCACCATGCAGACACATCCCACATATTCACCATTTTTTGAGGATTCGCTCGACCATCAGTGTGATACTTGTCCTCTTGCACTGCTTCCACCAAAGTTAGGATTCCAACGGTTACTTTGGCAATTAGACCTTGACTTCCCCATCATAATTTCCAAGGGAGGAACTCGTTTTCCCACCTGGCTGCTCCCAGACAATTTATTGCTTAGATCTGACGTCCATGCTGAAGTCCACAACCCCCGACAAGGTCTTACATTCAGCTTTCGTCGAATTTCAGTTACAACTCGGGGACTGTGTGTTTCTTTACACTGGCAGGTCAAAAGATGATCATGGTGTGCATTGCATGTTTGTCTTCCATCTCCCAGGCCAGTGCTCAATGTTTACAGCTTTCATTAAACGGCATGGTATGCCAAAGTGTGTTTTGTATATAGACTCCTTCAACGTCCTACCATGGCCATCGCTATATAATGGCCTGCTCCTTATGATGGTGACATCACTGCAGTAGTGTAACAGCAGCAGACATATCTTATTGCATTATTTGGGTATATTTAATGGATTTAAATGCATTTAAAGGCCACAATATTTTCACAGTGATAAAAATACACATATAGTAATTAATTATTTAACCAGAATTGTCATCCCTAAGGTGTACATAGTGTCACGCATATACTGTGGAATGAACTTAGTTACAATATTCAAAAACGATAAGCTCAAAAAGAAAACACTGCCAGCATTATATTTACCTATACAAAAAAAGTATATATCTTTGCTTCGAAACTTGTCATTTTTGGAGGTTTTACAGGTGAAATGCAATCTGACAAATCCATGTTTTGAGAGGAAGAACTTATCCAGTCTCTTAGGTGAGCACATAATTTCTCTAATGTCCCTAATTTCGCCTTTGGCCTTTTTTACAAGCTAGGAAATCATTCCTACATTTACAATAGTTGTTTAGCAATATGTTTGTAGCTATAAAAATCAATTTTTCTACTAATTTAATTTGTGACACACTACATTCACAGAGGCAATGCACAAGTCTCAGTACTTCCTCAATTTTCGTAAATGATAAATCCTTTACTAAACTGCTTTGTTTGTTACATTTCAAAATTTCTTTTTCAAATTCCTCATTAATTAATGTGTTAAATACTTTGTATAGTACCAAAATTGCTTTGATTATAAAATCTTTTGGCCATTTCCTTTGTCAGTTAGAGACAAGTATATGAAACTGGTCTCATCCTGTGTATGCTCCATGCTCCTGTCATACATTAGAAATTCAGTGCAAGACTCGTAAGACACTATTTCAGGCATCGGAAAACATGTACTCAATGAGACCTCGCAACTATGACGTGTCAGGGGTAGCGCTTACTCTGTCCCTCCCTCGCTGCCTTAACTGGCACTGCATGCACACCGATCACGGGCGAACTGTCCTGTTGTATTTACCTGCACTTCTAAACATGTCTGTCAAACTGTAATTAAATACTAAGACTTAAAGATAAATTTCTTTATTTATAACTTTGAAGGATATTAGTTTATTTAACTTAGTCTTAGTATATTCATAGAGTTAGAGTGCATCTGATTATTCCTGGTCTATTAAATTGTATATCTAGAATAGCATTTCGATGATTTCTTCTCTCATCATGTAAGGAACGTAAGGTGTTTTTTGTGCTCTAAAGTTCAAAAAGGCACTCATTAATGGAATATCAAGCGGCATTATGATACATGTCATAAGATCACCATACAATTATAGACAAGCATGTATTCCTAAATTTACACCATGATTTAAAGTAGCATAACACTGACGTAGTGTCCTTTATTCATTTTATTTTTTTTTTCAGATATACACCTAATATTAATTCAAATATTATAACTGATAGACAACTTCACGCCAGCTATGCTGTTGCTTTGGAGATTGCTCAGTTACTGAGGTGTTTTAGTGATGGGGATTTCATAAAAAATGTGAGAGTAAGGTTGCCAACATAATTTGCCCTGAACAATATGATATTTTTAGTAGTATTGCATTATCACCACGGACCATACAGAGAAGGATACATAAAATAGCAGAAATAACCAAAAAAAGACTACAAACCGAGGTCCACGAATTTATAGCCATTTCTCTCGCATTGGATGAAAGCACTGACAATGTTGACACAGCACTATTGGTATTCCTGCAGCTGACTTCCAGGCCTGCAGAGGTCTTGGCGGATGACAAAATAGCAGTCGAAAGAGTTTTTAGGTTTTTAGCAGAGTTTATTAAATTAATTTGTTGTGTAACGATGCTGTCAATTGCTAGGATCACATCAGCATCGCCAGTGTGCCAGAATTTTGTCCAGCAGGAGTTCTTTTACATGCCAGTAAATCTACTGACATGGATCTGTTGTTTTTAAGCACACTTAAAAACCATCGGTCTGGGCCGGATTTGAACCTGTTACCTTGGGATCAGTAGGCCAGCATCAAATCAACTGAGCCACCCAGGCTGACTTTTAGTGAAGTGCAGAGTGCAACATGAGATTGAGGATTTGAAACTTTAGATATGTAATTTTTATGCTTCTTGAGATTTTTATCACTTTGTTTAAATTTGGGCTTTTGTCATTTGATTTTATATGTCTATGTATATTGATTTTCTCTTTTGCTAGTAATTTTATTTCTGATTGAAGTTTATATCTGATTTTTGCCATGAATTGTTTTCAAGGGCGCTAATGACCATGTAGTTGAACGCCCTTAAACCTATATCTCCTCATCCATTAATGTACTTCTTATGCTCTTTAAGAGATTTAAATTTTTGTGTAAGATACTGCACATTTGAATTGGTCAGTCCAGATTTTTCTGTTCCTAAATCTAGTGTTAATTTTCTAAGGTACAATGGGTGTGGTAGTGTTAAGAATCTGCTGTCTCTTAGCTTATTATATGCAATTGCACTTGTCAAGAACATTGAACATGACCATATAAGTGTGTTAAGACTATATTTTGGGTTTGACTTATGTGCAAGTTGAATTTGCTCCTGAAGGAAAATTAGCTTATTTGAAAATGAAGTAGCATTTTCATTTTCTCTTACACATTCTTCTATAAGGAAGAGTGCTGTTGTCAAATAGGAGGGCTGATTTGTAAAAATTGAGGGCTACACATCTTCAGTCAATTTAGGCCTTACTCTAGGAACAATAAGAATCGTACCATCATTCCTAGTTGCAATATGTTTTCGAACTATACAACGTTCATCAAAGTGTTTAATGCTCACAGTTGCGGTCCTACTGGGCACAAAATTTTCCCTGTGAATGTTCCTAATCCACAACTGCCTCCAACTTCCGTCTTTTGGAAACATGAAAGTAGTTGTATATGTATTTTCTTATTTGTAGTTGTGTATAATTGTGGTACACAACACATACATGGCGACTATAAAAAAGAGAAGGGAGATATACCACTAATACCGATTTCTAAGGGAGCAATAGCACAATAATTTTTTCTTAGCATTGTAGCGGGATGAATCAAATCAATTGCTAAAGCAAATTCTTAAACAAAATATTCGCCAACAGATCATTCCGTGTGGCAGGTAGAGGCGTGTATCAGCTAGAATTTGCTCCAACTCAGGGTAAAACCATCATTAAGGTGACGACGCAGACAATGCTGAACAAAAGGCGAAAAATCCTTTTGTGCCTTTTGTGCCTTTTGTTAGGCTAATAGGGACGCCATGTGCATTGAGGCGGAATCCCCTTCTGGAACTCCCGCCACAACCAGGCACGCCTATAGGTGGAAATTCGGGAGCCGCGCGTACAATATGAATTTCCACCAATCACTGCAAACTGCGTGGACAGAAGGTAAGGGTATAGTCAGGGGAAATGGGAAAGTTATAAAACCGGCGAACACGCATTTTAAAAGCCGAGTCCTGTGATACACCCCAGTCACGTAATACACGCCAGTCACGCAATACAGCCAGTCATGTAATACACCCCGAGCAGTCCTGTAATACACCCCGGGAGTCCTACAACATACCGCGCGAGTCCTATAACACACACCGAGAGCTCTACAACACACTCCGACATTATTACAACACCCCTGCAACATTAGTATGAGCGCCGTCCAGTACCGCGAGGAAAAGTCAGTGACGAAGTCAATAACAAAGGGTATATGGTAGGAAGAGTAGTATTTACCGTGGACTGGAATAAAAAAAGGTTTCACAATAATAACTGTGGTTATCATTTCTTCAATACCCACGAGATAAGATCTCAGCCGAGGCAATCTGTGTGAGACCTTAAGGACGACCAGCCGCAGCATTAGTAAAGAAAATTTGAATGTGTATAGCCTACAGATGTTCACTATAACAACTTTACCGTGGTATTATTATACTCTTGGGCACTTTGCACTGAATAAAACAATATTCTCAATAAAAAAAGTAGCACAATGATTATTTCTTAGCATTAGTAAAGAAAATTTGAATGTGTATAGCTTATAGATGTTCACTACAACAACTTTACCATGCTATTATTATACTCTTGGGCACTTTGTACTGAACAAAACAATATTCTCTATAAAAAATGCTTGCAGCAAATTAATCACTGAAGGCACAGTTTACATTTCACAGAGAGAAAACATACACAGTGCTTACTCTAGTGTTATAACTCTACTGATCTGCATTCATTAGAAAATGAATGATGCGCCATTGATATGATGTCATAGCAAAACACCTTATTGCTATATATTGAAGGCTGTGGTTCTACAAAGCTTTCAGACATTGTACGCCCACCATCTCCTTGTGCAAAAGATCCAAGATAGTACACACCTGGTTATCTGTGTCGGAATAAATGTGTCTTTTGCTTATGCTCCTGGCCACATTGGCATACCAGGCAATGAGCCTGCTGATGTCGCTGCAAAGAGTGGTATTTAACTCCCACCTGTTTTACTTCTTCAGTATTCGCGGTTGATTTTAAGTCTGTTTTATGGAAGGCTATTCTCTCCCATTGGTTTTCCGAATGGTCCACCAACCAGGGGAATAAGCTACAGGAAATCAAACCGTTTCCCTTTGGAAAACTTCTTCCCAACCATCCCATAGACAAAGGGTTATTTTGTACCACCATTGGGCATTGCTTTTTTTACCCCAAGCGCCATGAAGGGCCAAGGCTTGCCGCCAAGCCGCTGCATCCCCCACCTCTGCCCACTACATGCGTCATTGGTGGGGTGTAGTACTGGAGGGTGGGACGTGATAAACGTCCCGAACCCTTCCGACCAGTTATACATCCCAACCTTGGGCCACTACTTCTCCATTAAGTAGCTCCTCAATTAGTGCCCCCGGGACCTAACAAGGCTGAGTGCCAGACCTCCCAGAGGGGGTCATTGTTTTTTTTAGTCACCGCCATTTGTGGCCGTGTTGTAGCCAAGTGGTTAGACCTTTCGCTTCTTACCAAAGTGGCCCAGGTTCGATCCCAGGCAACCACATGTGGGATTTGTGGTGGACGAAATGGCACTGGGGCGGGTTTCCTCCAGGTTCTCCAGTTTCCCCCACCATCTCATTCCACTGGTGCTCCATCTTCATTCCATGTATCATCAATGTCACTGCCTGCGGTGCCGTAGTAGTAAAAGCAGGCATTAAATGTACAAAAAAAAAAGAAAAACCCATTTGTTGTGTGGTGAACCCGCACCATTTTATCCTCGTGGTGTGACTGCGATGGTACGACATGTTTTAGTAGATTGTGTGCCTTTAGCCTCTCTCTCTCCATAGTCTTCTGGGTTTGGGTATCACACTACCAGCCATTTCATAATCATAATCATCATCATCATCATCATCATCAAAATCAGCTGTTGGTTACACAGAAGCAACTATTTGTTGATAACTGTTCATTATTACACAATAGGAGCCTTTTAGAATGTGATAGGAAATCATATTCATACTTACAAATATACAGTATCGAGTAATAAGGCATATGAGCTCCAACATTGCGAATAAGGTTACAATACATACATATGCCACACAGACAAGGTAATTATTTATGAACTGTGAGACAAGAGTTTTGTGATTAATAATTTCTCCCATGTTATCGGTGCTATAAACTACAGTTACTACAGTTACACAAAAATTCAAAGGCCTGGCAAAATGTTCACAAAACAGAACAAGTTACTTTTCCACTAATTAATTGCTTTTCTGTTAAAGTCTAAGCAGTCTGAGAACATAGCTCCACATTGCCAACTTGCTTATTTCAATCTGTACATGTGCCCATGACTTTATTTTATACTATTCTTATTTTCTGAAATTAATGCTGACAATATGTTGTTCCTGTAAAAGAAAAGTGCACTTCTATTCCTTTTGTTCTATGTTTTGCCTTGCAGAAAACACAAAACGACTTTATCAGCAAAATTAGAAATGCAACCCTAAATGCATGGCAATTGTTTGTTGCAGCAACATCATACTTGTGATTAAGATAACTATGTAACAGAGTATGCAGGCTCTATCGACTACATTTTGCCTTCTTAAAGACAGGAATAACAAACAAATCATCTGATGTCCTTGTTGCAACTCACTGAAGTTTATAGACCACTAGTTTACCAGTCATTGTCTAAAGAAGGGAGTAGCTACTTACATGGCAGTTTTCTTGCAACCTGGCATTAAACTCTTCAATATTGTAGAATGCATTTTTACTTTTTCTATCACAGATATGATATAGGTATGCGAAAAATTATAAGAATCAATCCAGAACTGGACTTAATGTATGCTAATACAAATTGATGGTCAACGGTAACCTCTGGTTACATCCCCACGACTTTGAGAAAGATGGAGTACACTTAAATTGGGGTCTTCCTAATATGGGAAATTGCTTTGCTGTACAATAAGCTCTTTATTTCAGAAAAATTAGAACAAGATGAGGTTGGTGAGTTTACACAAGGACTTCGCAGATCTCAAAAAAGTGGTAATAGAACAAATATTTTCTGCACAAACACTCAGTGGTTTATTCAATTCAGTTTTATTGCAATTCAATATGGTGTAATTCACAATTGAATCTGGTCAGTAGTAAACAAGTACATATAAGTAGCAAAGACAAAATAACAAAGAACAATAATAGTAATAATAAGAATAACAATAACAACAAGAATTAGAATAACAAGAATAACAACAAGAATTAACAAAATAATAACAACAATAATAACAACGATAATAATAACATAAGACTTGAAGCTTTCACGGCGATGATTATTGATTAGGACTTCTCGGGTTACCAGCCATGTGATGTTGATGAAGTTGCTCAAGCTTATTCTTAAAAGACATCACATTAAGACAATATTTTTGCCACCAAAGAAATTGAGGCAATATATGAGGCCCGTGAAGGACAACCTGGAGTTAAAAAACCCCGGCGTATACAAAATCCCATGCCAATGCGGGAAAATTTATATAGGACAAACAGGCCGTACGGTAGAAGAGAGATGTGCGGAACACAAGTGTAATCTGAGACTGCTTCAACCTGAGAAATCAGCGGTGGCTCAGCACAGCCTTGATTATGATCATAGAATTTTGTTTGACGAGATCACGGTTTTGCACCGTAGTAGCCGTTTTTATGACAGACTGGTAAAAGAGGCGATTGAGATCAAATTGGAACCAAATAATTTTAATAGAGACAATGGCCTATGGCTCAGCTCTGCATGGACTGGGACAATAAAAAACAATAGACCTTCCATCTCTCCGTCGGACCATTCACAAGACACAGTGCTCCCATTGGCCCGCGCCACGTAGTCCGTCCGACCAATCACAAGACACAGTGCTTTGACGTTACTTCACTTCCTGATGAAGGCCACAGAGTTAAGATGGCCGAAAGCTCGAGCAACTTCATCAACATCACACAGCTGGTAACCCGAGAAGTCCTAATCGATAATAATAACAATAGCAACAATAATAATAACAATAAGAATAATAATGAGGAGGAGGATGATGATGACGACGATGATGGTGATGGTGGGGGTGGCGGTGGTGGCGACGACGATGATAACAATAACATTATATAAAGAACTGATTAACCAAGTAGTAGAGACTATGCACAATGAAGTATTAACAGTATGTACAATTTATAAATGTGTTTATACAAAATTATAGAATACAAATCCAAAGTAGTGTTGTCAATGAAATATTACAAGCCCAGTTATTATTTTCTATTACAGAATTATTTACACAGTTATTCATCAATACTGTAAAAGGATTTACTAATCAAGAAATGTTTTAACAGTTGTTTAAATTTAAGTTATTGTTATGCAATTTCTTCACTTCTTCTGACAGTCCATTATAAAATTTTATTCCAGTAAAAGTAGGCATCTTTTCATACAAGTGTAATCTGTGACTAGGAATTGCATAGTCATTTTTATATCTAGTGTTGTATCTATGAATATCAGAGTTGGTTAGTGCCAAAGAGTTATATTTTATAAAATGTAAAATAGTTTTGTAAATATGTAACCTTGGTAGAATTAATATATTTAATTGCTTAAAGGTATTTTTACATGGCTCATTGAATTTTAGTTTACTTGAGTATCGAACTGCCCTGTTTTGTAAAATGAATATTTTACCAAAATTTTCTTTAGATATGGGCCCCATAGTTCAATTGCGTAACCCATATGTGAGTGGTATATAGCTATCGCTGCTTCATTTGGAATATACTTATTTAAATATTTATGAACAAATAGGTTTTTGCTGATAATTGATCCCAGTTTCTGTATGTGTCCAGCATAGGTAAGTGATTTATCTATGTTCAATCCAAGAAGATTTACAGAGTTGACGCTATGAACCACATTGCGGTTTATGGAAAGTTATAATGATGGCTCAACTGTTTTAAATCCAAAGGTGATTAATTCACATTTAGCTGCATTTACATACATATTTAGGTTACTGAAGTACATAACTAAGGTTCATTGAGACTTCTATCTAGGGCACGTAAATTTTTGTTATAGACTGAAATGATTGTATCGTCAGCATGTTGTACTAGTCTGGTATTATCTGGCATAATTTCATTTATGTTGTGAATATAAAGAATAAATAATACAGGTCCTAATATAGATTCCTGCGGTACGCCATAAGTTAGATCCTGCATCTGTGAATGATGTTCATTATTTTCTGAATTTACGGTCACAAGTTGTTTTCTATTCGACATAAAGGATTTTATTAACTTATTTTCAATACCTCTAATGCCTAAATTATGTAGCTGAGTTAATAGTTTGTTTTTGTTCACACAGTCGAAAGCTTTTGTAAGATGTAATAGAACAGCAGCGGTATATGTATCTGATTCAATGTTTCCAATAATCATTTCAACAAGGTCTGATAAGACGCTGATAGTGGACTTATTACTCACAAAGCCATTTTATTGCTTGGGAATTAAGTTAAACTTAGTTATGTACTTTGTTATACGATTATGTATGATCCGCTCAAAAATTTTTGACAATGCTGATAGTATCGATATGGGTCTATAGTTATTTATGTCATTTTTATCCCCTTTTTAAATACAGGTATAACCTTAACTATCTTTAATTTATCAGCAAAAATGCCATATTGAAAGCAGGAGTTTATTATATCTACAAGAGGATTCGCTATTTCATGGCCACATACCTTTATCAGGACCTGTGCTGTTTTTAGATTTTAAAGTCTTTATTACATCAAGAACTTCTTTGTTGTTTGTAGGATGCAAAAAAATGCTATTGGTATTTCTTGATTTGTTGGACATAGTTGGTGGAACTATTTGTAACTTTTGATTCAAGTGAAGATTTCTTCAAACTGAGGCAAAGTGATTGTTCACTATTTCAGCTACTGCTTTGGCATCCATTATGCTAGTATCACCAACTTGAATTTGAATGTGCGAGTTATTGTTTTGAGGTAGAGACCTGCGAAATTCATTAATTACTTTCCAACTAGCTTTACTTACATTATGAGAGCTTAGTATTCTATTGCTGATGCTACATTGTTTAGCTTTGGCTACAGATTGGTCATAAACTTTTTTTAAATTTTTTGACTCATCATCAGTGAAATTTAAAATAGCATTATTTTTCTTTTGCGCAGTAACTGTTTTATTTTAGGAGTGATCCATTGGTAATTTGTAGTTTTTTACTATTTCTACTTACAGCAATGGGAGGACAATATAAATTAATGTAATAATATAATGGTGATAGAACTCATTTAGTTTCTCTGCAGGGTCTTGTGCAGCAAATACCATTTCCCAGTTTTCGTTAATTAAGGCACTCTTAAGTGTTTGCAAGTTGGTTTTACTGAAGGAATGACGAAATTTTGTGATGGACTTAATATTGTTATGTTTTGTATGAGCCACACGTACACCATTACATATAATACATTGTGCCAAATGATCTGATAAACATGAATGAATAATTATTATTTATTTATGCCAACAAACTTACTGTTGGTGTTTTTAAACACACAAGCCATGTGTGGGCAAAGTTTGAGAGGTAGAACTGGAACTTAAAAATTCAATGCCACAACTGGGATTTGAACCACAGACCTTCCGCTTACCGGGTGGCTGATGAAGGTTATTTAATCCTGGGACATAAAGTACTTACAATAGTAAGTCACCATTGGGGTAATTTGTCTCTGATGTGAGACTGCCTTTGTGGTTTACCAGGAGAAATACGAACTGGTTTGAGAATTTAATGCCATTCTGGCAGTTTGTCACAATAGCTCAGTGGTAGAGCAGCCGCCCGGTAAGCGGAAGGTCTGTGGTTCAAATCCCAGTTGTGGCATTGAATTTTTAAGTTCCAGTTCTACCTCTCATGACTGAATAATGTTTACCCCATACAGTAAGTCTGTTATATCAGTGATAATATTATCAATAGCTGTCATTCAGCTTGAATATTAAAAATAGAAGCACTATTGACAGTGAAGTAATCTTCATGTTTGAGGTTATTTTGAGTCACTTATTTACACTTACCTTCACTACTAAACTGCTTTTTTAAAGCGGAAATGTTTTCAGGACCATTCGATCCCATCATCAGCCGTTGGGTGACTGATGTTATCCTCTTGTTCCTTTTCTCTGCTGTCTCTATTCTGCTGCCATCTGGGGTTAGGGGCGCAGAGCTTTAACACTTCATTCAATGCTGGTATTTCGAAATTAATAACTTTATTACTGTTCTTGATGATGTATATTTTTTCCCAAATATTCAGTTCTATTGGTGAATTAATAAATTTTAACAGTTTTATATTAAGGTCGATGTTGTGGTTTTCAGTCCAAAAATGATGTGCCACAGCAGACTTTTCAATTTATTTTAATTTTATGTTTCTTTGGTGTTCCTTAAGTCTTATATTCAAATTTCTCTTTGTTTTCCCTATGTAGCTTTTGTCACAACTATTACAGTTGATCTGGTTTATCCCCGATTTTTTATTGTATGGGATGGTATTGTTTAGTGGCTTATTAAGCAGGTTTTTGAAACTGTATTGATTTTGCGGTGCTAGTTTTATGTTTAGTTTCTTGAAGATTTTTTCAAATTTCTTGAAGGCCCAGGAATGGTACGTGAATTTCCTAAATTTCCACTTGTTTGTGAGTGGTGTTAATGTAGTGGTTTGCGAAATTATCTTGAGCTTTTCTGCATTTTTTGACATGTTTTTAACTGTGGCTGGGTTGAATCCATTTAATATTGCAATTTCTTCTATGTGTTGTTGTTCTTTCAGAAATTCCTCTTTACTTAACGGGACATTATATAAATGATGTATCAAGCTTCGAAATGCTGCCAGTTGGTGTGAAATTGGGTTGCAATTGTTTTTCTTGATGTAATTGTCTACATGTATGGGCTTTCTATGTATACCAAATTTTATACCATCTATATTTCTAGTAATTTTGAGGTCCAGGAAAGGTAATGTGTTGTTGTCTTCTATTCCAATTGTAAATTTTATATGGCTGTCCTGTAGATTCAGTAATTTTAGAGAGTCATCTTTTAGTTTCTGGGGGATTATAGTGAAAATGTCATCCACGTATCTTCAAGAAACTAAACATAAAACTAGCACCGCAAAATCAATACAGTTTAAAAAACCTGCTTAATAAGCCACTAAACAATACCATCCCATACAATAAAAAATCAGGGATTTACCAGATCAACTGTAATAGTTGTGACAAAAGCTACATAGGGAAAACAAAGAGAAATTTGGATATAAGACTTAAGGAACACCAAAGAAACATAAAATTAAAATAAATTGAAAAGTCTGCTGTGGCACATCATTTTTGGACTGAAAACCACAACATCGGCCTTAATATAAAACTGTTAAAATCTATTAATTCACCCATAGAACTGAATATTTGGGAAAAAATATACATCATCAAGAACAGTAATAAAGTTATTAATTTTGAAATACCAGCATTGAATGAAGTGTTAAAGCTCTGTGCCCCTAACACCAAATGGCAGCAGAATAGAGACAGCAGAGAAAAGGAACAAGAGGATAACATCAGTCACCCAACGGCTGATGATGGGATCGAATGGTCCTGAAAACGTTTCCGCTTTAAAAAAGCAGTTTAGTAGTGAAGATAAGTGTAAATAAGTGACTCAAAATAACCTTAAACATGTCATTCAGCTGTTAGTGATGCAAGTTGTACTCATTTAAAAGGCACTGTAACTTAGCCTTATCATTCAAGTTTTGTAGAAAATTAATGTGTACATCTCCTAAAATTATTAATTCACTAAAATTTGATTTAGTAGTAAATCCAGTTTATTAAGAAAAATAGTTTGACCTAAGAGAGAAGAATTGGTTACTTTATTATTTGGATATCCAATGTGGAGATGATGGATATGGAACCTGTAAGGGAAGGAAATTACTTTAGAACCGTAAGTGAAGGTTTGTATCAAAATGAACAAAACCCCAACTTCATCATTGGTAGTAGTGAGTTGGAGAATGAAATGCTGGATGATAAGGAGCTGAATGCTGTCTCTCTTAATGCAGGTAACATTGTGTGTCAGGAACAAACTGTGTGAGCTGGAAATCATTTTATCATCCACCTGCAAGCATGTGAATTTTACTTGTCTTACAGAACATTGATTGAATCAAGATGAAGGCTCTTTCTATAGTATACCAGGTTGTGTTTTTGCAGATAAATGTCATTCCAATAAAAAATAGGAGGTGCAGGTATCCTTGTCGAAGCAATACACATTTTAAAAACAGAACACACACAACACATCTAAATTATGAGACAAATTTTGAACATGTTGTCACTGAACTGAATGTGGAAAGTATTTGTTGTTGTTAGCTAATGCTGGATTTCTGACAATGAAGTCATTAATCCTCTTGCTCTCCAATATTTTTCACTGATGGATGGGGCACTAGAAGTGGCCGGGCATATTTGAAGGTGGTCTCGATCCATTTCCTCTTGCAGATCACATAGAGGACAGAGTGGTGAAGAATTTTCATAAAAAAGAGATCAGTAATAGTAACCGTTTTTTAGAGAGCACCATATTTTTATGTTTTGGCGGTCACATCGCTCTCTCACAACCCCCAGAATGTCTGGGGGACCACACCTGTCGTTGGTTTACGGGTCTCACCGACCTGACCAGGAGAATTATCAAAATAAATTCACCGACCATATCCTCTGATTACCAATCAGAAGACGTATTACATGCCATGACAGGTCAGCATGTTAGGGTTTAAGATTTTATAGAGAAATTAGAGAAATGGAAAGGTTGGAAAAATAAAGACCCCCTTGCCCTCAGGAACCCTAATAGCATCGGGGTCGGAAGAGAACAAGAGTTGACCAAGGTAAGGTCAGATAGAAAAGTTACAGTGAGGAGCAAAACACCAGTAAGTGGAAGTAATGTTCTGCTCAGCTTGGGTACCTTGTGGTTGCCATTCACATATCCCCTAGAAGGAGACCCCTGAGTACAGGACATGCTGAATATGGAGTCATAAAAATTTCACGTTTAAGTGCCATATCATAATTTCTTTGACAAATTAAGCACTGAGTTTCTTTTCTTCCTGAAATGTGAAAGCTGGATTTGATAGAATTGTGTGAAAATGCAGACTTATGCCCCTTTCCCCCAGCACTAGTGAATCGCACTTAACTCCATTCAAGCATTTCTTTTAACATGAGCAGGGCAGAAGGTCTTTAGAGCAGATGCAATAACTAATGTTTTGTTTATTTTTGAATGCTCATCAACAAAATGACAATTTTAGTAAATAAACTAATTCAACAGGGAGAATAAGTAAAAGTCACAAGCAATCCGCATTACTGATGTCAACAAAACCTTCCAAACACTACAATAATACTGGAAAAAGCCAAATATAACCTCAAACCTAGCAACCCTGTACTACCACTGATGTACTGCCTACCAAAGATACATAAACAAGATGACAGTATGAGACCAGTAATAAATAACAAAAGAAATGTTGGGTGCTGCCTTGCTTCCAGTTCTCACTTCCATTCTGGTTATCATTACCAACCAGTTGTGAACCGGCCTTAACTCACCCTAACCGAAATTTGAACTCAGAAACTCTTGAATGTGACGCAGACACAGTAACCATATACTACATACTATTATTGGTTCACTGTTATAAATGCTACAACTTATATTGTCATCATTATCATTTGTTCCAAATTCAGTACAGTTTTGTGCAAAACACAAACATGTGAAACACAATTCAAATAAAAAAATTATTACACAGTTAATTTAGAACTTGTCAGATATGATGTATGAGCTCTAGGGCAAACTATGGTGCCATTGTGAATCTGAACACTATAAATCATGAAACTTCACTGGTCCCACAAAGAAGCACAGCTGCGCCGTAGCCAAGTGGCTAGACCATTCGCTTCTCACCAAAGCGGCCCAGGTTCGATCCCAGGTAACCGCATGTGAGATTTGTGGTGGACAAAGTGGCGCAGGGGCGGGTTTCCTCCAGGTTCTCCAGTTTCCCTCGCCATCTCATTCCACCTGTGCTCCATCTTCTTATATCATCATTGTCACTGCCTGCAGTGCCATAGTAGTAAAAGTGGGCATTAAACACTACCCAAAAAAAAAAGACTTTCAACGAAGCTTGTCCCAAATTGCAGACAATAGTGTGAAGTAAGACACAGATATTATATATATAATGTATGATCTAATAATTATATTTGTTTAACAGAAACCTGGCTGAATGACGGAATATTCAATTCAGAACTTTTTGATGACAGATACATTGTATTTAGGAAAGAGAGATAATTTAAGGCTAATACAAAACGTGGAGGAGGTGTATTAAGAGCTGTTAAAAACACATTCTCAAAGGCTGTCAGTTTTGGAGTGTAATTTAGAATCAATAGGAGTGAAATTTATATATAAAAATAGAAAATATTTTTTGAATACTCTGTATGTTCCTCCAGGAAATAGTATAAATATTATCAAAATTTATTTAATAAAGTAGAGGAAAACATTGATTTATTTTGGAAGTAGAATTACTATTCTTGGGGATATTAATATTCCAGAAGCAAGTGAGATAAGTCCATGAGAGAGAGTGCCTGTAGAATCAAACAAATGTAAGTTCACCAGTGTTACGAAGACAAAGGTGATTCTGAGGGAAAAACTTTGCAAGGTGTGTCCCTTTGCACAAGCCTGAGGCAATTGCCAAAAAGGGTGGCGGGCATTAAAGTCTCACAAGTATAAAATTCTCCTTCTCTGTATATATAGGTCACTCAGTGGATTATTCACTTGTTTTGTCCAGAAACATGACATGCTGCTATCCATACTCTCAGGTGAGAAAAAAGACATTGCTTAGTTTTGATTTTCTTGTTGAAATTTCAGAAAAGCATATATAATTTTTAAGAAATAAGAATTAGCCGATGAACATCCCAGGTCGGGCTAGGGCCTCTTGTGATGCCAGGGTGCCTTACGACTGCATCCCTGGGTTATCCAACTCCGTAGGACTCCCACTTTTGTCTATCCCTTGCTATTCTGGTTTCCTAAATGACATTTAAACACTTTACTGCTTTTTTTGCCTTTCTGCATTCCTTTTCCCTATTCTGGTTTCCCACAGTCACTGCATGAGTCCACTTTGTAGGATCCATAAGGACCACGTAGGTCTCCATCTTCATTTTGAACACATTGCTGATGTTGCTGCATCTTTCAGACTCATGTTGAGATGTCCTCCTCCTTGATACAGTCACTACATATGATTTATGCAAAGTGCTCTCACTTGGGATTTCCTGTTTTGTGTATTTCTGTAAGAAATCCTCGAAAACTGTATTCTCTAGTTTAAGTAATAGAATACTAGCACCAATAAAAGCCTTACACAGATCCACTGAAAATTGTGATTGGCATTCGGAGATGAAGTAGGAAGATTTTAGAGTTGCATTTTGTTTCATTTTTGTTTGACTTTTTACAAATAGCTACTTTGTGTTTTGCAGTTTGCACATGCTGTGAAATGTGGTGTTTACTGATGTTTCACATACTTTGCAAAACAAGATTGAGCCATTAGTTGAGAATATTTCCCTACCAAACTTTTTCATGAAATTATCAAGTTTTACTTTTAAGGTTGCCAGTTCTTTAGGCATGGTAGAGAAACTGTGTTGTAAAAGCAAACAACGCACTGTCACACTACTTGCCAGAAACACCTGTCTTCAATGAATGAGGAAAGCAAACAGTCTCAGTATCTTCCAACAGTGCGAAATGGAAGTGACTTGAGTTGAGGAGAGAAAAATTTGTTAACAGCATAGAGCATCAGGACTGTGGTAATTTTGCCTAACGGGGTACATTGTCCCAATTTTTGAAGCCCCTTCATGCTTTATTCTGGCAGGTTTTACCTGACATTTTGGTTGTACCAAGTATGGAATATCTGCTCAATCCCTCCCTCCCTTTCTCTAGCAGTGCATGTAAACACTGGCCCCATTGTACATTAATGGTAGGTATTCTTCTGTAGACATTTATTAATTTCCAGGTGTGTTAAGCCCTTCATAGAAAAATCACCACTGACTTTCAAGAAATGCAACAGCACATTTCAACAAACCTTTAAACAGAAAGTGGGACCTTAAAGAGTGTACAGCAGAGATGACTATCTTCAGACAAATGCAGTAGAAGCACTTATACTTAAACCTCATTGTCATTAAAGGCATCTGGCAGTGATTAAAAGCAAATTTAAGTAATGTACAGCATATCATGAACCCATGAGATATAAATTGCCTGTATATCAAGCATTATAATCCAATTTTTCAATAAAATTGCTTTTGGGCAATTGTTCCATAAGATTAATAAGTGCCAATATGACCTTCAGTGTTAAAGGCAACATATAAATGACTGACTGAGTTCCTGTGTGGAACATAGGGCACAGTCCGGCTGCTGGATCCCCCACCTCAGCCCACTGCAGGCATCAAGAATGGAATCCAGTGGTGGAGAGTGGGATGTGGTCAGCACTCCAATCCCTCTCTGTCAGTATATGCAGTCTTCAGAACCAGAGTTGATCACTCAGAGGAACCAGGATGGGTGATCAGCCCAAAGCCTGATGTGAGAGTGAGGAAGTGGATGAAATGAAATGAAATGATAACGAAAGATGACAGGAAAGGTGGTGATGGAGCAAATGGTGGAATGATTTGGGGGTGGGGGGAGAGAAACCAGAGAAAACCTACCCCTGAGCTGGTGGGTTCACTACACATCCCATGTGCGGACACCTGGGATCAAACCCAGGTCGCTTTGGTGAGAGTCAAGCAGCCTAACCGTTCAATCATGGTGCACTCAGCATATAAATGGAACACTAGAAAATAGACTAAAAATATTAATGCAAGTTTGAAACTTAGAAGTTGGATACATGAAATGAAAAAACCATTTAAATTATTGGTACAAATATTTGTTCAAATTGTGATAACTTGTTCTGTTTTCAGATTCCATCAGTGGGAATGTGGTTTGAAGTAGCAAATAAGGCATACAGCTTTTTCCATGGAGATGAACCACAATCTTCAGAGAAAAGCAAGTCTCATTTGTGGAGCTCCTTGAGGACTTTGTTAGATACAGATGTCAGATTCAGTGAAGGCCGCTGTGGTAAAGTATTGCCTCTGGCAACTGCAACCTACCAGGAGAATCTTCCACCGCACTACACTCGGGATTATCATGACAGTAGAGTAAGTTAAATACCACTTGTAAATGCGCATGAGAGTAACAATTTTTAAGATGTTTCATGTCCATTTCTTCTTCCTTCTTGGAGATCTTACTATTTTGATGTTGTAAAAATGTTTATTCATACTATCATATCCTGTAATAAGTCGGAATGTAGTAACAGAAAATTGTCTTGGTAAATAACAAACTATTGATGGATCATTCAATATCTACATTATGCAAAAAGGCAGGCATGGTTAAAGCACACGATTTATGTCAAACATTTTTGTGCCATTTAAATAGAATTGGGATATATTTTTCACCACTCTGTCCTCTATGTGATCTGCAAGAGGAAATGGATCGAGACCACCTTCAAATATGCCCGGCCACTTCTAGTGCCCCATCCATCAGTGAAAAATATTGGAGAGCAAGAGGATTAATGACTTCATTGTCAGAAATCCAGCATTAGCTAACAACAACATTTTTGTGCCATTAACCATTTCCAAAATATTCCTTTTTATTGGTTTAAATTTTCACATACTTCCTTCAAATAGAAATTTGCCATTTGTTTTTTCTCATGATCATTCAAGGAGTCTGGAATTTCAAATCCATTACATTCTGACCCCCTTTTAACATTTGTCTGTCACTTTTATATACAGTAAAACCTGTGTTTAATGGAATCGAACAGAACTCCCGAACATTTCCGCTAAACACAGGTTTCCATTAAAGGTAGGCCTTGGCTATTAAAAAAAATTAAGCCATGAACATGCATAAATGGACAGGATGAGATGAAATATGTACATACCTTATTCAACTGTGTGTATTTAGACATTTCTGCTGCAATACATAAGTGTAGCATACATTAAAACATAACGAATGAAAAATAGCTGTATACACCTTCACTTATTTTTTCCAGTTGTTGTTGTTGTTGTTAGCTAGTGCTGGATTTCTGACAATGAAGTCATTAATCCTCTTGCTGTCCAATATTTTTCACTGATGGATGGGGCACTAGAGGTGGCCGGGCATATTTGAAGGTGGTCTTGATCCATTTCCTCTTGCAGATCACATAGAGGACAGAGTGGTGAAGAATATATCCCAATTCTGTTTAAATGTTTTGCCAGACAATCACGTCCTGTAATCAACCTGAAGGTTGCAACTGCTGTTTTTCGAGGATACTCAGGAATTACTGTTTGAATGTTTGGTAGTTCCCATCATTTATTTTTTGATTTTTCATAGTAATATTTTGCAATAATTTTTTTGAATTCAGAGTTGACTAATCCTTTAGCTGCATAAAATGGTAGATTAACTATTGATTTCTGCACATTGCCGGTACCCTTTTTTGCAAGAAAATCAGCTTTCTCATTACCACTCAGTCCACAGTGAGCTGGTATCCATTGGAAGACTAGGTGTTTTTGAAGTGCTGTTAGATGGGTAAGGATTTTCCAGCATTCTATAATTGTTTGGTTTTTTGGTGACAACTTGGAAGTAATTGCTATAATTGCTGCCCTGGAGTCTGAGAGAATAACTGCTTGCTGAAAATGTGAAATTCTGTACAAAAGATTTTGTAGGGCCATTCGAATTGCTTCAATTTCTCCATCAAAGTTTGTAGTTCCATAACTTAAAGATTTGTAATAGGAAAAGGGGTGACATGTGACTCCAACACCTGCTCCATCTTGGTTTGATATAAATGATCCATCAGTATAAATATGGAGCCATTCGTGTTCTGGAAATCTAGTATGGGTTGTCTCTAATGCCAATAATTTTAGAACACTAGTTGGAGTATTACTTTTCTTAACTTCTTCTGTCAGGTGTAAATAATATGTGAAGTCTAATGTTTGTGTCGGATTGACTTTAGATATGAAGTTTTCCTTTGAATTAGGAATTCTTCCTGATGTCTTGAATTTTGGAAAGAAAGCTCTCCTGAGACTTTAGTGTATGTATAAAATTTCTCTTGTGCCATGTATTGAATGGGAGTCTGATCAACGTTTCGTGTTGAATAAGAGCTGCTTTTTCTATTTCATATTCAATGGGGCATTGGTTGGTTAGTATTTCCATAGCTGCTATAGGTGTGGTTTTAATAGCACCTGTAATTAATCTCAGACTTTGGTTTTGAAAGATTTGAATCTTTTTTGTGTTTTGCTGTTACAAGAACTTCGCTGCAGTAAGTAAATAATGGCTTTATATACACATTGTATGTTGTGTTAAGAGTTGCTCTGGAACATCCCCACTTCATTCCTGTTAGACGTTTTAACAGTGAAAGGTGCCTCTCTGCTCTTTGTGTTACATTTTCTATTTGTTTGGTCCATGTAAGTTAAGTATCAAATGTAACTCCTAAATACTTTGCTTCCTTTGTTTCTGGTAATTGTTGACCCTCAAAATTTAGTTTTATTTTTAGTGGCCTTTTTCTTAGTGAAAAGATTTGGTAGTTTGATTTTGATGTATTAACGGTCATTAAATTTTCTTTGGTCCACCTTTTTAATTTGGTTGAGGATTGTTGCATGGTTTTTTCTAGTTCTGTACTTTTGCTTTTTGGTTTTGAAGTCCACATTACTAAGTCATCAGCAAATAGTGCACACTTCACACTTGATTCTTGTATTTGTTGTGACAGATCGTTAATAAATATATTAAAAAGTGTTGTGCTGAGCACTGCGCCTTGTGGTAAGCCACGGTGTACTTGTTTGTATTTAGATATGTTTCTTCCATATCTGGTTGCAATAAAACGTTGTGTTAGGAAATCACATAGCCATGAAAACATTGGACCTTGTATACCCATTTTTTTTACTTTAGTAGTTTTGTTCTGCATATAGAATCATATGCATTTTGGAAATCAATAAAAACTTATAAATTATCTTCTTTTCTATTGAAGGAGTCTTTGATTTCTTGACTGAGAAGTAAGACTTGTTCATTTGTAGAGTGGAACTCTCTAAATCCAGCTTGACATGGGGAAATTAAATTTTTTAATTCTAGAAACCAATTTAACCTGTTTGACACCATTCTTTCCATCACTTTTGCTATTATGCTAGTAAGAGCTATTGATCTATAATTTTTTATTTCTGACGCTGTTTTGTCTTTCTTCAAGAGTAGGACAATTATTGCCTTTCGCCATTCAGCAGGTACAGTGGTTTTCCAGGATAGATTGTAGAGTTTTAGTAGTTGTTGCTTTGCTGTTTTTCCAAGGTTTTTTATGAACTCTGGATGTATGTGATCAGGTCCAGGAGCCTTTGTTTTTTAGATTATTTATTGCAATGTTCAGTTCTTGCATATTAAAATTTTCAAAAAAGATATTGCACTGAGTGTTAGGATCACATTCTCTTTCTTGTTTCAAATCTTTCTTAAATTCTTTACGTTCCTTTTTATTATTTCTTGTTACTTTATGTGAATTAGCATAATATTTATTGAATGTTTCGGCAATGGCTGCATCATTTGTTAATATTTTATTGTTGTGAATGATAGGTGTGCTGTTGTTTTCTTTCCTACCCTTGACATTTTTTATGAACTTATGAGCTTTGTTACCATCTGTCCTATAATCCATTTTTTCTAAGAAATTATTAAAGTAATTCTTTTTAGCAGTATTAATTTCTTTTTTTAGTGAGGCACATTTCTTCCACCATACTTGTGTATCCGATATGTTTTTTGTTTGTTCAGCTGTATTTCTAGCTATATCCCTTTGCTTTTTCAGTTCTTCTAATTGGGAGTTCCAAAAGGGTTTGAAATTTTTAATTCTTCCCCGAGGAATATGTTTTTTTGCGGTTTCTAGGATGACTTTACAGAAATTGTTGTTCAAATGATCTGGTTGGTCATGTAGCTGTGAGTTTGTTTGTTCTTTAAATTTATGTTCCAGTTCAGTTTTATATTTGATCCAATCTGCTTTTTTGAAGTTCCAATACAGATTCATGTGACATTGACTGTTATTTGTATTCTCTATTTTTATATCAGCAATTACTGCTCTGTGACCAGAACTTGGATCTTCTATAACTTGTTTTTTAATTTTTGAAACAATATCTGTTGTAGCTAACAAGAGGTCTGGGTTACTGCCTGCTCCAGAGTAATGTATGAAGGTTGTGGGATCTTCTTTACTATAAATCAGTTCAAAAGTTGTGGTATTCAAAAATTCTGCCACTATCTTCCCTGTAGAATCCACTTTTTCATAACCCCATCTTTTGGAATGAGCAGGCCCGAATTTAGGACCTCTGACGCCCCTGGGCAAAAAAACATTTGCTGCCCCTGCCCCCCCCCCCCCCCAACTTGCAATGCATATATTACTTAAATTTTCACAACGTGGAGAATGATTTCACTAGTTTGGATACTTACGAATGAGTGACAAACACCATAAGCGAGGTTACTAAAATTTAAGTAGAAACATCTTAATAGAAAGAACTTCTACCAAAGAGGCGTCAGCCCCTATTAGATGTCAAAACATATACTGTTTAAATAACAAGAGGCTTCCTCCTTGCCCTGACATTTGCAAACAAGTTTATGCGTTCGTTATAGTCCATTTTCACTGTTAAGTCAGTGCAAGTCAGTTGCAAGAACACTAAGATAACTAAGACGATCCTTCAATTGTGATGTTCTTAAATAATTATTTATGCGTGTAAGAGCGGAAAATGATTTCTCAGTTGAGCAGTTGGAAGAAGCAGGAGTGCTCAAGTATATTTGTAGAGCTATGTTTAAGTTTAAATAAACACTCTCTAGACAGTTACCTTACAGCTGAGTAGGAGAGTGCGACACATTTTCATTCTTTTCTATGTAGCTTTTGAAGTGTAAGCATTCAAGTACAAATGCTGAATCTTCAAGATCCGAACTGTAGACTTTCTGCAAGTCTGGATGATGCCTCCTGAATTTCAAGTGGACTAAGCATCTTCAGATTTGTCAAAAACATAAATGGTTCACTGAATTTCTTGTAGGAAGAAACTCTGTTGTTCAGTTCTTCAATCAATTTATCCAGAATCAAAAGGAACTTGATGTTTAATGTCTATGCTTTTTTTTTGGTGCAGCTTTCCAGTAATTTTGCCGCCCCCTAAAATGTGCCGCCCTGGGCAGTTGCCCGGTTTGCCCTTACGTAAATATGGCCCTGGGAATGAGCATTGAAATCTCCAATTACGATTGTTTTATTTAATTGGTCAATAAGAGAGAGATCTGTTTCATTCCTGGAAGGATTGTAAATACTGTATAAATGTAGATCTGTTTTGTTATCCCAAAAATTTAGCTTTATTATTATTTATTTATGCCAACAAACTTACTGTTGGTGTTTTTAAACACACAAGCCGTGTGTGGGCAAAGTTTAAGAGGTAGAACTGGAACTTAAAAATTCAATGCCACAACCGGGATTTGAACCACAGACCTTCCGCTTGCCGGGCAGACGCTCTAACCACTGAGCTATTGTGACAAACTGGCAGTTTGAAGTATTTAAGTTGGTCATTTGTTAGATTTGCTTCCTGTATGAAAAATATATCGATATTATAGTCAAATACAATTTTATTCAGTTCTACTCTTTTTGTTTGTGTGAGACCACCCGCATTCCATTGTAGAAGTCTGATGTTAGATCTTCTATTAATATAATGTTTTGGTTCTCAAGAAGTAGTCCCCGCCCGGAGATCCGAATGGGGGACTATTTTAACTCCGGAACATTTTACCCCTCGAGTCATATTGCATAAATATTGAAGAGACTTAGCAATAAATGTAACCGCTTTTTAGAGAGCACCATATTTTTATGTTTTGGCGGTCACATCGCTCTCTCACAACCCCAAGAATGTCTGGAGGACCACACCTGACGTTGGTTTACGGGTCTCACCGACCTGACCGGGAGAATTATCAAAATAAATTCACCGACCATATCCTCTGATTACCAATCAGAGGACGTATACATGCCATGACAGGTCAGCATGTTAGGGGTTAAGGTTTTATAGAGAAATTAGAGAAATGGAGAGGTTGGAAAAATAAAGACTCCCTAGCCCTCAGAAACCCTAATAGCATCGGGGTCGGAAGAGAACAAGAGTTGACCAAGGTAAGGTCAGATAGAAAAGTTACAGTGAGGAGCAAAACACCAGTAAGTGGAAGTATTGTTCTGCTCAGCTTGAGTACCTTGTGGTCGCTTTTCACATATCCCCTAGACGGAGACCCCTGAGTACGGTTTCTCAGTATTTGGTCCATCATCAATGCACCCCTCTCCCAGACTGAGCAGGTAGCAGCAATATGGTTATGTTTCAACTTAAACATCATGTATTCTGAGCTGACAATACAGACTTTCACAGGGTGCTTGAACATTTCCTAAACTCTGCATTCCAAAACTGGAAATTTTCCGTTAAAAGGCGTGCTTTCCGTTGTCTGCTTAAGACAGTTTTCGTTTAATAAAGGGAATTTAGCATGTTTTTCATCCCTAAATTCATGGGACCATAAAACATTTCCATTTAAGACAAATTTCCACTTAATAAAGGATTCGTTAAAGGCAGGTTTTACTGTACTGAATCCTCCTTATACCTATAATGAAATGTGTAATGCAGATTTATCACTCTTAACAATGTGACAGTATTTATAACCCCATATGTTGATTTAGTTTGTATAGCAGGGTTGTATGTTGAAATATATTATTGTTTATATGTGGTTAATATATGAAGAGTATTGTTTGAAAACGCGAAAAGTCCACAAATAACAATTTTACAGGAAAGCCGAAAATGTAATAACTCCTAAAGAAAACAATACTTTTAAAATATAATTATGCCGTTGTGATCTAAAAAATGAGCGTATAACATGGCGATGAGTGTCAAAAATCACAGCCTTAATGCAAAGCTGTAATCGCGGGTTAAAATATGAAAATATCTTGTTTTGCACCGAATAGATGGACATAAAGCTTTTTGAACCGTTGTTCCATATAAACAATGTTAATTTCAGTAAATTGCTTTATTGCAGATTTTTAACTCTTACATGCCATTGTAATTCACAACACATGTTTTCTGTTCTTAATGTGTTGTCTAGGACACTGTAAATCTTTCGACTGTTTGAAACAATACAATTTTGAAACCAATTTAATATAATAATTATTCGTATTAGAAGCAGGCATGCAGAAAATTCTGATTAATGATCATGTGTTCTGAATAGTAATATATATAGTAATATATTTGAGCAAACGTAAAGGAAAAACTTACTCCATTCTATGAATGCTCTGTAGCGGATTATATTGGATGATGTTTCACGTTGTGTCGCCCTTTGTTTCGAAATTGTGATGTTTGCTCTGGCTAGTTAAGCATGAAATCTCTTTAATCCAGGGTATGCGTAGGTATGTTTTATAGATTACCCCAGAAGAACTTTTGTAGATTATTTATTTTTCACTCTTTTGACATTTTCGGGAGTTATGCCGACTTTCGATACTTATATATACTTGCAGAGGAATCGCACTCATGTGTGTACACCACAACGTCCGCTACCGGTCTGGGGCGAGTGATCACGCTTCCTGGCGTCCCCACGCTAAGAAAACGTTCTCTCCGATTTTAAATTTCATGACGTCATCCAAAAGAAAGCCTCGTATCCAAAATGCTATTTCATTCCTTTTCCCAATTTAGAAATGTCCCTTTCTATTATAACATGTTCTTTTTTGAATTCCAAATATATAGTTACCCTTCTATGATTAAACGATGTGTTCTTTATATTTTATTAAACATATCGCGCGACTTTTAAGATTGGCAGACCTGAATTTTGACCGTGAATTTAAACTATGTGGTATGACGTCATGACTCGTTAATTTCAAACCAATAATGCATTTATCCTACAAATTTAACGACTATTATTTACTCATATCTTGCTCACCTTACAACACTTCCTACTCTATTATCTACATATGTTATTACTCAACACTTATCGCAAATCTCACATTCGGCAATTTAAATTAAAACGTGTCTTTATCAAGCCCATTCGATTTGAAATCTAAATTTCGGTATCAAATGCCCCCATTTATGTTATTTTATTATTTCATAATATTTCATAATAAAATAATGTAAATGTCTTGCCCGAAAGAAAAATTAAAAATTACTCCTGAATTTTGAATAATCGGCAACACTCCCATTATATACAATTTTCAATTACACTGTTTTGAAATTGGTTATTAACATATCTTCTCATTAATCTTTATAACATGACAAACAATTGTACACTTGACTAAACATTAATCCTTAAAATACTAATTACAATATGTTATGGTTTCTCCTGTGAAACTTATATAAAGGTTAAATTTCAAGAGTCTTTCTTTATACTTCCTTCTTTTAGTTCATGTTTGCTCACTTCGCTCTCACTATCACTTGCACTGTGATTTTGCACTTTTATTATTGTAACACATATCTTTACTAGATCCTTTAAGCACTAAATATGTATATATTTATATAAATCCATTACACTCTTCAGACAAGTTCTTTCTTTGTCTTGCTGTGATAACTATCTATACATCTAAATATTTTAACAAAGGTTTACAAATTAAATATTCTGTTTTCTCTCTATGCGGAGATGAACATTTTAACAATCTTTCTGAAGCTGTTATTGTGAGCTCTATACAATATATTCTTAAGCTCTTTGTAGTATATAGCAATTCACATTCTGCATTTTTATGAATACGTAAGTACCTGACCAATATATGGTTTTCAAGTAAGCTAAAATTTAAATTTTATCTAAAAGCTGATTGGGCGCCAATAGAACAAATGACACTTCGAATTTTACATGAAATCAATCAAAGTTCCAAGGTACCACACGGTTTCTTGTATGGTCGAAGGAGTTGTTTATGCCACCTTCCCAAACATTTTTCATTTTTAACATCTTTTACTTCATAGGTATGATAACCAAATTTTGATATAATTTCTGCAGGACCTTTATATAACAATTCCATCCTTTTGTTCCTACCTCGCAATGCACTTGATAACTTATGGTCTTTAACTAGTACCCAATCGCCTATCTTAGGTTCCCATTTATGTTTTCTACTCTTTTTCTTTAATTTTCGCTTCTCTGCCTTTTTCTTGATTCGTTCAAAAGCAATTCTCGCTCTTTCTTCTTCACTTAACTCAATGTCATTTATTTTGAGTATTTTTGGTACCCCGATCAATATTGGTTCTGGTTCAATTTCTAACATTAATTTTATTGGGGCAAACCCAGTAGTTACATTAATGGTGTGATTAATAATCTTTTCTATCAATGAACAATATTTCACCCAATCCTTGTGATTATGATGTGTAAGTACACGTAAATAAATTCCTATATCTCGGAGGACACGTTCTGTTGGATTCCCTGATTGAAAAAACGCTGTATATTTTCTTAAATCTTCTCTAAGTGGGATCTGCCAAAAAGATGCTGTAAGATCTAAAGTAAAAAAAATTTTGCCCTTCTGCAATTTGTATGTTGATTTAGTTTTCTCGCGTCTAATGTCACCCTAATCTTTCCATTGGCCTTATTTACAATACATAGGGGATTCACAAATTCCGAATTTGAAATCTCAATAACCTCATCTTCTAACATTGACTTTATAACTGCATCTACCTCTTCTCTTATGGTACTAGGGATAGCTCTCGCTTTATGTGTAAAAGGTTTGATGGGTATCATCTCAAACGAATGAGTATAAATATTACATTTACCAGGTTTCTCAGAGAATACTTCTTTATTTCGGATTAATATTTTAAACAGTTTATCCCTCTGTTGTTCATTTAGTTGATCAGCCTGAGTTACCTTTTCCCGCAATAATTCTTCTAAGTCTTCACTACTCTCCTTATCATAGTACCTAGTTGCGTCAGAAAACCTCAAATTGTCTATGAAATCATTTTTTATCCCATTCATGTCCTCCAGACATTCTGGGGGTTGTGAGAGAGCGGTGTGACCGCCAAAACATAAAAATATGGTGCTCTCTAAAAAGCGGTTACATTTACTGCTAAGTCTCTTCAATATATTGGAGAGCAAGAGGATTAATGACTTCATTGTCAGAAATCCAGCATTAGCTAACAACAACATTTTCTTTATTATCAACACTGTACTCTTTGACATTTACTTCAGTTAATTCCATAGCTCCTACTTTAACATATTATACAAAGAATGTATCCCCTTGGATTTCTTCTTCCTCTTTTTCTCTTACAATAGTTTCTGAACTACTATCTTCCACAAATGGCACTATAATGGTCTCATCTTCAACTTTCATTTCTACAATCATGTTTTTTTAAAATTCACCACAGCTTCCCAGGCATAAAGACAATCACAACCTATTATAATATCTGTCACAAGTCTTCCTACAATCAGAAATAAAATTCCTAGTATTCTCCCATTTATTTCAATATTTATCATTGGTTGAAATTTTACTCTCTCTTTTCGTTTTCCCACAGCTAGCGAGCAATATATCCCATTAACTGGTAAAGACATTACTTTAAAACCACTACTTTGTAAATTATCATAAAAATTTTGTGAGCATACTGTGCTATTTGATCCCGTATCTATAATTGCATTGTATTGTTTTCCATTTACTCCAATTTTGATTTTAGGTGGATCTCCTACTTTTTCGTTTTCGTCGATTCTATTTTTCCATTCTCTTTTCTTTTGTATCATCATTTGCCTTCCAGGACTATTTATTTCCGAGTACTTATCACAATCATTACTAGGATACCCAGTTCTCACTGAAGGCGCGTTTGACTGGGCCTGGCGTTTCCCTGATTTTTAGGTATGGCTCCTGTACTATTTCCCGAATTGTTACTTCTGTTTTCCTGCATTAAATCGGGGTTACTTCCTACCATGTTTTTGACCGTGTTAATGGCCTCAACCATTTCCGCATTTTCAGGGGAATTTCGTCCATTATAACACCTTTCTCCCTGTCTTGGTGACCTCGGTCTAAACTCATTATCTCTGTTTGTCCAATACTCATCATTTGGATTTCTACCATGTCCAAAATAACGTCCCCGTCTACCTCGATCAAACCTATTTGTATTCATATAATTCACCCTTATATTTCTTCCCCTTAGATTACCATTTCTATTTTGGTGATGCCCTTCCTGGTTACATCTACCTTGATTTTCCCACTGGAATGATTCCATCCTTGGTACTGGTCCTTTATATCTTTCCCTAACCTCACTTCTATTCTGATAATACTGTGCCCCTTGCCCGAAAGAATTTACAGTTTCTTTTTCTTGATATTTATTTCCAAATGCGTGTTTTGGCTTATTGACTTCTAAGGCTGATAATAATTCGATCATAGCTGCAATGCTACCGGGTCGGGCTATGATTAGGTAGTGTTGAAGCGTTTCCGGAAAATGTGGAGTAACTATATTTATTAGATCTTTTTCATCTATGGGAGGATCCAACATCTTCGATTTTCTCGCTATTCTCATAAAATAGTTGACCATCGATTCCTCCAATCTAGGATTAAACTTTCCATTGCCTAATTCGACTCTAATATTAGCCTGCCTACTAGCCCCCCTATATCTGGTTAAAAAAATGTTCCTAAAGGTCCCGTAATCATTATTGCTACCCATAGAAAGGCCTAGCCAATTGGCAGCATTACCCTTTAGGCATTTTCTTACTATCACCATCTTGTACTCCTCCGGTATACGTTTCACCGTGAAGTAATCTTGTAACCCTTCTATAAAGGCTTTAGGATCATCTGAATCTTCATTTTCAAACACTGGAGGTGTCATTTCATTTAAGACATGGTTAGGCCAGTGTAAATTTGAATTGTCACTTGTCCCTGAACTATTTCTGAGATCAGAATGGGAATTACTGTTACCCCTATTTTGCATCAAAATGTCAGCTGATACACCTGGTATTGCCTCGTTTCTTGCAACTTCATTATTAAGATTGTTGTGATTACATGCATTTTCATTTAATTTCAAATTTTCTAGGGCCTCTTTTACATGAGTAATTTCTGTTACTACTCCTTTTATTTGGTCTGTAACATCCTCCAAATTTCTAGCCTGCCTTTCACTTTCTACATCAGATCTTTCCATTCTAACTTTACACCCCTGTAACTCTTCTCTAATTTCTTCCCTGTCTTTATCTAACCTTTGTACTACCTCTTCCCTTTGTTTGTCTAATTTATATGTTACTCTTTCCCTTTCTTTATCTAATTTTTCACTCACTTGTTGACCTAATTTCTTTTCAGAATTCTTTACTTCTTGCCTTATTGTCTCTAATTCTCCCTTAACCTGTTCTCTATTTTCTTTTACTTCACTACTAACTTTATTAATTTCCTCCCTAACTTCTTCCCTAAAGGTTTCTAAAGCTCTCTTCTGATTTTCCAATTGCATTCCCAATTCCTGTTGCCCCTTCTCTAATTTCTGTCCTAACTCTGTTCTTAATTCTTTACTAGTTTCATCTATCTTTTGACTTAACTCTGTACTCATCTTTTTCATTATCTTTTGAAACATATTCTGTATTTCTGACATAACCGCTGGCCTTTCTGAATTACTACTAAACATTTCTGAGCTACCTCTAGGTGTTTCTCTAACGTTCTGATCTTCTACTTCTTGGCATATTCTGCTACCGATTATATTTTGATTATATTCTTCCATCCTAACTACACTTTTCTCAATTTCCGGACTCTCAAAACGTAGAAAATCGCTATCACTGTCTTCCATTTCTAAGCTATTTGCATGTGTTTTTCTACTCACCAATATTTCACAATTTTCACTATTATGACTTTTTTTTTTTTAACTGCACTTAAACTTATTCACTACACATTTCACACGATGTTCTCTGACGATGTTGACACGCTGGGCACCTTCTTTCTTGTTTGCTGGTTCGATGCTGGCTTGGTCGTCGTCCTTATTAATCACTGGTTCAATGCTGGTCTAGTTCATTCTTGGGGTTGGTCTATATTTTATTTTTCTCTCGACGCCACACGTTGGTTCGCCATTTGTAGCGGAATATATTAGATGATGTTTCACGTTGTGTCGCCCTTTGATGCGGAATGGTGATGTTTGCTCCGGCTAGTTCAGTATGAAATCTCTTTAATCCAGGGTATGCGTAGGTATGTTTTATAGATTACCCCAGAAGAACTTTTGTAGATTATTTATTTTTCACTCTTTTGATATTTTCGGGAGTTATGCCGACTTTCGATACTTATATATACTCGCAGAGGAATCGCACTCACGTGTGTACACCACAACGTCCGCTACCGGTCTGGGGCGAGTGATCACGCTTCCTGGCGTCCCCACGCTAAGAAAACGTTCTTTCCGATTTTAAATTTCATGACGTCATCCAAAAGAAAGCCTCGTATCCAAAATGCTATTTCATTCCTTTTCCCAATTTAGAAATGTCCCTTTCTATTATAACATGTTCTTTTTTGAATTCCAAATATATAGTTACCCTTCTATGATGACTCGTTAATTTCAAACCAATAATGCATTTATCCTACAAATTTAACGACTATTATTTACTCATATCTTGCTCACCTTACAACACTTCCTACTCTATTATCTACATATGTTATTACTCAACACTTATCGCAAATCTCACATTCGGCAATTTAAATTAAAACGTGTCTTTATCAAGCCCATTCGATTTGAAATCTAAATTTCGGTATCAGCTCTTAGAACTTCTAACACTTGTGATTGGTAGTTATCAGGGTGAAACAAAACTAATTTAATGATAAACTTTGAGAGAGTTCTCAAATGGAATTAAAACCACGTTCTTCTTCCAATCACAAGTCTTCATTCTCACTTCCCTCCTCCATTTGTTGTGCATCATCTTCGTGCTGAATCAACATTGTATAAAATTTTAGCTCATTATTGCCGTATCAATCTTCACCACAACATTGTTTTAAAGCTTCTTTTTTTTCTAATTTGATGGGCTGTTCCAAAGGTAGAACTGGGGGCTCTGCTAGTTGTTCGACTGCTATTCCTCGTTTAAGCATGGAGACAAATTTCTTGGATTAATTATTCAGTCTGTACGACATTTCCATTTTCAGAGAAACGTAAAATTTATTCCCCCTAAGTTTCTTTTTTAACATGACCCTTTTCATTTCCTTTATACCATCCGCCTTTTTTAAATAATTGCAAAGCTCGTAAAGTCATGCACATACTAATCCTTGCCCGATTAGCGAGCAGCACCAACCTTAGAATATGTTTCAACATACTTCTCTGGAGTTGATGTCTCAGACTGTTTTCTAAGATCCTTTTCCAAAACTCCAAACATGCGGTCCGCAGGTAAGAAAGAATGGCCTCTCACGGGAAATATCATGCATATTTCCTTCAGATAATCTGGAGACTTTTTCAAAAGCCACCAATAGAGTTTATGGACCATGTCGGCATTTCTATTTTGGCAGCACAGCCATCAGAGAAGAGCCTTAATTTGGGTACACCATCCTCAAATTGCTGTTTGCTTAGAAAATTTGTTAACGCAGAAGCAACTTCAATAACTCCACGACCTGCTTGATTTTCAGTCCAGCAATAAAATGCTGGTGATTTATTCTCTATATCTGTTGCACAGAGCATAGAATAATAGTTGGTGAGCGTAATAGGCTTCACCTATAGCAAGCTTAGGCAATGGTTACACCTGCTGTAAATCGAAGCATAAGCACATGGTAGCTGAGTCCTTTTCTCTCATCATTTTGTGGAATGCCTTTGCTTTCAATTTATATGCAGTGAGTTCAGCTTGTAACTCGTTCTTTCTATGGGAATTTTCCATGACTTGCAGTTCATGTTTTGTCCTACTGCAATAACTGCAAACATCTACAGCTGGTTCACCAAAATCCAAGTTAAATTTATTAAAAAAAATAGTGTGGAAAAACCACTTCTTTACTTTTAGTGATTCAGCCACACTAACATTGTAGATGTTGAATAACTTGTTCACATTTAACTCTGAAGGAAGGTAGAGTCGCTTGCTTTTTTGTCTTGAATATTGAATGTCTCTAGCTGTTAGCTTGGATAACAAACTAATTACCGATTCCTTCTTATGGGCATATTATTTGGCTTTTCGGTACCTCCACTTTTTCCATTATTATTTTACCTGCTATTAGAGAAGCTGCTATGTTGTTTACTCTTGTTGTGCCAGTGCTAAAAAGAACTTACGTAGAACAAAGCTGAATAGTTTCATTGTTTACTCTAACTAGATATTTAATAACGATTGCGTTACTCTTTTCTGATTTTCTTGATGTGCACCTTTTGCGAGATGGTACAGACAGTATGCTAGGAGCCTGTCTTGTGATTTGTTCCTGTAGTTATACACTAATTTTCTTGCTCTGATGAGATGATAGGCAGGAATGATTGGTACAGCATTTAAATCTACCCTCTGTGTGTGCACATGGAGATTCGAACTCCAGCACGTTAGAATACCTGAAACACACCAACGAATGATGTGGTAAGAACCATACTAACCGCAACGTGGTTCTGAATACATTCCTGTAAAACTATTTTCGCTAAATAATACCGATAATTATTCTTCTTATAAAGTTTAAATAGTATTTACCTTTCTTCTTGTTCCCTTTTTCTCATACTCTTTTGCTTCCTTCTGGAACCTACAGAACACTTACAACTAAGCTTTCTTCCATGTTAATAGATATAATTACACGAACTGCTTATGGAACTCACAATAACAGCAAGACTCTGTAGGCAGTGCAATCTGGTCAAACAATGAGATAGAATGAGAAACGTGTTTTTGTGATGCTGTGACAAAACAGGTGAGAATTCCTACGCGCGAGTTCGACAATGTACGTAAGAAAGTGGACACTTCGTGCTTTGATCCGGTCAAGGCACTGGACATAACGCATTTTGCACAGAACCCACATTTTCGTTCTCGATTTTAAGGGGTTTAAAATGTGCTTTGAAGCAAACAGGAGCATAAGCCCGATGCAGGGCACGCTAAAGTGTTGAAATTCGCTTCAAACTAATTTTCGATCGGGAGTGGACTTTTCGCATTTTGAAACGATACTCCTCATATGTTGATATTATGTTAAATAAAAAGTATTATGTATATCAATTTTGTTTATTGTTGTTATATGTATATATTATAAATGTCCAAAACTATTAGCTGAATTAAACAGTAGAATAAAAAATTGTGAAACAATATTAAAAATATGAAAACATGGCCAGCATTAACGCACATGTGTGATAGGTCAAAGAATTGTAATAAATGACTATCACCTAGGAATACCATATCTATGTGAAAAATCAAGTCTTCATTAAAAATGCTCCACGAACAAAAGAAATTCTGAAAATGATTTGCATGAGTGCTATATCGCTTGGATAGTCCAGACATTATTAAAATCAGTTGTAAACTAGTAGCAGTTGTTAAAATGATCATATCTAAAACTGAATATTATTTAAAATGGCCTTCTCGCCTCATCATCTTACAATGTTTTATCCCAATCTGATATATGTATTATGTATGTATTAATTCCTGTTGTCGCTTGTGGAACATAGGGCATCAACAAAGCATCGTCATCTGGTCCTGCTAACGGTCATCCTCTTCACCTCACTCCAGATCTTGCCTTCTTCCATTACTTCCATAGGGACAGATCTTCCCCATGTTTGTCGGGGTCTTCCTCTCTTCCTCCTTCCCTGCAGATTCAACTCCAATGCTTCTCCCTCAGTGGCTTAAGGCCATAACTCTTCATGCACGCCACCACCTGCCTTAATCTTCCACTTTCCCACAGAGTTCTTACATTCCAAAACCCCATTTTCATTAAACTTTTCAGGCCAAAAGTCGTCAACTTTAAATCAGTCTGTTTTCTCCTTGTTGATGTTTCTTTAGTTTAATTTAAGGTGTGTGAGTTATTAGCCCACAGCACCCGAGCTTGGTGGTAGGACTGCCACCTTAAGCCTCCAAGCATACTGTTTTTCTGTTGGGGTTGCCTCCCTTAGCCTTTGATGATCCCTCTTCACCACAAGGTAGCAGTTTCCCTCAAATTACCCTTGAGAGACAGATTGCCACTTCTGCTATCCTTGCCGTACCGATATACTATATCTCCACTGAAGGCTGCCATTGTGGTCTTCACCTTTGGTCCGTCCCGGGTATTTTATTTCCCCGGTACCCACCATATCTGGTGAGCTTTCCCCTACCCCCCACCTGGGGAGGTGCCCAATGGGAGTGGCATCTCCACACGGGCAATCTGATATATAAACCCTGAAAATAAGAACTCATCACTCATAACTGCTGCAACAAGAAGTATGTAGAATAAACTTTTGTAAGAATAGTATATATGAAAATAAGAGTGAGTAGAGAGTTGTAAGAATGCAACAAGTAGAACAAGAAGTACTTCTTTTTTTTCAAATAATTTAACCAAGGCCTTTTTAAACACAATTGTAAAGCATAAAGAGTGTCTGCGTATTTGCAATAACCAAATTGTCATGTAATTCATGAAAAGTGAAATACAGTAAAACCTGTCTTCAGTGTAATCGAACGGCTATCTCAAACCTTTCTGTTACAAACTGATTTCTGTTTAATGAAGGTAGGCGTAGGCTGTGTTCTCAGGTTCATATCCTTTGATTATTGAAGGTAGTTTAGCAATCCAATTAGCGATGGTTTCCTGTTAACGTCAATCGATTCAGCACAAAGTTCATTAAAAGCTATCTGATGTTTTATGTGGAAACTCTCGAAACATCCATTAGATGCTTTGAATTTAGTCTTGTCCAGTTTTTCAGCCACCCTTTTAGCATGTTCCTCTAACATAGGCCCCAATATGTGGTGGTTCCTTCCCTAACGCTAACGAACTACTCGCACACTATTTCATTAATGTCCTGGTTTTCATTTTTCTTAAATTCTCTCTTTATTTTTCCAACGCTGTAGGATTTCTGTTTTATTCTTTAGAATCTCGTTAAATTGAGATTTGTCTATGTTGAACACCTTCATAATTTGCTTTGCACTAAACTTCACTAGCAAAAAACACTTTCACTCTTGTGTTAAGAGCTAGTACAATTCTTGTTTTCGAAGACATGGTGACTACTAAACCATCATTTTTGTCTAAATTTAGAGGTGTACTTTTAAGAGCTCTGTATTCTATGCTGTTTGAAAAGTCATTAGAGAAAGAAAAGAAATGAGAATAAAAGACATTCAGCTGTGCTTATTGTTAACTGTGCAGTGAAGGATGATTGTGCCAGGTATCTCAGTATTCGGAGCGTCATCAGCACACCTCCGTCCCAGACTGGCCAGGTAGCAGCAATATGGTTATGTTTCAACTTAAATATGTACTTAGAGCAGACAATACAGACTTTCTCCGGGTGCCTGAAAATTCTCTAAACTCTGCATTCTGGAACTGGAAATTTTCCGTTAAAAGGCGTGCTTAGGTTTTCGTTGTCCGCATAAGACAGGAAAGGAAATTTAACATGTTTTTCACTCCTAAATTCATGAGATCATGAAGTATTTCCCTTTAACACAGATTTCTGCTTAACAAGGTATCTGTTGAAGGCAGCTTTTATTGTATGTAGAAGGAAAAGGAAATCACTTCATGAAAGTATTCTAGTTTTCAAAAACTTAAACGTTAGCTTTAAAATACAACAAATGGAAGAAATTCTCTTTTTGACATGAAATAGTCGGAAGCTAGGGTGTTCGTGCTATTAAGTGGGGAAGGAAATAATTACAAATTTTGCTGCATTAGACCTAGCTTTCATTAACACAAATATAGAAGAATTGAGTTGTGTGGTTGTCTCCTTAGCAAGGTGGTAGTGCTGCTGCTTACCAAGCAGGGGACCAGGATTCAATTCCTGGTAGTGGTATGGAGATTTTATCTTGCTGGAAACATAATCTCGGGTGCACTCAGCCTTGTTAGGTCCCTGAGGGGCCAATTGATGAGCTACTTGATTGACAAGTACCGGCCCCTGGTTGAGAAGACTTCATAACCAGCCAGGAGGGACTGGGGTGCTGACAAAGTCCCACCTCCCATACTGTAGCCCACTCATGACGCCTGGTGGGTAGAGATGTGGATGGATGGGCTGTTGTGTCACAGGCTTACGTTATGTATGGTTGTGCTTTAAGTAATATTTCACTGGTTTAAATGGAAAATATATTATTGTACAAGGTGCATCCAGAAAGTAAGTCCCGATGACCGATAAAGAGAACAAAAACATCACTAAGTAAGAAATATTTATTGGAATAATTACATAGACTGGCTACTTTTTAACATAGCCACCACCATTGTTAAGGCATTTATTGTAACGGTGCACCATTAATTGTATGCCCAAGTCATAGGATTCTGCCCCCAATGTCTGCAGCCAAACTTCATTCTGCACCTCAGCATCACTGTGAAAATGTTTTCCTGCCAGAAAATGCTTCATAAGACGGAAGAGATGAGTCACTTTGAGCAAGGACAGGGCTGTAGGGTGGATGTTCGAAGACCTCCCATCCAAACTTATTCAACACATTTCGTGTGGCGTTGGCTGTATGGGGTCTTGCATTGCCATGCACAAGCGTAATGCCTCTTGTCAACATTCCACATCTCTTGTACTGGATGGCCCGCCTGAGTTTATGCAACGTCTGGCAATATCGATCAGCATTTACGGTCTCCCCTCACAATAAAAAGCCATACAAGAAGTCAGTGCACATGATTTTTTTGACAGAGATTGTCTGCTTGAATTTGGTCTTCACAGGTGAACCACTATGCCACCAATGCATTGATTGTTGTTTTGTCTCTGGTGTGGTATGTGTCACCAATGTTTCATCCCCAGTGACAATATTGTCGAGAAACTGGTCACCTTCCACTGTATATCGCTGTAGGAATGTCAATGCTGCAGCCAGACGTTTGGGTTGTGTTCATCTGTCAGTTGTCTAGGCACCCATCTTGCACACACTTTGTGAAAACCAAGCCACCAGGAGATAATTTCATGCAAAAGCGAGTGACACATCTGGGGAAACTGACAAGAGAGTTCTGAAATTGTGAAGCGCTGGTTCTGCACAATTGCTTGCTGCACACTTTCCAACACTTCTGGCATCACCAGGGACGGTCGGCCATTACAGTCTTCGTCGTGAATATTGGCTCTTCCTTCCGTGAATTGCCTGCACCATCGTCTTACCATACTGTCACACATAATGTCCTGTCCATACATGTGGCACAATTGACAATGGATCTCTGCTGGAGATTGCTTTTGAGCATGCAAAAATCGGATGATTGCACGAACCTCCTATTTGGCGGGAGACAATATCGGAGCAGCCTTTTCTCCTAGCACAGAGCAGTAACCACTGCCATCACAAAACTGAAACTTTACTACAATGTTACTACATACTTCCTCTCTTCTCCTGCACACGCACATTCCTATCTGACTAGTGGTGCCATCTCTGGACGTGATTGGGACTTACTTTCTGGATGCACCTCGTAAATTACACACATTCTAAGGTTATCAATTTAATGTTAACTTAAAAATAAATAAAATGTCAGTCGCACAGTATGCTGACAAGGGATCTGTGTAACGTTCTGTACATTCTATTGTGCATTTAAACATAGGGGTCCATCAACCCCTCCCCCCCTGCCTCCAAGGTTTGGCACATTCCCCCAAAAAACAATCATACTTCTCCCAATCTTTACTGAGACATGCTTTTTATTAGATATTGTAGAAATTATGGTGATACCAGTACACAATAAATGCTTAAACACTTAATTGTAAAGTTAAAAACAATAAAATATCATAAATAAAAAGTATTTGGCAATGGGTATATTTTATTACTTTGAACTTTCATTGTCCAATTATATCTGTCGAAATAGAAAAATGTAACAGTGCTGCATGTTCTGAACATATTTTCACAATTATCATTTTATCTGATATGCCACATTATACCACATAGTGTGAATTGCGCTTCAAATTATTTTTTTTAATATAGAAAACCCTGTTATAAGTTATTTAGGTTTCAATAGTATAATATTAATTAAATTAAAATTATTAAATAATAAATATAATTGAAAATATACATAGATGAATCAGCATGAGCTCATAGCCATAACTTGATTCTAAAAAGGAAATAAACAATGTATACAACAAAGAAACTGAAGCTATAAACTGTGAAGCAATATAAATCAATAAATGTGAATAAATATTAGCGACAAACTTCACTTACTTTTTTAATTAATAATAATTCCAGTTTCAAACATATTTCACAAAGCCATTCTTTGCATCTTCAGTATTGACTGTTTGGTCATTTTGCATCTTAAATTAATACATGTTTTAGGTAACCCAATTTGGCTTAATTTGTAATGGAAATTATTTGAAAATCTTAATTTCAGTATGAAAAAAATCTGATGTGTTACACTCCCATGACTTTCTCTACTCTTGTACTAACCAAATCTTTAAATCTTATTCCTATATCTTCTTTGTGTTAGTTGAGATAAACATCATCTTTATTATTGTCAATGGAGCTAATACGGCTATCTGACATGGCCAATTACACATAGTTTTTCAAACAAGTATATACAAAAATAAAAATATACAAAAGTAGAAATATACAAAAGTAAAAATATACAAAAGTGAGAATATACGAAAATAATACTCATCTAGATCGTAGTCACATTTCATTTAATGAGTACAAGCATTTATGGATTAAAAATTCCTAAAGTCTTTTCTTAAATATTTTCCCTGCAGTTGTTTCAATTGACGGTGGTAGTTACATAATTGCACCAAGAATATAGGGATCATTATCAATAATGCTTTTGTTAGCTTATATCCTATGCATGTCATTTCTGTTTCTTGTTAAATATGTGTGTATATCACTGTTTTTTTGACTGGGTTGGGGTTTTGTTACTACAAGTAGAATAATTTGAACACAAAGAGGGAATAGATGGTAAATATGCCATTATAGCGGAGGATTTCACTGCATGAGTCCGTATGTTTCAGGTTATAAATTATTCTAATAGCCTTTTTTTGTAGGATGAATAATGTATTCAAGTGTGTTTTTGCAGCATTACCCCATACTTCGATACCGTAGTTTAGGTATGGGAAGACCAGTCCATAATACGTTAGTTTCATAGCCCCATCATTGACATAGGTTCTCATAATTTTAAATAGGAATAGAGTTTTGCTTAATTTATTGCAGGTGATGTTTATATGCCTATCCCAGCAAAGTCTGTTGTCTATTGTCTGTTTGTACACCAAGGAAAGAGTGCTCATCAGCGAGCATGGGGAAAAGTTTCCAGCTACTTCTGGCATTTGCAGAAATTATCATATTGTTTACCTTCTTGTAGGTATGAGGAGAATATGGGAATACAGTAAACTTTGAGCAATAGTCAAATCTTTTAAAGCTTTCAAATTCTGTTCTCTGTGCATTGTTGACATATAAAAAAAATCTGATGTGTTGCACTCACATGACTTTGTCCACTCGTGTACTAACCATTCTTACAAACTCTTATTCCTGTATGTTCTTCATGTTAGTTGAGATAAATATTGGTACAAATTATCTTATTGCTTATTTTCTTGTAGGTGTAAGGGGAATATTAGAATACTTTGAGCGATACCAAAACTTTTAAAGCTTTGAGATCCCGTTGTCTTTGCACGCTTAACATATAAAAAAATGAACAACAAAGTTTCACAAAAGTTTCAAGTTTACCAAAACTGACACAAATAACATCGAATATCTCCGAAATGGTCCACTCTACCAAAAAAAAAAAAAATATTTAGACATAAATCGTGTGTTTTAGCGAGATCTACATTTTTTGTATAGTAAGATTTGGTGTATCTCTTACAGTTTATGAGTTATTCAAAAGTTGTCCAGAGTAAGCAGGACTGCATGGGCTATAGCTGGAAAATTCAAAATATACATTTCATTTGTCATACAAACATCTTAAGCATATGACATTTTAATCAAAATCACTAGAGCCATTTTCAAGAATATCAAAATTTTCCATGTAAAGGTTAGTTTAAGGTGGGGCTATTTTCTTCAAAATCTTCGTGTCGCATCCTTGAAAGATTTAAGTACCAACTTTGGTTTTTAAGTGACTTTTCGCTTTTGGGTTATGCTGTTCACAGACTGACACACACGCACGCGCACACATGCATGTGTGCATGCCCAGACCTTTTCTAAAAATGCTTTTTTTGGATTCAGGGGTCCTCAAAACATATGTTTCTGGTGAACTCTTGATATTGAATTTTTTGGTGGAATACAATACTTCCTCTACTTTACTGTACGTAGTAGAGAAAGTAATAAAACAAAAGTTAAGAAACAAATAAATTATGCTCAAATCAACATAAATTAAAACCAAATAAGCTGAATAATCAAAAAAATAGTGTAATTAATCTTTCACATTGTAATGTTAATGAGAAAGAACTCGATTCCTTAAATAAACTTATAAAAACTTACGTAGATTTTTTTTAAAAAATACAAACGATTATGTTACAGATATCTAAATTGCTAGTCAGGACTTAAATGAAATTGATTAAAATTAAATGTATGGTTGGGATGCATATAGCATTAGGTTGAAACTCCTTAATAGATTACTTTAGAAAATGAAATTTATTAAAATCTTGTAGAGTTTGACTAAAACTGCCCTAAAGGAAATCATTATAAACAGATTATTAAGTCATTGAATGAGAAAGATGTAATTTATACTAAAGCTTATAAAGGTAATAGGGTTGTAATTTTGGATGGATCTGATTATCAAACTTAATTGCACAATGGTTGCACCTTAACTTGTAGACAAGCAATCAGGACTTAAGCATTTCACTGCATAATCATTACATTAATGTTCCCAGGTGTTCATTATCAAGAAAAATATTGAAAAATAATGCCACTACAACCTGTTCAGTTAATGGGAAAGGGCACAAAGTATGCAAGACATTGTAATATATTCCTCATTGTCGATGCCATCAGTTTTCCAGCTGCTGAGATTGTGGTTAGTACATCAATAAATCTGATTCCTCAAGTGCCTAAAACGTAGGAATTAGCAGGCGTGACTAAGCAATTGAAACACCAAGGTATGTGAACCATTAGGTTGGCCTGTGCCAAGTTAATAACTATCTTATTCTTCAGTTGTGTTGTTGTTTTTGTTGTTGTTGTTCTTCTTCTTCTTCGACTTCCCTGTTCTACCACTATTGTAGTGACAGGGATTTACCTTGAATTCATTTTCTTAACTCAATCCTATCCTCTGCTAGTCTATTGAACTGGTCCCAAGTCTTTCCTTTATTAAGCACCACTCTTTTAATCCCTTCTCTCCAGGTTATCCTTGGTCTTCCTCTCGGGTTCCTTCCCAAGGCTCTTGCTTCTAAAAATTGGCATACCTTCCAATTTGTCCCCTTCCTCTTTACATGTCCATACCATGTGAGTTGTCTTTCTTGTGAGAGAGCGAAGGCTTTCACGGCCGGAGTCAGTATAACTAGGAGTTATTTCCGGGCTGTTATGCCGTGGTCTGCTGGAGTTGAAGAACCCAGACGTTTCGTCCACATCTGCGGCGGACATCTTCAGTGGCGCGGTCGTAATCTCCTCGGAGAAGTTAGCGTAGCGCCTGAGGTGTGGACTGTCAGAGCTGCGGTATTTATCCTTCTAGTGGCCTCCGCTGATTGGCTCGGGCGGCGCTCGGCCGGTGGGAGGGGGCGGGCTTCGCTCAAGGTGTTGCCTCCTGATTGGATCACTTCATTGGATCACTTCAGTGATCCAATCAGGAGGCAACACCTTGAGCGAAGCCCGCCCCCTCCCACCGGCCGAGCGCCGCCCGAGCCAATCAGCGGAGGCCACTAGAAGGATAAATACCGCAGCTCTGACAGTCACCACTACAAAGGTGAAAGAGGGGAAACCCACAAAGGTACCCCTACCTCTATTCCTGGTAACCGTAGAGAAACAAGGGGAGGGAACCCCTAAGATTGACGAGGTGACTTGCCTGTACTATACACGGGTCACGATTGAGCCTTATCACGGCAGGGAGGGGCCAGCCCAGTGCTATAAATGCCTGGGTTTCCACCACTCAAGCTTTGCCTGTGAGAGGACTCTCAAGTGTCTCCGTTGTGCGGGCGAGCACCTGGTAAAGGCTTGCCCGGTACCAAAAGAAGAAAGAAGGTGCGCCAACTGCAATGGATCCCACATAGGGATCTATCGCGGGTGCCCTAGGAGACTTGCGATAATGCAAGGCAAACAGGGCAAGGCTGACACTGAAGTCAGAACAGGGGTCTCTTTCGCCACGGCCCTGGCGAGACACGAAGGTGCTCTCGCACAGGCCGAGGCCGCGGAAGTAACCCCTAGCGACCAGGTTGCCAAGTCGATGACAACGCCAGTCCCGGAAAGTGTCCCACCCCAGGTTGTGAGCACAAAACCTGCTCCAACACCCAGCACTGCTCCTAAAGAAAAACGTCCTCCCAAGAAGGGGAAGAAGAAAGCCTCTGTGGTGAAAAACACAGAAAAACCTACTGTGGCGAAGGATTCCAACAAAACTGTTGGAAAACTCTCCCCACCACCAGTACCCACAGCTCAAGCTGCGTCATCCAATCAACAAGCGGCAGAGACAGCCAATGCTAGCCCGTCCCAGCGGACTGGCTCAACCAACCACGAGGCAGCAGTGCCTCTACAAAACATCCCAGAACCAACCTTAGGGGACACATTCGCTTCCGAGGAGATGGCTGAATTCATCGAGTTGGCAACCTGGTTCGCCGACTTAGTTCAGCGTTCCCTCCCAATCCTACGACGCTGCAGGGAAACCATCATCAACCCCGGGATTTCCGCTGTGCAGAAGCATCTCACGGTGCTTCAAACGGCTAAGGACCTCTATTCTAACTCCGCGAGCTCGTAATGGCGCATAGAACTGTGCGTTCATTTCGAGCTGCGTTCTGGAACGCAAATGGAGTTAGAGACCAGAGACCTGGCCTGCTGGAGTTCGTGGACAGCCATGGGATTGATATCCTGATGGTCTGTGAAACGCACTTGCACGCTGGTGTACAGTTTAACCTGCCAAGTTACGCCGCTCATCGGTCTGATCGGGTCGGCCGACAGGGCGGTGGTACTGCCATTTTCATAAAGAACCATCTCACCCACACTCCTGTTACCATTCCTCCGCTACAACACCTGGAGGCAACCGCCATAAGGCTATCCTTGGGCGGGAACGATCTGGTGCTTGTGGCGGTATACGACCCGCCGGATGGTCACTTCTGTGAAGCGGACATCACGGCACTCCTGAACCTACACCACAGGGTTTGCATTGCAGGCGACTTCAACGCAAAACACCCAAGCTGGCACAGCCGCACCCAGAACGTTAAGGGCCGGGGATTGTACCGTCTCATTAGCGGGAACCCCGCCCTTCACGCGCACGGGCCGAGAGGTCCAACCTACTACCCGGCACGCGGCGCCGCGGATATCATCGATTTCATGGTCACCAAAAACATACCATTTCACTTGGACCTCTCTGTGATTAACGATCTGGACTCCGACCACAACCCTGTTGTGGTGGATGCAGACGTTAATCTTACTGCCCTGGGAGTGCCGGACTGGGTGGATGAAGTCGACTGGGATGCAGCCGTCCTAGCCCTTCAAAACTCCGTGGAAGCAAATCCTCGAATAGACTCGATAGAGGCTCTCGAGGAGGCAGCCACGGGGTTTTCTACCTCTGTCCTAAACGCGGTGCGTGCTCACACGCATCGCATTCCTACCGAAGTACCAAACCCGACATCTATCCCTGTCCCACTAAAACGCCTCATTCAAGCAAAGAATGCTGTCAGACGGCTATGGCAGAGATTCCGACATCCTAGGATAGGAGTAATACACCAGAGGTTCAAATCCCTGGTGAGACGACTCCTAAGAAAACACAGGCAAGCAGCTTGGGACGAAACAATGCGTCGCGTAAACCTCCAAGAGAGGAAACCGTGGCGCATCGTCCGAGCCTTGAGGAAAGACAAATCTGCACACCAGCATCCAGTGCACAGCCCTCGGGGAAGACTTGTCTTTGAACCGAGGGAAAAAGCAGAGGCACTAGCAGACTATCTGGAGACTCAGTTCCAGCCTAGGGTAGATCCCCAGAACGATGACCATACTGACCTCGTGGAACAAGCGGTAGAAGACTTCCTAGAAGTCCGACCCGGGGGCCACGAGGAGTTCCACATCCCGGTAGTTACCCCTCGCGAGGTAACTAACACCATCCGGCACCTAAAACCTAGTAAAGCCCCTGGGCAGGACCGTGTAACAGCGGAAATGCTCCAGCACCTACCCCATAGAGCCGTGATGCACTTGACCCGCATTTACAACGCATGCCTCAGCATGTGCCACTTTCCAGCTGTCTGGAAACAGGCGCGTGTGGTATGCGTTTTGAAGCAGGGAAAGAATCCGGTTTTTCCATCCAGTTACCGTTCCATCAGCCTCCTACCAGTTGTCTCGAAAGTGTTCGAGAAACTGTTCCTGTCCCGCCTCGGACCTCTTTTGGAGGAAAAAGGTCTCCTACCGGAACACCAGTTTGGTTTTCGTTCTGGTCATTCCACGACTGAACAACTACTGCGTGTAGCCGAGAAAGCTTCCCTGGCTTACCAGGAGAGAGCTAAAACGGTGGCAGTGTTGCTCGACGTGGAAAAGGCATTTTCTACCACTTGGCATGAGGGGCTTGTCTACAAGCTCATACAGCAGGAAATCCCCCCTCCATACATTTACTTGGTGGCTAGTTTCCTACAGGAACGTAGCTTCCGGGTGAAGGTGGAGGGATCATTCTCCAGAGAGAGGCCCATTGGCGCAGGAGTCCCCGAGGGCAGTGTACTGTCACCGGCACTCTTCGCAGCTTACATGGCCGATCTCCCGACGCACCCCAACACACACATCTGTCAGTATGCGGACGATCTCATGATCTTCGCTACTAACAAGAACCCGCGCTACAGTTACCGACAAGTACAAGCCCACCTCCGTGCCATCAATAGATGGTGCGAGAACTGGCGTATGTCTATTAACCCGGAGAAAAGCTCTGCGATTCTCCTGGCTAATACGATAGCCAACCGGCTCCCGCTGGACCTCGTGCTTCGGCGCCGTCGGATCCCCTGGGTCACTACGGCGAAGTATCTCGGGGTCACGCTGGACCGGCGGCTGACGTATAGACATCACGTCAGGGGCAAAGTACTTCAAGGCCACGCTGTCCTGCGGCAGTTGTACCCCATCCTCAGTTCCCAAACCATGCCCCTACGCCTGAAGCTTCGGCTGTATCGAGCGATCGTCCCGCCTCTGGTCCTGTACGGATGCGAGATCTGGGGAGTGGTGGCAAGGTCCACCTTCATCAGACTCCAGACGTTGCAGAACCGGGCATTAAGGATGATCTATGATACAGGCCGAAGATTTCCTGCCCATATCCTACACGAACATTCCGGTATCCCGTACATTGTCGACGTGATCAAAACTCGCGCTCGAACAATGTACAATAAACTCCAGAACCACCCCAACCCTCTGGTGAATACCCTGGGCCAATACGACCAGAGACAGCCGCGCCGACTACCATCCAAAAGATTGCCGAAGGACATCTTAAGTCCGGCGATCTAATCCAAGATGGGAAAGGCGAAAATGCAATCTGTACTCAAAACAGAGCGAATCACCAGTTCAGTCCACCTCTCAGCGAGTGACTGACGGCCAGAACCCTGGTAGGAATTAGCGCGTAAAATTCGCGCACAGCTCACTTGCGAACCAATCCCTACCTACAATTACTATAAAAACCCCTGTCCCAACAAATTTCCCAGTGAAAACATCCCTGTAGTGACACCGTCAAAACCATCGCGCAGGTAAAGCCGTATGACGGCTAGGTACTGCGGTAAAGACACTCGACCGGAGGAACATTCACCTCACCTCCGTTCGACTCGAACTGGCGTCTGGCGTCTGGCGTCCACACCTCAGACGCTATGCTAACTTCTCCGAGGAGATTACGACCGCGCCACTGAAGATGTCCGCCGCAGATGTGGACGAAACGTCTGGGTTCTTCAACTCCAGCAGACCACGGCATAACAGCCCGGAAATAACTCCTAGTTATACTGTCTTTCTTGTATTCTTTTATTTATAGATGGAACTTGAAGTTCATCTTGTATACTTTCATTCCTTATTCTATCTTGTGTCTTCCTTACTATTCTTCTTAAGCTTTTCATTTGACTGCATTTACCATGCTTAACTCACTTTTTATAACTGTCCAGCTTTCACTTCCATAAATAAGTTTTGGTTCTATAACTGCTTTGCACACTTCAGTTTTTGTCCTCTTATCTACTTCTTTCCCAAAAACACTTGCTTAATGCATAGTGTGTTTTGGTAGCTTTCTCTACATGCTTTCTTGTTTCTTCTTGTATTTTACCACTTTGGTGTACCACTGCTACCAAATGCTCATAACTTTCAACTTGCTCTAACTGCCCTCTGTCCTTTTCTATCTTAATCTCTTTTATCTCCTCTTCCGTCCTAGCTACCAGCATTACTTTGCTCTTATTAACATTTACTGTCATCCCTCTTCCTGCAGTGTTTCTATCCATTCTATTATTGCTTGTTGTAACTTAATTTCTGAATCTGTTATCAATACAGTATTATCAGCATAAGCTAGGGTTTGCCAATATATAGGTCTTAAATTCCACATTCCTACCACTGACTTACTTGTTCTCATTTTACAAATCTTCATTACGTCATGCTTAAATATTGTAAATAGTAATGGACTTAGACTATCCTCTTACTTAACACTCTTTTCCATTGGGAAAGGTTACGAGGTTCTGCCCTTTAACTTTATTATGCCCTCTACATTCTTAAATGTAGATTTGATTGGTCATATTAATTTTAAAGGGACGCTCTTATATAGTGCATTCCATATCTCTACTCTTGGTACAGAATCAAAGGCTGTTTACAGATCCAGAAATGCATGCTGATTTACCTTTACTTATTCATTTATCTGTGATGACTCTTATTGTGAATATCTGATCCTGAGTCTGTCTGTTAATCATTTTCAACATACCTCCTCAGTTTTCTTTCCAGAATCCTTGTATATAGCTTCATCATCATATATATTAGACGGATTGCTCTACAGTTCTTACATTTAGATGATTCTCCCTTTTTGTATATGGGTATTACTATATTTCGATTCCATTCATCCGGGATATAGTCTTCTCGCCATTCTATTTTAAACAGCTTCTTCAACTGGTTGATCATGGTTTCACCTCCAGCTTTAATCATCCCAGGAACTATTCCATCATCTGCCACTTTTCATTTGTCCCTCAGTTATCTATACAAGGTACAGTCCAAAAGTAACGCATACATTTTTATTGTGACTGTACAATTGTGCTATAGCAGAAACAATGGGGGGGGGGGGGGGGGCGGAGAAGACCTTGAACAACAAGCAAATTATCAGTTTGATTCCAAGAGTGGGTGCATGAAGGTGCAGTGGGAGTTTCCTTAAGAGGCTATTTGTATTTTGGTTATTATGGAAGTTTTGTAAGAAGAACCGTGTACTGTCATCAAATTATTTTGTGTAAAAGGTGAAAACTGTGTCAATATTCACCTCGAACTTGTCTCTGTTTGTGTGGATGATGCACTGGACTACAGTAATATGAATAGCTGGTTGATAAAGTTCAAAACAGGGAGAGTTACCAGCACCAATTTGTTGCACTCGGGCAGACCTTAGACCTTCCCCATGTGCAAAGAATGCTCTTATTTAATATTCTGGTGTTATAAGGGTAATATTGTGTCATACCCTGTTCCTAAGGGCATGTCAATCACAAGAGTATGTTACAGAAACATTTTGAAGAACCAGTTGTTGCCTGCAATTGGAGAAAGTTGGCCTGAAATGGTGGAAAAGTTCATCGTTCACCAAGACAATGCTCCACCACACAAAGCTTGGATTGTCACCAAATTTCTATTATAAAATGGAATTGAGACACTTAAGACATCCTCCCCAAACACTTGACCTTTCTCAGAGCAATTTCTAGCTGATTGACACCCTGAAAGACACTCTCCAAGGGAGACAATTCTCCTTGAGATCAAGCCTAGAATCTGCAGTATACTAGTGTCTAAAGCATATGCCCAAAGACTCCTACAAAAATGTTTTGAAAAATGGGTTGAGCATTGGAAACCGTATTTAAATAAAGGAGATTATGTGGAAAAATGATATGCGTGTTATGGATGATTTTGTGTGAAGGATCTTTCTACTATCCTTCCTGTCATTTCCTACCCATCCATTTAAATCTCCCATTACAATTACTTTCCTCTTCTTTCTTTCTGCCTTGTTTATTAAATTTTGCAAATCTTTAGAAAATATTTTCTTTTCTTCTATTTCAGAATCCTCAGTGGTTGCATATATCTGAATGAGAGTAAGGGGGTTTCCAGTTCCATATCCATTGACATCAGTCTTGAGCTAAATGCTTCCCATGATGTTACTTTATTGTTTAGTTCTTTGGTTACAATTATTGCTATTCCTTTCTTTGCTCTTATTTCCTGTGGGACTTCTATATATCTATTTCATAATTACCTTGTAGAGTTTGATCACCATATCCCATTTTTCATACCTCACTGAACCCTAATATTCCGATCTTGCATTTCTTCATTTCCTCTATCATCTCTACTTCTTTTCCAGCTAGTCTTTATATACTCCATGTTCCAATTCTTAATCCATATTTCTTGCACAGTCTTTGTCATTTATACATCCCTTTCCTAGGCTCACATTTTCCTTCTGAATCTGTGTTTACTTAAGGTTGGGGATTAGCTCAATGCTTAAGGTGCCTGTTTTATCCCCATGGTACTCAGGTAGATCCTCAGTTGTTGAGGTAGGGATTTGGCATTTCCTCCCAACCCTGGAAGGTTTTGGTTTTCCTGCCAATACTCAGGAGACTGTTTGCAGTGGTTTCCTACAGGACGATGGGGTTGCCACATCTTATGTCATTCAGTTGTGTTCCTTTTTTACTTTCTCTACTGGTAAGTAGGGGAAGTATTGTATTCCACCCAAAAATTCGATGTCGAGATTTCACCAGAAATACATGTTTTGAGGCCCCCTGAATCCAAAAAAAGCATTTTTAGAAAAAGATCCGTGTGTGTGTCTGTGTGTGTGTGTGTGTGTGTGTGTGTGTGTGTGTGTGTGTGTGTGTGTGTGTGTGTGTGTGTGTGTGTGTGTGTGTGTCAGTCTGTGGACAGCATAACTCAAAAACAAAAAGTCGGTTAAAAACAAAGTTGGTATTTAAGTTTAATGTCTTTCAAGGATGCGACACAAAGATTTTGAGGAAAATAGCCCCACGCTAAACTACCCTTAAATGGAAAATTTTTCGAAAATTTTGATTTTCTTGAAAATGGCTCTAACGATTTTGATTAAAAAGTCATATGTTTGAGATATTTTGATGACAAATGAAATGTATATCTTGAATTTTCTGGCTATAGCCCCTGTAGTCGTATTTACTCTGGACGACTTTTGCATAACTGGTAAACCGTTTGAGATAGGCCAAATCATACTATACAAAAAATGTAGATCTTGCTAAAATACACAATTTATGTCTCAATAAATTTTCTTGTAGGGTGAACCATTTCGGAGATATTCCTTGTTATGTGTGTGAGTTTCAGAAAACTTAGAACTTTCGTGAAGTGGATCATCGTTGCTCATTTTTTTTATATGTTAAGTGTGCTAAGACAACAGAATCTCAAACATTTGACTATCGTACAAAGCCTACTGTATTCTAACATTCCCCTTGCACCTACAAGGAAATAAACAATAAGATAATTTGTACAAATGTGTATCTCAACTATCAAGAAAGAAGATATAGGAATAAGAGTTTGTAAGAATGGTTAGTACAAGAGTGGAGAAAGTCATGTGAGTGCAACACATCAGATTTTTTAAAAAAAAATTTTTATTTACTGGAGTGGGTGTTTGATTGCAGTCTTAGTGTCACTTTTGTTTCCCCTCTTTCCCCTTCCCTTTCTTTTCAACTATGAACAGTGTAATGTGGCCAGGCTTCATTACCTCCTGACTCACTCTTACTCCCGTTACCATACTCTGATCACTGAAGGTTAACATGGCCAGTTTTAAATAAATTATTCTTCACATAATGGTTGTACTATGTATCTAGTATCTTTAAATGAGCAATTCTTGAATGTATATGTTCAGAGAATCTTGGAAACGATTCTAACAATTTGGATCAAATTTTAAGTTTATCTATATGGGTGTCTTTATATATATAAGAGGTGGAATCAGAACTGAAAAATTCAATGCCATAGCCAGGATTTGAACTACGGATCTTCAGCTTATCGAGCAGCTGCTTTAACCACTAAGCTAGCATGGCCAACTTACCAGTACGACATTAAATTCCCCAGCTGATTCGTACTTTTTCAGGTTAGACCACAGGAGAATCTCACATCAGAGATAAATACCCCAAGGGCGACATCAATTGTAAGTACTTTATGTCCCAGGTTTAAGTAACCTTTAGATGGTAATTATTATTGGTAATTATATTATTTGCCCACACACGACTTGTGTGTTTAAAAACACCAGCAGTAAGCCTGTTGGAAATAATAATTACCATCTTATATATGAAACAGCTCTAACGATTTGGACCAAATTTTGTATTCAGATAAGGTTTTGCTTTTTAAGTTTATCTGTTTTCCTGAAAAAATGCAACTTTTATACCCAAAAAAACCCTTTTTTATTTCCCCTTCTACAGATGTCATAATTTTCTGTATGTTACACAGTCACATCTTTCTGTACTCACTCGTCTACAAACAATTTTCTTGAAAAAATGCAATTTTGTACCAAAAAAATTATTTCCTCTTCTATAAATAAGTGGTGCGGTTTTTGCTATTTTTAACGACGCTGTGTCTTTAGCTAATGAGATCTTTTTGATCTCAGGGCTTGGTAACGGATGGAATGAACATACACTCGGGTTTAACTTTAGTCAAACCTTTTATTTGCACCTTCTTGTTCACAAATTTTAAATCATATCACAGTAGAAAGTCTTATTTTTGGATCAACTTCCCTAGCATCGCCGAAATTTAACTAAAGGTCTCTAAACACTTAGTAAATTCACTTTTACTATTTCATGACGCGCACACATAAAAATACGCCCATCCACGCCGAATACAGAGAGGCTAGTGAACTGTTTTTTGGCGTCGTTTTGACGCAACACCGCCTTTTTCATATTCATCCACGCAAATAGTTCTTTCTCGTTAGGGAAGCGATCCCATTCATCGTCCCCTACTTTTATTATGGAACACAAACAATTCTAATATTTATACACATATATTAAAATCAAATATGGAAAGATTTATGACGTCTTTGTGCAAACTTAGTTGTTCGTAACAATGAACCTTATCAACATGTTTTCGTCATTTATTTATCTCATACCAACATCGAAAAACGAATTACACTTTTAACAAACATTTACATGAACGATTTTCTTTTGGGGTCTTCTAATATTCTGTCTCACATGCCCCTTGTTTTGTTTTTCAAGTTGTCACCTATATTTACAATCTTGAAACACAATACAATACTTCTCCCTACTCCTCTGATGCAATCACTTTGTACAATATTTTTTCTTTTCTTTACAGTCTTCTTCGCTGTTTGTCTTTGTCTTTTGTTTTGGCATGACACAGCATGTCTTTATAAATTTCACATATTCAATTACTACACAATACATGTTCAGTTATTATACATCACATATTCAGTTATTATACAATACATATTCAGTTATTGTACAACACATTCAGTTATTATACAACATATCCAGTTATTATACAATACATATTCAGTTATTGTACCACATATGTTCAGTTATTATACAACACATATTCAGTTATTATACAACATATCCAGTTATTATACAATACATATTCAGTTATTGTACAACATATCCAGTTATCATACAACATATGTTCTGTTATTATACAATACATATTCAGTTATTATACAACACATTCAGTTATTGTACATTTGACATTGACACAAATATAATTTAAGTGTATCATGGTTTATTATGTGGCTTTTGACTTATGTTCCTTGTTATGAGGAGAGAAAAACAGGATACAAATTTTGAGCTAATGATTATGATCATATTTATGGCAATATTTTATTCAGTTCTTTGCCTTCTTTGTCTTGTAAGCTTATTATGTATAGGCAGGTCATTGACTCGGTTCTTAAACTCTGATGTTACTAATGGTACCATTTTTTTAATTGGGTTCTTATTCATTATTATTTGGTTCAATATTTCTTCGAGCTTAGCATTGGCTATATCCATCTTAATTCATGGGCATTGCTTTTCTGATTATGGTTTTCCTTACTTCACTAATTGCCACCTCTTTGTCTCTTATCTCTATAAGAGAAAACTTCTATACTTATAATTATTCTGCAGTTGTATTATTTTTCTTCTCAATTCACCCTCGACATCTTTGTGCCTAAATATTTTATCTTTGTCATCACAATTGATTCCTTTTTATTTTTGTCCCTGACATCCTTATGTCAAAAACACATTATTTTCCGTCGCTATAATCCATTTCTTTAATGACAGTGTCCTCATCTGTCTTTGTTGACAATGCTCTTTGTGCTCAATATAGCCAATGACTATGTTGATTTTCTTTCTTGTTGTATTATCTAATCTGAACATAATTTTCTATAAGTAACCCATTAAAAATTGTTATTTTCCATCATCTCTACTATTCCTGCCTTACATATTTGTTGGCAAAGACTATTTGGTCCTTTCTTTGTATGGTTTTAATTTATTTTTATGGTATCTTCCTACCAACCTGCCATTTGTATTCTGTAGCTCATACGTGTGGTCACCCAGCTGTTTTGTTATGACCAGTGGTCCAGTGTATAATAGTTCCATCTTTCCAGATCTTTTCTCAGATGCCTTGGATGCTTTGTGGCTTTTTAAGAGCACCTTTTCTCCAATTTGTGGGGACCATTTCCTGACGAATCTTTTTACCTTGTTCCTCCCTTTTTCAGCCTTTTGCTGTAACCTTCTGAATGCCAATTGACATTTTTCCTTCCCTTTGAGCAGCCATCGTAGTGTCAATGTCAATTTTCAATCTCTTGGGTTTTGTGTTGGTCATCAATTCGATTGGGGCGAACTTGGTCGTGGGGTTCACCGAATGGTTAATCACCTCCTCTATGTACCTGCATTTTTCCGTCCAGGAAGTGTGATCTTTGTGGCAAGGTAGGCGGAAATATATACTTATATCCCTCATTGTTCTTTCAGTCGGGTTTCCTTGCGGATAATACGTTGAGGAATAGTATGATTTTATTCCTAATGTTCTCAAGGTGTCCTGGAATAACTTACTCTTATGCATCGTTGCATTGTCCGATAGAATACATTTTATTCTCCCATATTTTGGGATGTAGTCCTTGATGATTTTATCTAGGCAAGTTCTGCTTTTAATGTTCTTAATGGGGTATATTTTAGTGAATTTTGTGAAAACATCAAACATGACAAAGATGTATCTGTTTCCATCTTTCCCCCTTGGTAGCTCGCCATGTTCGTCGATGCACACCAATGCATTTTTCTCGTTTCTCATGATGGATTGTGGAACGACATCGTATCTTACATTAATTGGCTTGGCCTTCTGACATAGGTCACATGAGGAAATTAACTTCCTGACTTTCTTGCCAAGATGTTTGATGTACAGTACTTCCTCAATTGCAAGCATTGTTCTCTCAGTACCAGAGTGAAGCATCGAGTGGTGGAATGCCAAAATGACCCTGTCCTGTAAGGAATTTGGTACCATCATTTTCCACTTCCTTACGTCGCGACCATGTAATTTAAATAGGATGATCCTAAATTTGCCTATCTTGGCTTCCAACTTTGGTACTATGTCTGGAGCCTTGTCGAATAGCCTCTTCAATTCAGGGTCTTCTTGCTGTAGCTTCGCTATGTTTTTGAAGTCTTGTAAGATTTCGTTGCTTTCTTTACTATTTATCTGCATGATTTTAATTTCATGGTGTGGATTGTATATCGTCTCGGGTATGTGACTCTCCGACCTTAACCTTGACAATAAGTCACTAAAGATGTTCTCCTTCCCCGGGATATGTTTGACCTCTATGTCGTGCGATGTTATTTCGTGTATGTACCTCGAGATTTTGGAGTTGGTTAGCTTGCATTTTTGGATGAAGGACAGGCTTACGTGATCTGTATATATAATTATTTTATAACGGTAGATATATTGCCTGAACTTTTGTAACGCAAAATGGATTGCACCTATTTCTAATTCTGTTATGCAGGCATTGGCTTCTATCTTGTTTAGAAATCTAGAAGCTGTGGCAATCACATGTTTGTTGCCATCTGCATCTTCTTGTGCTAATATTGCTCCATATGAGTGCGCACTAGCATCGGTGTATATTAGAAAAGGTGAATTTGGATCCGGTCGTTCCAGGAGAATACTGTGCTTAAAAAGTTCTTTGATTTTCTCAAAGGCTACCTGGTTTTCGGTATTCCATTCCCACTTAGTATCCTTTTTCAGCAGTTCTCTTAGGGGTACTAATTCCTTAGTGTAGTTGATCACAAATTTTGACTGGTACTGTAAAATGCCCAGAAACCTTCTCAACTGTTTCAAGTTACGTGGGGGTGGTATACACTATGGCCTTGACCCTCTCCGGATTAGGTTGTATACCATCAGGCGTAATGATGTGGCCTAGAAGTTCAGCCTCTTTGACAAAAAATTCACACTTTTCCAAATTTAGGGTCATGTTGCTTTCCTGAAACTTGGACAATACATAATCTATGTGATGTAAGTGTGACTCGGGATTCTTGCTGTACATTAAAAAATCGTCAACATATTGCGTTACAAAAGCCTCGATAGTATCCCCAAAAACTTTGTCTAGAGCCCTCAGTAGTGCACTGCTACTGGTCGATAATCCAAAGGCACATTTTAAAAAATGGTACACCTTTCCTATGTGCAAGAAGCAGGTATATTTCCTGACGTCTGGATGAAGAGGAATTTGCCAGAATGATGCTGTCAAGTCAAGACTTGTAAAATGTTGACCTCCCTTCAATTTTGATATCAGTTGGTCTACCCCCTCAGGCCTGTAATGATCTGGCAAGGTATGCGCATTTATCTTCCTTGCGTCGATGCTCATCCTCAATTTTCCCTCTTTCTTATGGACCCATACCACTGGATTCACATAACATGAGTCCGACGGCTCTATCATTCTGTCCGCTAACATTTTCTGGATCACTCTGTCAGCTTCCTCCCTGATGGAGTTGGGGATGGGCCTGGATTTATGTGAATAGGGGGTGATATCTTTTACTGTAAAAGTATGTACGTACTTATTACATGTACCTGGCTTTTTATTAAAAACTTTCTTGTTTTTAATCAATATTTTTCTAAGTTGGTTCCTTTCCTCTTCAGAGATGCCATGTGCCCCCCAGACCTTCTCGTCGATTAGCTGTGACATCGGTTCTTCTCCATCTGTTGGTAGTGGTTCAGGTTGGTAGTTGTTCGAGGTAACATACTCGTCTTCTGTGCAGATCCAATGGCTGCAAACATTAGTTTCCTCCTCGCTCGTCCAACCTGTTTTCTCCTTACTTACCCTTAGGTCTACCAACCTATTCTTGTGGACATTGATGTTCTCCACAAAGAATTGTTCATCCGGATGGATCCCTGTCTGGTCTGGTTCCTCCTGGCATGTTTCTTCCTCCAGGAACTTCGCAGTGCATTCTGAGGTTCCTTCCTTGATAATGAATTCATGTAGGTCATAATTGATCACCGACCTCCAAAGATTAAGCAAATCACTGCCAATGATTAGGGTGGCTGTTAGTTTAGGTATTACCAGGGCAATAAAATCGAACTTCCAACTTCCGATTTCTATTACCAGCCTTACCTGGTATTTAACATGTTCTTTTTTCTTGCCAATTGCTGTGCTGCAATACACTCCACACACAGGCAAGAATTCAGCATTTCTCTTTGTTATTAATTCCTGGAATAGCTGTTCGTCACATACTGATGTGCTGGCTCCTGTATCAATCATTGCTGGCAATTCGATATCCCATACCTTCAGCCTAATCATTGGTGGATTGGTTATTTCCTTTCTTTCACTTGCCTGTCTTCTCAAGGTACCTATGTTATGTTGGTCAATGTTGCCCCTACTGCCACACAGGTCAACTTCCGGGACACAAAGTTGACTTGTCCTTAGTTTTCCTGGGCGTTGGAGGTGATTGTTGTTTCTGTATTCTGCGCAGCATCGGTCCTATCCGGCACATTTTCATTCTGTTCCTGTTGTCTTACGTTGTCGGTGTTCCATTGGTTTCTGCCCCTTTGACGTGAACCCCTATTGTATGACGACCTTTGGCTGTTTAAGTATTCCCTACAGAATCGTATGTGATTCACTTGATGGGTACGGTCTCCTGGTCTCCCCCGATCATATCTATGCGTTCTGTATCTCGATTCACCCCTTGGTATTGTATCGTGGTACCGCTGTCTTGTGTTCTCCATCCTCTCGCCATGATTATGTGGTTGTGGGAAATGGTGTGCCCCTCTCCCCCTTTCATGGGTGCTCCTAGTATTTCTATCTTCTCCCTCGTTCTGGTTGTTTGTAGCCGTGCTCCGGTTTAAGATGGGTGAGTTTGGGTGACCGTTCCTATGTCTATGCTCATTAGGCCGACCATTTTGTGTTTCGAAGGCTGTCAGCAATTCTATCATATCTGCAAAGTCTACTGGCCTCGCAACAATTAACCCTGTTCTCACTGTGTCTGGGAAATGGCTTGTTATGCTGGTAATTAGCTCTGCTTCCGACAGGTTAGGGTCTAATAGCTTTCCTTTGTTGGCTACTTTCATAAAATAATCGACTAGCGATAACCCTTTGGTTGGATCGTATCTACCTGTTGCCAGCTCTACCCTAGTTTGGTTTTGCTTAGCTGGGCCCCAATACCTTGATAGGAATAAATTTCTGAATGAGCTATACGACTCATGACCAGCTAGTGTTAACCTGAGCCATTCTAATGCCTTGTTTTTTAAGCTTTTCTTGACTATCATCATCCTAAGCTCATTTGGTATCCTTTTGACTTTAAAGTACTCTTCCATCTCTTTAACAAAGAGTTTTGGATCGTCTCCCTTCTCCTCGTCAAATGTAGGTGGTGTGATTTCATGTAATATGCTGTTGGTGTAACATGTGTTGTGTGTTGTGTCATTGTTTGGTTGTGAACCTCTTTCTCTGTATGGTGAGTCAACATTTTGTACATTATTCAAATAACTCTCTTGTACATTACTTACATCTAAATCATCTTGCCTTTGTAGTGCATTCACAACATCATTTACATTAGCCAAATTTTCCTTTCCTTTTTTCATTTCTTCACAAATTGATTTTAAATCATTCTTTATTTCTAAGTGACTTTGTTTCATATCATTTATAGCATCCTTTTGCAAATGTACCACATCAGTCATCGTCTTAATTTTATGAATTACAATTTGTTCTACAGTTTCATTAATAATGTCTTTCTTTGCTACCTCAATCTCTTTCCTTAATTCCTCAGTTATTTCTGCCTTTACATTTGTAATCTTACAGTCTACACTTGTATTACATTCTGTTATTTCATCTCTACATCTACCAATTTCTTCTTCTAATACAATCTTATTTTCTCTCATTTCTGATTCTATTTTTCCCATCCTATCTCCTACGATTTCTATCCTAGCTTCTAAGGCTTCCTTTGTTTCATTTAAGTTTTTATGTACTAATTTTAAATTAGTTTCCATTACTTTCATATTTTCTTTACACTCCTGTCTTCCTAATTCTATTTTCTGTTCTAAGTTCTTTCTCACTTCCTCCATTTTCTGACCTAAACTTTGTTCTATGTCCTGCTTTAATTCTACCTTATTTTGTTCCATTTTCTGACCTAAACTTTGTTCTATGTCCTGTTTTAATTCTGCCCTATTCGGTTCCATTTTTTGACCTATTTCTTTTTTATTTTGTTCTAGTTTTTGTTCTATACTCTGACCTAAACTTTGTTCCAGTCTTTCAAACATGATCATTAATAACCTTTGGTCTTTCCCTATCGCTACCTGTTCCTCTATTTCTGGTTCTACCTGTTAACTAGGCCTATCTGCCCCTTCCCCCACTCCTGTTTCTATCTCTTTTCGCGACATTTTAGTTTCTTTATTCAATTCACTTAGGGTTAAAAGTCCCACTACTTTGCCACTTCTCAGTAACATAAAAATGAAAATAAGCTGGATGTAAAAATAAAAATTTTTTATCCTACTTTTTTTTCGTTGATTTGTCCAGTTATGTACGTCTCCTGGGCAGTTGGCTTCGCTAGATGATCTCCGGTGTTTTCCCGCGTTGATTATCCGTGCATCGGTGTTCTGATGTATCGTTGATTATCCGTTCATCGGTGTTCTGATGTCGATATCAAACGATGGTCTAATGGCGTCTTCTTTCCTTTTGGCGGGATTATATGGCGTCACTTTGTATATCGTATAAATTCATTTCCCGTAATTTCCATCCCATCCTAAATTCGAGTTCCACGTTGGGCAAGCCATTTTGGTGCGGTTTTTGCTATTATTAACGACGCTGTGTCTTTAGCTAATGAGATCTTTTTGATCTCAGGGTTTGGTAATGGATGGAATGAACATACACTCGGGTTTAACTTTAGTCAAACCTTTTATTTGCACCTTCTTGTTCACAATTTTTAAATCATATCACAGTAGAAAGTCTTATTTTTGGATCAACTTCCCTAGCATCGCCGAAATTTAATTAAAGGTCTCTAAACACTTAGTAAATTCACTTTTACTATTTCATGACGCGCACACATAAAAATACGTCCATCCACGCCGAATACAGAGAGGCTAGTGAACTGTTTTTTTGGCGTCGTTTTGACGCGACACCGCCTTTTTCATATTCATCCGCGCTATTCATCCGCGCAAATAGTTCTTTCTCGTTAGGGAAGCGATCCCATTCATCGTCCCCTACTTTTATTATGGAACACAAACAATTCTAATATTTATACACATATATTAAAATCAAATATGGAAAGATTTATGACGTCTTTGTGCAAACTTAGTTGTTCGTAACAATGAACCTTATCAACATGTTTTCGTCATTTATTTATCTCATACCAACATCGAAAAACGAATTACACTTTTAACAAACATTTACATGAACGATTTTCTTTTGGGGTCTTCTAATATTCTGTCTCATAAGTCATACCCTTTTCTGTATGTTTGAAATAGACATGCTACATATTACATTCACACTGTTCTCTCTGCTCACTTTTAGGTAACACATCCTCATCTCTTCTACCATTTTCCTGAAAAAAAGACGATTTTATACAAAAACAAATTTTAATCCCTCTTCTAAAATAAGTCATACAATTTTCTGTATGTTTGAAATAGAAATGCTATTATGTACATTCACACTGTTCTCTCTGCTCACTTTAAGGTAACACATCCTCATCTTTTCTACAATTTTCCTGAAAAAAAGACGATTTTATACAAAAACAAATTTTAATCCCTCTTCTAAAATAAGTCATACAATTTTCTGTATGTTTGAAATAGAAATGCTATTATGTACATTCACACTGCTTTCTCTGCTTACTTTGAGGTAACACATTCACATCTCTTTCTCCACTCACTCTTCTACAAATAATTCATATCGTCTATATACAAAATGGATGTTTCTACATATGTAACCATTAATCTCAAAAACTTCAAATTCGGCACATATACGTCTTTTTTCATGGAGAAGGTTTTTATGCTATCCATTTTACTGTATATTACTTCCATATGGTTTTCTCTACTCACTTTTTTTACTAACACATCGCATATCTTTCTCTACTCGCCCTTCAACGTACAATTTATACATTTTTCTATCATTGAAATATAAATGCAATGTATTACATTCACACAGTTTATTGACCCATTCTTCTTTTACAAGTCACAATCACACTTCTTTCTCTACTCGCCCTTAAAAATAATATTCATACAATTTCTTACATTTAATTTAAAAGGTGAGTTAATTAATAACACTGAACAACACTTACAACATATTTTTCCGGGACGCGTTTCGAAGGTTAACTTTCCTCCATTATCAACTGGACAATAATGGAGGAAAGTTAACCTTCGAAACGTGTCCCGGAAAAATATGTTGTAAGTGTTGTTCAGTGTTATTAATTAACTCACCTTTTAAATTAAATTAATTACAGCAACACTGTTTTCAAACTTCTATGAAAGGAAGATAATTTCTTACATGTTTGAAATAGAAATGCAACATATTACATTCACACTATTTTCTCTACTCACTTTTGTTTATGTAACGATTCACATATTATTCTGTACTTGCTCTTCAACATACAATTCATACAGACATTGATATGTATGAGGTTGATAAATTATAAACTTCATTTGGTTGACCGATCACCACTATAAATTTGCACATATAATCGTTTCTTCATGGAGGCTTTTATGCAATTCATTTTACCATTCAGCGTACTACATTCACATGGTTTTCTCTACTCGTTTTCTTTTACATAACACCTGCATGTTCTTCTATACTCTCTCTTATAGAAACAATTCATGCATATTTCTATGCATATGCAAGGTTTAACATTCACACAGTTTTTCTACTCACTTTTCTTTTATGAAAAACAATAACACTTCTTTCTCTATTCCCTCTTTTACAAACATTTGGTACAATTTCTATATGTTTGGAATAGAAATACAGCATATTACATTCACATTATCTTTTCTACTCAGTTTTCCTTTACTAAATACACTTACATTTCTTTCTCTACTCCCTCTTCGACAAACAGTTCATACAGTTTTCTATATGATTGAAATAGAAATGCATATTACACTCATGCGGTTTTGTCTACTAGCTTTTCTTCCCATAGTATTTGTTATTGTTCAACAGTGTTTTTGCATAGTGTCGTTCCAGTGTTTTAATAAAAAATAAAGAAGTAGTTAAGAAGTAAAGTTGTCACAATTGGTGTCAGGAGTGCAACAAAAACCACAATATGGAACAGTTGATGCAACAAATGTTAGCCAAGATGGACATAATGGGAAATGAAATGAATTCCAGAACGTGTCTGATGGAAAAAAATCTGATGTGTTGCACTCACATGACATTCTCCACTCTTGTACTAACCATTCTTACAAACTCTTATTCCTATATCTTCTTCGTGTTAGTCAAGATAAACGTTTGTACAAATTATTTTATTGCTTATTTCCTTGTAGGTGCAAGGGGAATATTAGAATACAGTAGGCTTTGTGCGATAATCAAATGTTTTAAAGCTTTGAGATTCCATTCTCTTTGTAAGCTTAATATATAAAAAAATGAACAATGATGATCCATTTCACGAAAGTTTTCCGAAACACACACATAACAAGAAATATCTTCAAAATGGTTCACCTTACAAGAAAATTTATTCAGACATAAATTGTGTATTTTAGCAAGATCTACATTTTTTGTATAGCATGATTTGGTCTATCTCTAACGGTTTACCAGTTATGCAAAAGTTGTCCAGAGTAAATACGAGTACAGGAGCTATAGCCAGAAAATTCAAGATATACATTTCATTTGTCATCAAAATATCTCAAACATATGACATTTTAATCAAAATCGTTAGTGCCATTTTCAAGAAAATCAAAATTTTCGAAAAATTTTCCATGTAAAGGGTAGTTTGGGGTGGGGCTATTTTCTTCAAAATCTTCGTGTCACATCCTTGAAAGATATTAAACTTAAATACCAACTTTGGTTTTTAACCGACTTTTCGTCTTTGAGTTATGCTGTTCACAGACACACACACAGACCTTTTTCTAAAAACGCTTTTTTTGTATTCAGGGGGTCTCAAAACATATATTTCCGGTGAAATCTCGACATAGAATTTTTGGGTGGAATACAATATTTCCCCTACTTCCCAGTAGAGAAAGTAAAAATATGTAAGCTGAATTGAAAAATGTAAACTCCAGAATGGAAAATGAGGAAACAAAAATGCAAGCCGAATTGAAAAATGTAAATTGCAAAATGGAAAAGATGAAAACAAGAATGTCCTATATGAAGATTAATTAGAAGATTATTAGAGATGATTAATGCAATTGACTGGGGTGAAGGAAGATATGGAAGGATGAAGGACCTTCGCCAATATGTTAACACCCTCGAAGATAGAGTTGATGGCAGCAACAAAGAAGTGAACTCCATGGTGGAACAAATGCTTGATGAAAAACTCAAACTAGGTAAATATCTATGGGGAGGCCTATGCTCAGCTTTGGATGCCTTATGGCTGAAATGATGATGATGCTGATAAAATATTTAAATGTATTGCCATATCTCTTATATCTCGGAAATGACTCTAATAATTATTACGTTGAAAGCGTATATTTAGTTAGCGTTTTCCTTTTCAAGCTTATCTAAATAAGTATCTTATAACAAAAAGCATGATTTAACAAAACAGAAAGAAAAAATATTGCCCAGGTACTTTTTACTTTATGAGGACAGTATAAAAAGTGTGATGATTATGCAATGAAATACGATATTGTGACTTTGGTTGGGCGTGTGTAGTAAAGTAGACAGATGTAGTCGAGATAAAGAAACACTTTTATTTCCGTAAACAGTAACTTTGTACACTCGTTGCAACAACAAGAAAGTCTTTTCCGATTCTCCAACAGCACGGCTTCGAACTCGTAACACAAAGAACTAACTCTTCTCCGTCGGCACAACTCTCCACATCGTCTGTCCGTCTCCGTCGGCACGACTACTCAACCTTCACATACGTCTGACTGACTCTTCTCACACTTTACCGCTATTTATGTCTCCCAGGCACTATTCTGGAAGCTTCAGGAACGTTCACTTATTGCGGCGAGATACAAAGCAGAGAAGATTCTCGAAGTGTCTATCCTTTTCTCTCTTTCGGCAAGCGCCCCAACAATGCGGCCATGCTCTGTCTCTTTCCTTCGGCTCCTTTGCGGTAGTGCAGACAATAATGCGATGGGTGACACTGCTGTTGTCGGCAATTAGATGCGGCGAGCGCGGTGACAATATGTTAACAGAGTAGAGGTTTTACTAAAAGGTGAGGATTATATAAGATTTAATAATGACCCATTAAAATTGCATTGCAACTTTTAATAAAACTCTTAATTACTAATTTTTGCTCTGATCAATGAGTTCAGCTGATCTGATAAGTCAATGCTCGTGTAACTGGCTGAACACATTTTATTTCTTCACTAGATACTTCAGTATTAATATGACTGAGTTCCATGCTTTCTCACTTCTCATATCCTCCAGTTTTGACTTTGTCTGAGAGAGGATAATAGACACTGTTTCGTATTCAATGTCTTTTTTATTACAAAAAGTTGCTGGTGAGAGGATCATACAGTTTGGAACTATTTGAATTGAACAGCCACCAGAACAAGGTTGTAACCCTCATTTCTTTTAAAGTTGAATTAAAGGAAAGAAGATTGCTCATGGTGCTTGGGATAAGACAGAGACATTTGAATGTGAATGCACTGATATAACACAGCAAATATTTACATTATCAGAAGCTCCATTAACAACCTTCTTCCATGTTAAGTTTAACTTTGGAAGAAATGAGGCATAAATAAGAGTTACAAACTGGCTCTGGATGGCTATTCAGTTGTTGTAATGGTGCCATAATCACTTGTAACTTTCAGGAGTATCTTTGCCTTAGTTTTTGTGTTCTTTTCTGTTATTAATTTCATCTTCAGGTATTCCATTAAAGATTTCTCTGAGGATATGACAACAACTTGTAAATGTCCCAAGAGCGTTTCTTTTGCTTGACCATAAATTTGTGTGGACTGTTTTCAAGTGTTTCCTTTTAATCTTAGTGGATCTTTATTCAACTTTTCTGTAAATGTGTAATGTCTTTTGTGTCCAGACATGAATACATGAGAGTTCTTGAGTTACAGAACATTTTTCTTATCTGATGATAAGTATCCACCAACTTCCCAATAGCCAAGGCAAATGTATGAGAACAACACCAAATTTAAAGTATCTGGGGGCATTCCCTAAGTACAAAGAGCTCCGTTCCATTAAATGCACCTCACATGTGTCCTGCTCCATCTTTCCATACTCTAACCCAACACAACAATTGTATCAAAAGTGACTGTTCACAACTGTATTCTGAATTTTCTATTTATTTTCCTTATTCTTATTAGTATATACAATATTATTGTAGAGATAAAACTACTGGTAAAAAAAATCAGTTAATTAAAATAAAACCAATGAGCACAACCAGAAACTCTTCAGTCCTCCTCATTTACTTTTATTGGAATGAAATGACTAGACAACACAAATAAAATAACTCCAAGTAATGCCATACTCATACTGACTCATGAATTGATTTGCACAACTGATACAAGCAAATCAACACAACAATAGGGCAAAAATCAGGACAAATATGGTCAGGGTTGATTGGATTGAGAGATTGTATGACCGTAGTGGTTGTCGAAGGCTAGAGTCTGATTGAAACCATACAGGTCTGCTTCTGCCTGTATGTGCCAGCAATTCAGGGGGTGTATACCAAGATTAATTAGGACCAGTTTACTTCAGCTAAATGACGACAGACTGTGAAAATCAAGGAATGCTTATCAAACTATTCCTTTGTAAAATATAGCTTTTGTTTTACAATAGTCTTAGTTTACAGCATTTCAGGGGCTGCACTCCTAGATTACATGGGCTCATTAGTTTAGCAAAATTGCAACAGGCTATTAAGAACAAGGAATCCTTAATAAATTATTTCTTTGCAAAATATGTTTCATTTTACAATATGGTCTTTGTAGTCTGCAAATACAAATACTTGAAACAAACAGTAAATTTTAATTTTACAAATACAGTAGAACCCTCCAACTAGTTGGAGGTATGGTCTGTTTGGATTCAGCAATGTTCAGATTATCCAAAAAACAAAAAAAGAAAGTTCTAGTGTAAATTCAGCTATTGGATTAGTAACTACAAGGTAACATAGCGTAGCAAAGTGAGGAAGTTGCAATTACCACGCACAACATAATAACAATGTATTCAACATAACAGTATATTCTTCTGACCTGTGGACATAGCGATCACATGCAATAGTAGCGGTACATAGATAGTTCACCTTGTTTTGCTATTGTTAGTAGTCATTCTACAGTAATTTATGCTTTTCACTCATAAATGAATATAGAACAAGTGCTTGTTTGTGTTATACCGTGCACTACGATATCAATAAAACGAAAACATAGTGCCCATATGTTAAAAGAAAAGCTTCAAATTATGGATTTTGTGTTCAGATTATCTGAAATTTTGCATTTAAAGGTTTCAGATTGCAGGGTTCTACTGTACTTCAATATTTCTTTGTATACCCACCAAATTTTGAATTTTCCTCCCTTTCCCATATATTTTCCTAATGGTGTAAGTTGTGGCATGATTATGCCCTGTGGGCAGTCCAGCAACACGTTTAGTATTTCAGTGAATTCCTTTGATAAGTTTTATATTCATGTTAACATTTTCTTCAGAAACTCAGTTGATAATTATTCTAGATTTCCTTCTATGTGAATGAAGAAATTTCTTCAGAATTAAGCAAATACATTTTGTAAAAATTTATTTTTCAGCTAGCTCATGCCATGTCAGTGTTTGCTGTACATGCTCGTGGACCTCTCTTTGACCAATATGCCCTACAGCTGGAGAAAGAGTGTGATCGTTATTGGAAGAATGGAAGACAGATGTGTGAGGTACTCAGTCTCACAGGCAATCCTTGCACCAATCCACTTCACAGAGGAGGTGGCGAGGGTGCTGGAGGTGGGGAGCTTCAGGGAGAGATCAGCAAAATGTCTGAAGATAATGATTCTTTAGAAAGGTACTTCTAATGAAAGCAGTCACTTTTACTTTTAATTAGGCAGTGCTGTGGCTGAGTGGTTAGACTGCTCGCCTACCACCTAGGCGGCCCAGGTTCAATCCCAGTGACCTGCATTTGGTATTCGTGGTGGATGAAACGGCATCTGGGTGGACTTTCTCCAGGTTCTCCGGTTTCCCCCGCCATCTCATTCCACCGGTGCTCCATCTGCATTCCATGTATCATCAGTGTCACCACCTGCAGTGCCATAGTAGTAAAAGCGGGCGTTAAATACTACACAAACTTTTACTTTTAATTAAATAGACTGTTGCTTTAATTTAGGGCCACTGCCATGCACAAGTTTCACTAGCATAGTGACATTTGTGAGTATGATTCGTGAAAATTAGATCAATGTATGTTAGATATTAAAAGTGACAGTTGCTTGAAGCTTTATTTTCAGCAAAAATGCCATTCTAACAAAGCTAGGTAAATGCAGTAATACCTTTTACAGAGAACCATGAGTTCAGTGGTTAGTACAGTCTACAAGATTATTTGTTAACACTGCTAATTTAATTACAATTTAAGTGTGACAGTAGTCAACTGAATACTCAAAGGCTTCATTCACTGCACTTACAGCCAACAACATGCCTTTCTAGGCTCTTGCCAACATTTTCAGCTACTGTCAGTTGGTTTGGACATGTGTGTGATAAAATAACAGAATAACTAATTTAAATTCAATATCTTCCATAGATGTGACATGTAGATTCTCAGTAAAATCCCTCCATCCCCAAGTACCCATCACACAGACAGTGAGCGACAAAATAGCAATGACCCTGCAGTACTCACGACATGGGAAAGAATGTGCATTACCAAATATAGTGATAAAGAAATTAACCATCAAGACACAATTCTTCCGGTGTATGAGCCTGTCATATCCACACAGTGTTACTTTTGGAATACTTCATAAACCTCAAACTGTTAAGTGTTTGCAGATTATGATTACTAGAGCCCAGATTTTTCAGTAAATACATATTTTGTTTGCATCCTAATATAATCTTGAAACTGAGTTTAATGTTCTGGATATTCACACCAGGGAAAATGTTTTAAGTTTTACTGTGCATAAAAATGCATATTTTCTGATTTTTTTATGTAAATAAATACTTTCAGAAATTCACATAAACACCCCCCAGGGCCTACTACAGTAGGTATAGATTTGGCACACCCGGGGTCCCGAGCACCTGACTCCCTCAGTGTGGGCTCCTCTTTGTGGTAAGAGAGTCAGTCAAAATGTCCTCCCACATTTAGGCTGTGCGTGGAAAGGAGTAATCCAAGTTGGCTGAGGGATTCGTATCTGAGTCTGGTCCAGTTTCTTTCTGAATTTGGGGAGGGAGCACATCTCCAATACACAGCTTTGGTTTCTGCTTCACTAAACGGGAGGCTAGGGGCTAACCCTCCCCTAGTCAATCGGCCCAGACTATACCCTGGGAGTACTAACCTGGCACCTTACAGCCTCATTGCTCATGTGGGGCGAGTAGGGGGGCTCGGCTTATCACATCCAATCGCGTTATGAATATACCATGTGATTATCACGTGACCAGAAATGTGTACTTACTTATGTTGCAATATGTGTGTGTATTCCTGGCTTCTGCCTTTCGTGTATTTTGCCGCTTACAACAATATATTGTTTGATTGTTTAACAAGTGCAGGTTGAAACAAGGTGGCTTACGAAAGAATTACATACAACAGTGTATCTGAGGGGATTGTAGTTTTATTATTTTGTAACGGGTCACACTGGGTGCCACTTTTGTGACGGTTTCTTTTCTGTCACATGAAATGCCTTGCTAGCTCATACGGTGCAGTAGCTGCCTCTCTGCTGTATGTCGCTATGTTGATTTTGTATGGGATTTAGGTAGGCATGAGTAGGATATTTCTCAGGTGCGAGGCTAGATGACAAATACAGCACAGACGTTTTCTGATTTTATTCTCCACCACATCAATGCCTCAAAGTACAGACCTGAGCGAGTTTCTGGTATTTCATTTTAATATCACTATTTACTTCCACCTTACGCTAATCACTGTCGCCTTTCACACATCAACGTTTTTGGCGCGAAACTATACATATTCGCGATACAGGTTCACCCTGGTAGCAACATCGCAACCAACAGACCTATTCTCTTCAATTTTCCCTATTTATGTATCTCACCCACGCGCTTTCTCTCTAGTCCCATTATGGGGGGGTGGGGTATATTTTTCCCAGCTGTGTCCTTGAACTCTTTTAAGGCAAACTGTCCCTCGACACAAAATCACAAAGGATGTTTTGTCCTCTGTCGATTTCTGAACTTCAGAAATGCACTCAGGTCAACATACTTTCAAGGGGCAACTTCTTTACACAATTTATAATACAAAAATTATACTTATATGTATGAGTTTACATTCTGATTCTAAAATTACAAATATATATACATAGAAGTTCCCGTCTCAAATGCGCCGGACTTAGTAACAGAAAAAAAGGAATATCTTTGAGAGATTTCTCTCTTTTTTTTTTTTTTTTTTTTGGTCAGCAAGTTCTTTTTCCTCCCAAGTTTAGACTTTACAGCTTAACTTACAAATGAGAATTTCCACTTCCTCATAGCATCCCTTTACTTTCAGATTAGCTACCTGTCTTGGTCTTTCACTTGTCTTCTCCCTTGCACTACCACACATATAGGTCACTGACACACATTCTTGTCTACCTGGCTAACGTAAATACAGTTCAATGTCTTCCAGGGTCCCTCAATTCTTAACAAGTATGTTTCACATAATGACCTTTTGTGCTGCCAATCTAATTACACTTACAAACTACTTATTTTACACTTATTTCTACCTACCTTCACCTATATCCTTCCAAGTTTACCATTTTTCCTTCATCTGTCTTTTTAAACTCATATACCGCTTCGCTCGTATTTTAAAACAATTTTTTTTTTTTTTTTTTTTTTTTTTATTTTTATTTCAATTGTTGCTCGTTACTGTTTCCCGCATCTTCGGTCTCCCTTTTGATAAGTAATTAGATTTATCATTACGGTATCTTGCAATTCACACCATTAATATTATCTCCATTATTTCCATCATAGCTATAATTAATCTACCTTATCCTTCAACTTTTAATTTGATAAGTACTAACAATTTGTAAACTATAAGCAATTAGGATTCTGATTCGGATATACCATTTTTCTATCTTGCTTGCTTTGTGCGTTACTTTGCCCTTTTTTTTCCCACGGTCAACTTTATCATTTCTATCTCTGCATACTTTTCGGCAGCTTCTACATCAATTGTTTATAAGTTCATGCATCTGTGTTAATGAACTTGAATTCCATCGATTCTATCAGTTCTAATCCCCTTTTGTTTCATCTATTTCATGATTGACTTAATTTTCTCTATCTCAGTCTCTTTCCACACCAGGTACTTATGTCAATTGTTTTTTAAGTTATTTTTAAGTTGTTAGTTAAGTTAGTAGGTAAATAAGTCTTTCCTTGGTACACTCTACTGTTTTCAATCCCATAACTTGGTTCATTGACCGTAAATACAGCTGGTTCGGTCGTCCTTCGTCCCTTTTGCCTTTGTCTGGTCACAATGAGGACTGTGGCTATCCGCCTACCTCTTTTCTTTCGCAATGATCTTTACTACACGTTTCACAAATGATTGTTGGTTTCCTGTATCAATATGAATTCCCCCTTTCTTTTTCTTTCTGGTGTTATGATTTTCTTTGCCCTTATCGGCTTTCTTTTTCACTCGTTCTGCAGCCAATTTTCTCAACATTAATCCTATCTTACTTTGTGTTATCGCATCCAAGTACATGTTGATGAACATTTTCTCGGAATGCTTGTGAAAACAGGTTTTACTCAAAACAAAACTCAACCACGTCAGAGATCTATTCTTTAGCGCTTTACGTATGATAAACATTTTGAGCTGTCCCGGTATATCCTTTATCTGGAAATAGTGGTCTAAATTGAAAAGAAATTGCCCAGCATTTACGACTTCAGACTCGTCAAAAATGGGAACAGACAACTCATTCAACAACTGTCCATATTGACCGAGATTATTTCCTATATTAGGCAGAGTCACATGGAAGGAACTAGGTGTTACATTCTCCATAGCGGCAGCCTCATGCTGTACACTATTTACAATTGAGTTATCATTCCCATTACTATCAACTGCGCTAGTCGCATTACCATCATTAATATGTCTTAATTGTATCTCCATTCTCTCTAAAGATCCCTGAAGCTCCACTATCCTTTTCTCATTCTGTTTTGAATGATTATCTACCTCTAGATGAGCTGATAGCTGTCTCTCAGTCTTTTTTTAAGTTTATTGATTTCTTGTCCCTCGGCTTCTAATTCAGCGTGTACTACTTGTAAAGTTTCATATACCTCCCCATGCACTGCATTTTTAATAGCTATTAGCTCATCCGTCAGCATTGTCATAGTTTCTACATTTTTTCATATCATCAGTGAAAAATATTGGAGAGCAAGAGGATTAATGACTTCATTGTCAGAAATCCAGCATTAGCTAACAACATTTTTTCTTTCACACATCTATTTCATACGTTCTAAATTTTCATCCACATTAACTCTAAAGGAATTTAACTCTTCCTGGATTTCGGAAATACTCACTTGCTGTGCATTTAATTGTTCCCTCATTCTCTCCTCAAATTCCTGGTGCTTGTGATCGAAATGTTCTTTCAACTTTGATTCTTGGGTCCTAAATCCTTCGTCTATGAGCTCTTTCATTTGACCACTAATTTTGCTCTCCAACCTATCACCCATTTCGTTTATTTTTTTTAAGAGCATCTTAAAGCAATCTCCCGAAATATTCACTACCGCATCGCTGCTCTCAGCACTGTTTACCTTATTCTGTGCTAACGACTCCATTTTGTTCTTTCTACTTAACTTCTGGCTACGAAGGAGCATCTATTTAAAATTACCCTATTCTATCTTCCCCACTCAGTCATACAGTACATAATACCCTCTCATTCCTGCATACATTATTTTCATGCACCTACAATTATAACTATTATATATATTGTTTTTACATAAGATTTTTTTTTAAACTCTGACCTTTCGGCGACTTCCGTTGCAGGGTTGATGTGGTTGTCCTCTGATGTTGAAGATTGTGTCACTTGTTGAACCATCATCTTATGCGCCTTTACTCCCAGATCTTGAGGCTGCTTCTTGGACCACCGCCATCTCCCACCTGGTGCTCCTGATGTTCCTTGTGGTCGTCGTCTCCTTGTCACGTCCACGGCGCCTGCTGCTGTCCCTGCGTTGAAATTCACTCTCGTGCACTGTTCTTCCTACACGTCGATCATGTTCTCGCCGAGTCACCTAACTATACATATTCGCGATAAAGGTTCACCCTGGTAGTAACATCGCAACAAACAGACCCATTCTCGTCAATTTTCCCTGTTTATGTATCTCACCCACGCGCTTTCTCTCTGGTCCCGTTATGGGGCTGTGTCCTTGGACTCTTTTAAGGCAAACCGTCCCTCGACGCAAAATGACAAAAGATGTTTTGTCCTCTGTCGATTTCTGGCCTTCAGAAATGCACTCAGATCAACATACTTTCAAGGGGCAACTTCTTTACACAATTTATAATACAAAAATTATACGTATGAGTCTTATGCTTACATCCTGATTCTAAAATTACAAATATATATATATATATATAGAAGTTCCCGTCTCAATTTCATATACTTTATATAGTTTATGCTGCATATTTCAGTGTTTTGTTGCATTCGTAACATATTTTAGTGGTATTGGTTACGCTGCGTTTTGTTTAAAAATGGCTTATAGCCCTGGTAAAGCCAAAAAGCATGTATTGGGCACACAATTAAGCCTAAAATGTCAGGCGCGGGAGATGATATGTGTCGTAAGAGAATACTTTGAAAAAGAAAAGAAAAATGGTGGACCTCTTATTATGGTAGAATCACTGGCCACGGATAGCGAGTGAAAAAGGGACAACACTGCGACAGAGTGGCTGTAACATCAAGTACCAGGTTATTTTTCCCAGGGAATAGGTATTGCACCGAACTCCAGTGTGAGTGTGACGGTGAGCCTTCCATATTTCCTGTGTAGCCCTGTCATTCCAGTGGGATAACCCCTTGTTGGGCTCTGTGGTGAATGGGGAACACTGGGGGATGAAATTTATTTTTTTTTATGGTTACTAACACCAATATGTGTCCTGTGTAACGATCCAGCAGAAATGAACGAAGACCACTTGAAGACCTGTGAAGCATTAAGATCAGAAGAAACTACAGTTCAAAAGTATTGGAAAGCACGAATGCTAATGGCTTCATTGCCAGATGCAAGGCACTAGAAAACAACAACAACACTCCTAAACGCCAAAACCAAGTCCAGGAAGAAAAAAGGTACATGTGTTGTCATCTGCTTGTTACCTAGTGATTCATAGAATGGAAGAGGGTCAGACTTTCTTAAATGTGAATCCTTTTATAATTCAATTGGATCTTGACAAAATCACTGACAAAATCCTGTAGTTGCTTGCAATCTGGTTCCGTTTTGGTCGAGAGCTACACTGCTATACAGTTCGACAAGTTGCTGAAGACAAAACTCTTCCAAGGGTGTCATTACCAGCCCTCTGCTCGATGGTATGCCGTAGGAGGAGTTCCAAGGTTATCTGTCAGACCAGGGTGTCACAGAAGCTTACCATGTACAAGTCAAGCGTGATGACGTGCAGGTGCCTTCCCACATGCGGTTCATTACTTTTGATCGGCTCAACCTGCCTCACAAGATCAAGGTGGGTTACGAGGTTATCCTGGTTTGACCTTACATTCTGTGGCTACATTGCTTCCAGTGCCAACTCTATGGCCATACTAAAACTCCTTGTAAGGCTTCAATTGCAGTTTGTGCGTACTGTGGTAGGGATGCTCATAACAGAGCTTGTCCATCTGCTCCAAGCTGCGTGAACTGCCGAGTTGACAGCCTTCCCTTCTTAAGTTTGGTACTCTTAGTTCCATTGTTTCCACAACAGTACCAAAGCGGCATATGGCACACAAACTTGCCCTCTATTTTTCACCATTGTTACTCCTCGTATTCCTGTGCCTGCTCCAAGACTGTTTCTGTAAATACTGACATCCAGAAATTTAATCTGAAGCAAACAGACTTCCTCAAAACTCCTATGACCTCTGTCAGTGGAAAGTGTGCCTTCTTGGCCAGTTCTCCTTCATCTCCTCGCTGATTACACTGAGTGCAGTCATGTAAAGTAGGTTTCCCCTCACTCATAAGTGTTGACAACTGTTTTATAACTCTGAGTCTAGTATCCAGTGACCTGACCCTCTTCCATCTGAGGAGCCACTGGAGCAAGAACGATCTGCTCCAAAAAGCCAGAGTCCCACACAAAACCAAAAGGGCAAGTTGAAGCAACATCTACCGGCTAAGTGAACAGCTTATTTGCCCCAGCATGTCCATTCTACAGTGGAATACACGAGGCATGCACAGGCATAAACCTGAACTGCAACTGCTCGCTAATTTGCTGTCCCCCAATATTTCCTGCCTGCAGGAAACCAAACATCATCAGTAGGATACTTTCACCTTTCCTGGTTTTACTCCAGTGCAATTTGATTTACCACCGGAACCTGGTACTGCTGTACATGGGGGTGTCATGCTCCTGATCTGTGATGATGTTTTTTATCAGTCTCTCATGCTCATTACTACATTGCAAGCTGTTGCCATTTATCTTAGTTTCCCTGGCTTTTCTTTCACTTTATGTTCCATTTATCTACCACCTTCTTCTCCCTTCACCATTGCAGATCAGTATGTGGTCTAGTGTCTAGTGTCCCAGCTCCCAGCACTCTATCTGTTGTTGAGAGACTTCAATGCCTGTCGCCATCTTTGGGGGATCACCTAGGGATTGCTTAAGGGGTAAGTTCCTTGCAGAATTCTTTCTTCAGAATCAGCTCTCTGTTCTTAACACTGGTAAACCTACTTTTATTTCTGATTCCACTGGTACTCTCTCTCATCTAGACATCTGTACGCTCGGCACAGCTTGCACATTGTTTTGGATGGAACATCATCTTGAACACTTCTAGCGATCATTTTCCTTGTCTGATCACTCTGCTCCCCAACTATGTACCATCATCACATGTACCCACCTGGCAGTTACACAGAGCAAACTGGCCTCCTTTTTGCAGCCTAGCTGTCTTTGACAAGTATGTGTTTGGAGATGTTGACCAGATGGTGTATCACTTTACTTCTGTGATCATATCCGTCGCCAAACATGCTATACATCGGTCATTGGCCCAACCGTGGTGTTTACCCATTCCCTGGTGGATCAATGAATCCTGGGCAGCAGCTCATGCGTGCCGGGCTGTGCTGTGGATTTTTCAGTGCCAACCAACTCTCCATAATCTGGTTGCCTTCAAGCGCTTACGCACCAATGCTCATAGCATCATACAGACCAGCAAGAGGACATCCTGACACCACTTTGTAGAGTCCTTTAATTCCTTCACACCATCATCTGTGGTTTGGGACAAGCTACATCGTGTGGCTGGCAAAGTTTCCCATGTTCTGGTGCCTGGCCTTCAGATTAACAATGGCATCATAGTTTCCCCTAGAACTGACACTGATGCCCTGGGAGGCGATTTTGCTGATGTCTCTAGCTCCTCCCATTACTACCTGGACTTTTTACCCATCAAGAACCGATCTGAGATGCATGAACTATCCTCTCACTCTTTGAACCGCGAGTATTATGACTTCTTCACCATGCCGAACCTGGAGCAGGCCCTGGCCTTTTTAAGACCCTGCATGCATGGGTCGGATAGTGTTAATGACTTAATGTTGCAAGATCTCTCTTTGGCTGGTAAACTCTTTCTCTTGCACATGTATAACCACATCTGGCACACAACAGCACTTCCATCTGCTTGGCACAAGGCCACCATTGTCCCGATTTTAAAACCTGGGAAGGACCACCACCTACCTTCTAGTTATCGCCTGATCTTCCTCACCAGCTGCCTCTGCAAGGTGATGGAGCACATGATCAACGGGCAATTGACATGGTGGCTTGAATTGCAAAATTTGTTGTCTAATGTTCAGTACAGTTTACATCTCTTCTATTCAATGCTCGACCACTTAGTACCATTATCAGTGTACATCATGGACAGTTTTTTACACAAGAGTCAAACGGTAGCTGTGTTTTTTGACTTGAAGAAGGCATATGACATTTGCTGGAGGTATGGAATTCTCCGTAGCCTGCATAAATGGGACATTCATAATCAACTGCCTCTTTTCATCCGGGAGTTCATGTAGGATAGGGTCTTTCGAGTACGGGTGGGCTCGGTTTTGTCCCATGTTTTTACTCAAGAGAACGGAGTACCACAGGGCTCGGTACTCAGTGTCATGCTATTTTACACGTTTTGTGTGGCACATCCTGGGGAGCCAATCAGACGGTTCTTTTAAGACTATCGTTCTCTTGTCCGATCTAAACTTGACTACAGTTGCATTGTTTATTTGTAGGCTTGACCATCAATTTTAAAACGACTTGACCCTAGTCACCACCGTTCTGTTTGAGTATTGGCACTTTTCCAACAAGTCTGGTTATCAGCCTGTGTGCGAGGCTGCTAAACTTCTGCTTTTCTATTGATGCAATGTCCTTCTTTATAATTATGCTTGCTGGCTTTTTAGTTTGCTGGAACATCCGTCATTTAGTTTGTTCTTTGACGATTCCCTGGACCACCAATACTCAGCGAGCTCCCTAGCCATACTCCCTCCTGACATTTGGTTTCAATCCCTGCTTTGGCAGTTGGACTATATTTTATCAGCACCTCTTCCCAAAGGGGGAGACACACTTCCCCGCTTGGCTCCGCTCTGAAAACCCTGTCCATCTAGGTTTGCTGTGCTTGCCAAAGTCGACTCCAGTTTCGGTCCTTTGTTTGGCCTTTTTAGAAATTCAGGCATAGTTTGGAGCCAGCCGTTTTAACAAAGGATGATCGTGGTGTAGAATGTGCCTTTGTTCATGATCGCCAGAGTTTTACCTTTTACCACAGTGCTCAGTTTTTATGGTAGAGCTTTTTAGTATTTTCCAAGCCCTTTTATATATTTGTCAGCAAACCTTATAGACCTGGGTTATCTGCTCGGATTTGTTGAGTGCCTTCCAGAGCCTAAGGATGATGTACTATTACCAGCCATGGTGCAGCATATCCAGGACTGCCTTCACACCCTTGCCAGTGCTGGCCCTTGCATTTACTTTGTGTGGGGTACACGGACATGTAAGCCTACCTGGAAATGAGACTGCCAAAACTGCTGCAAATGCAGCAATTTTAGCTCCCAGATGTTTTAGCTCCTGTGTTCCCTCTGACAATTTTAGCACAGTTTTACATCATGTTATCCTTTCCCAATGGAGTGGTCATTGGACTGACCTTAAGGGAATAAACTTAGGGAGGTGAAGCACCCCCCCCCCCCCCCCCCCCATCATCTGGAGCACTTCCTGATGTGCCTCTCGTCACGAGGAAGTGATTTCAGTAAGATTGCGTATCGGCACTGCTGTTTTAGCCATGGTCACCTTTTATCTTCTGACATAGCACTGTTCTGTGCTCCTTAGCTTTTGACGGTGCGTTATGTTTCAGTTCAGTGCCAGTTTTTAACCCAACTCCGTGACTCACTGGGCCTGCCAGCAACCCTGGTACAGGTGCTGGCAGACATTCATGAGCAGTAGAACGAATGTTACGTTTTATTCATCTTAACGGAATGGGCACTCATGTTTGACTTGCATATTTTATCTTTTATTTGTCATATGTTTGGCCGTTGATGCGAGTTGCTTTATGAGTCCTACAAGTTATTCTATGGTTCCATCCTCGCACTACTTGTACAGTTGCTGGCACTGTCTTGGTGACCTTTTTACTGTTTAAAGTTTGAGTTTGAGTTCAGGGGTTAGACCCAACATCTTTAGCTTCATTGTTTTGCTTGGGCGCTAATGACCTTAGCAGTTGTGCACCACTGCTGCCACCGCAACCCCAACCACGCCTCGACCACAACCAAGACAACCACTACTACTGCATAAATTACACAAAGATGGTTTTAAGTATGCTTAAAAACATCTCCATGTCAGTAGATTTACTGGCATGTAAAAGAACTCCTGCGGGACAAAATTCTGGCACACTGGCGACACTGATGTGAACCTGGCAATTGACAGTGTCATTAAACAACACAATAATTATAATTAACCATCACAACCACCACCATGATCACAACCACAACTACCTCTTCTACTACTACTACTACTACTACTACTACTACTACTACTACTACTACTACTACTACTCTACTACTACTACTACTACTACTACTACTACTACTACTACTACTACTACTACTACTACTACTACTACTACTACTACTGCCAACACCACGATCACGATCACGATCACGACCAGCGCAACTACCACTACTACTACCACCACCACCACCACCAACACCACCACCACCACCACTGCCGTCACTACCACTGCCACCATCACTACTGCTACTACTGCTACTACTGCTACCACTACTACTACTGCTGCTGCCGCCGCCCCCGCTCCCGCTCCCTAGATGCGACAAACCTTTTACTTTTTTTGGTAATGTGTCTATCTCACTAGCGCGTCATATCCAATTGGTGAGCCTAGCATTACCTGGAATTTTAATCAAAGTGACGCTGCCTAGGTCATGTAGGCACTGTCGCTAATGACTTTTGCAAGCTGAGACATGCAAAATCGATTAGGCTAACGACCTGGTTCAAAACATATACACTAACAACGCTAACACCTTGCACTAATGATACCTTTCACCAAAACAGTTAACCAGCTCCTAATATTTTTTTCTACTTTAACATACATTCCTAATTTTTTTATCTTACTATTATTTCTCATTTTCTTTAATTGTTAATTTTGATTACTTTCTTATTATTTCATTTTATCATTATTTCGGCTTCAGAAGAAAGGTGAGAAGAATAAATTGGAGAAACAACATTGCAGAATGTATAAAGACTGAGACCCAAAATCAATATCAAGACCAAATGACCTAGTTGTCGACGGGCCCCTAAACTCCATCCATCAATATCAAGAAAGCCGAAATGTCTTTAAAAAGGCCATAAAAACAGCAAAAAAGGATGTATGGGACTAACTGCGTAACGATGTGGATGCCAATCCGTGGGGTAAAGGATATAAAATAGTGACGGGTAAGATAGGAATTAGCACACCAATACAACTTAACCTTCTCTGTTCACTAGGAGCCAGGGAGACCCTTAGGTTTATTTAAACATTATAGCTTTTGTACAGATGCACCTATGTAATTGATTGCAACATCTAGCATAACACCTTATTCAACTGTTAGCTGAACTGACAACCTTATCTGTTTATTTCACTGGTTGCAAGAATGCATAATCAGTAGTTATATGCTGTAGAAGTCAGCCAGACCCTGTGCACCTGCTCTCATTACACGTTGCTCATATGTGTTTTTCCTGGTTAGCTATGCAACATCACTTTGCCATCACAAAACATTGCTAGTGCTTTGTGATGGACACCAGTAAAGTTGTTGTTGTTTTCTAGTGCCTTACATCTGGCAATGAACCATTAGCATTCGTGCTTTCCAATACTTTTGAACTGTAGTTTCTTCTGATCTTAATGCTTCACAGGTCTTCAAGTGGTCTTCATTCATTTCTGCTGGATCGTTGCACAGGTCACATATTGGTGAAGCTGAGATACCTATTCTGTAGAGATGACTTGCTAAGCAGTCGTGATTTGTCAGTAGTCGGAAGGCTGCAACCGCTGTTTTCCTTGGGGGATTATATCTGGGTTGCAAAGTAGTGTAATCCATTTTTTATCTTTGGCATTTGTTTCTATTTCTTGTAGGTATGAATGAGACAATTTTTTAGTGATCAAGCATTTTATTGAGGAATATGAGAAATTGAATTTAGACTTTTGTTTTATTGTTGTGCCTTTCTTTCCAAGTGAGTCTGCAGCTTCATTCCCCATGACTCCACAGTGTGCTGGAATCCATTGGAGATGAACAGTCTTATTAACTTTTTCGAGTTGTGTTAACATTTTGTAGCATTCTCTAATTTTTGTTGACTTCTTTGTAGTATTTGAACACATTCCCTGAATTGCAGCTTTAGAATCTGAAAGAATTACTGCCTTGTTAAATTTATTTAAGGGAAGATATAATAATTGTCGGAGAGCAATGTATATAGCCTCTATTTCTCCATCATAATTTGTTGTGTCTCTGCCAACAGAATCATAAAAGGAAAAATGTGAACACGTAACTCCAGCTCCAGTAAGGTTTTCCGTGGAGGATCCATCAGTATATATGTGCAGCCATTCTTCTGTGGGATATCTAGTATTGATTGTTTCCAGAGCTAGAGTTTTTGTATTTCTTTTGGTGTGTCTGATTTACTTATTTCCTCTATTAATTCCAAATTGAAGGTAGGTTGCAATAATTCCAATGGATTTTCTCTTATAAGTAGATTTTCTCTGGTGTTAGGAATGTTCAATTTGGATTTAATCTGTGTTACCTTTTCTAGGAAACTACTAGGAGTTTTAAGGATTGAAGGGGGGAGGTTCTCTTCTGTCCATTTAGAGTTTGGCAGTCATAACATTTTCTGGTGTTGGAGCAATGCTTGTTCTTCTATTTTTGTTGTAATTGTTGGGGTCCATGTTAAGGCAAGCATGGCATCAATAGGTGTGGATTTAACTGCTCCAGTGATTAGGCGAAGAGCCTGATTTTGTATTTGTTCAAGTTTATTGATGTTAGCATTTGCTGCTGTTATTAAAGCTTCAGAACAGTACAAGAGGTTTGGTTTAACGTACATTTTGTATGTTGTGTTAAGGACTCTCCTTGAGCAGCCTCATTTAGCACCAGCTAACCTTTTCAGGATTTGCAGTTTCTTTTCAACCTTTTCTGAGATGTTTGTTATATGCTTTTTTCCAACTTAGCTTTCTGTCGAAAGTGATGCCTAAGTATTTGGCATCATCAACTGCTTTGAGTGGTTTACCATTATAGTTTATGTTAATATTAACTGGTTTGTATTTTAGTGTAAATAATTCATAATTTGTTTTTTCCACATTGATAGTCATGAGGTTTTTGGAGCTCCATTCATGTACTTTGTTTAGGGCTGTTTCTATTCTATCTTTAATTAATTCAGTTTTTTTTGGAGAGCCTGAAGTCCAGATGACTACATCGTCAGCAAATAAAGCAATTTTGGTTTCTGAAGTTTTTATTATTGATGGAAGGTCATTTATATATATGTTAAAGAGTGTTGTGCTCAGAACAGCACCTTGTGGAAGTCCTCGGTGTGTTTGTTTATATTTGGAAATGTATGTATTATATTTTGTGGCACAAAATCTTTGTGAAATAAACTGAGTTATCCATTTAAGCATATTACTTTTCACACCTATTGATTGCAACTTCTCAATTAATTTGTTTCTCCAGACTGAGTCATATGCTGATTTAAAATCAATGAATACTGCCATGGTATCCTCCTTTCTATTGAAAGCTTCCTTCCTTGATGTCTTGGCTTAGTAGGAGTACATTTTCACTTGTACTATGATTCTGTCCGAAGCCGGTATGTGAACTATTAATTAAGTTGTAATATTCTAGGAACCAGTTAAGTCTAGATGCCACCATTCTTTCCATCACTTTTGCAATAACACTGGTCAAAGATATTGGCCTGAAACTATTAATATTGTTTGAGGGTTTGTTTTTCTTTAAAATCGGGATGGTAATGGCTTTTTTCCAGTTGGAAGTTACAGTCATTCTCCAACACGTGTTATACAGTTTAAATAGGATTTCTTTTCCTTTCCTGCCAAGGTGTTTAATAAACTCTGGGTGGATCTTGTCAGGTCCTGGAGATTTTTTGTTCTGTAATTGTTCTATTGCTAAATCTAGTTCTGTTTCGTTAAAATCCTGAATAAAAATATCATTTTGTATACCTTTTGGCTTATTAGTTTCTCTGATAGTTTTTGGATAGCCGTATCTTGTTTTTTATACGCTTGGGGTATTCTTTGTGACTGAGCATAAAACTTGTTAAGGGATTCTGCTATTTCCCTATCTGTAGTTAAGCTTTTGTTATTATGTTTTAATGGTTCAGTTGTATTTTTTGATAATTTTGTTTTATTAAGGAATTTGTATATTTTATTTCCATCTTTCCTATAGTCCATATGTTCTACAAAATTTGTGAAACTGGCCCTCTTTGCTGTAATTAATTCTTTCTTAAAAATGGCTGCTTTTCTTCTCCAGTTTTGTACATCTTCTGGACACTTGGTTCTTTCGGCTTTGACTCTTGCTATATTTCTTTTGTGTTTTAACTTAGATAAAGATGGATACCAAAAGTAGCTATATTTCTTTAACCTTCCTTTGGGGATATGTGTTTTGGCTGCTGTCAATAATATTTCACAAATTTTTTTATTCATTTCATCTGTTGACTTGAACTCTTGGTTCTAACAGTATATTACACTTCCCTTCTATCTTATTTTGGAAACTGGACCAATCTGCTTTTTTAAAATTCCAAGAAGTTTTAATTTTTGGTTTGTTACTTTTATTTATTAGACCTCTTATGGAGTTTATGGTGGTTCTGTGGCCTGAACCTGGATCTTCTATTATTTCTCTTTTTGTATTGTCAATTATGTCAGATGACACCATCAAAAGATCAGGATTTGTACCCAAACCATTATAATGAAGGTAAGTGGGTGGATCATTTGGATTAAATATTAATTCCATTGTTGATGAGTTTAATAGGTCTTCTATGACTCTTCCTGCTGAATTTATATCTCTGTAGCCCCACCTAGGGGAGTGTGCATTAAAATCACCTATTAAAATACCTTTGGGTTCTATGGGAATAGAATTTAGATGTAGTGTATTGTCTGGAGGATTGTAGATACTGTAAATTCTATAGTGGTAGTTACTTTTCCATACTTCAATTTTAACTACTTCTGATTTATCTTGTTCTTCCATTGTTTTTTTTTTTTTTGGATTTGAATAGTAGCTTTCATATTTCTTTTAATTCCTGTAAGAATACCACTTGCTATTTGACAAGCTTTTGGAAGTATATGTGTAGTGTACTGATCCATTTCAAAGTATATTTCCTTTTCTTCTGATATATTGGCTTCTTGTACTGTGAAGACATCTATATCTTGGTCTTTTAATATTTTCATTAGCTTTTGTTTTTTAGGCTGGGACATGCCTTCTGCATTCCATTGTAGAATTCTTAAAGTATTGGAATTGTTGTGATGAAATTTGCCTAAAGATGTCCCTACCCAGAGATCCGATTGGGGGACAGTTTTAACTCCAAAATGTTTATCTTTAGGACTCATACTCATGTACGTGGCTTTCATTTAACTGTTTTCTTAATGGGCACCTGTTTTACAATTTGGCAGTTACATCACCCGACTTAAACCCCCATTTTGCAAGGGGGACCACACCTATCGTTGGTCAACGGGTCCATTGGACCTAGCCGGGAGGACAAAATAGGTGGTATTTAGATCCACCGATCTTCCCCTCATGTTCCTCTGAGGGACGCTGTTGTGCTGTGATAGGCCAGCACATATGTAAAGGGCATTTCCTCCGTTTTAGATGAAACAGTTATACCGCTGTGAGTCAGTCACACCAGTAAAGTTATGATCTACAAAATTCCAAAGATTTGAAAAAGCATATTTTTACTTTGCAATGATGATGCTTTTTTTTAAAGTAACGTCCAACTTAATCGGATGATGATGATGATGATGACAATGACGACAACGATGACCATTTGTATGAATCAGATGATTCTGAATATAAACTGGAAATGAGATCTTTAGATTTAGAAACTGATCTTGAAGAAGAGGAAGACAATGAGAGAAACCTTTGTGCTGATAATGTGTATTTTATAGGTAACATCATATGCTCATTCAACGTTGTTGTTATCGTCATCATCATTATAACTTTTTACTACTTACTGATTATTACGGATATTAATTCTAGGACTAACTTGCTTGGAAATCAAAACAAATATTCCACAAGGCATGAATATTTGAAAGCTCTGCCTCTAGCTTTACTGCGGCGGCACCGTGGCCGAGCGGTTAGCACGCTCGCCTACCATCTAGGCGGCCCGGGTTCAATCCCAGGGACCTGCATGTGGTATTCGTGGTGGGCGAAGCGGCATCAGGGCGGGTTTTCTCCGAGTGCTCCGGTTTCCCCCGCCATCTCATTCCACCGGTGCTCCATCTTCATTCCATGTGTCATCAGTGTCACTGCCTGCGGTGCCATAGTAGTAAAAGCAGGCGTTAAACACTACAACAACAATAGCTTTACTGTCACAACATCTACAAAGAAGAGCAGTGTTATCACACCTATCCAGTGATTTGAAAGGTCTTCACAAAATATAAACCTGAAGAAACCACAGATGACTTCTCAAATCCACCACCAACCTTATTGAAAAGAAAACGATGTGAACCTGTAACAAAGACTAAAAGAACTGCGAAACTATATTGCATATGATATGTGATACTCCTCTCTGTTTGAACAAGCATCTCAAAATAATTTGGGATAGCTGCTTAATCAGGAAAAACACAGAACAGGTAGTAGATGATTATGACTAACTGAAGAATTCAAATTATAAGTTTGTACCTGAAAGTCACAATTTATTTTCTTTACACCTGTGTAACGATCCAGCAGAAATGAACGAAGACTACTTGAAGACCTGTGAAGCATTAAGATCAGAAGAAACTACAGTTCAAAAGTATTGGAAAGCACGAATGCTAATGGCTTCATTGCCAGATGCAAGGCACTAGAAAACAACAACAACAACATGTATTGCAATACCAATTGTGTGTACTGTATTTATATAATATTTTAGCTGGTCTATGTAGTAAGAGAATACTAATAAACAATATGTATATTTAACCTAAATAAAGTTTAACACAGGAAAAAATGAAAAGGAAACAAAAAAAAATAAAACACAGCCATATAACCACAAAAACGTAGTGAGGGCATACTGGGCCCCATGAACTAACCATGTTCTTCCAAACCACATGCCTAACGGAAGGTTAAGGATGAAGAACAATGAAATATAGCTAAAACATTATTTCCAGTGCATAAACTAAATGTATGGCCAGAGATTAGAGTCAATAAAGAAGAAATACCCTTATGCCAGAGAGATGAAATAAAGGAAGCGGGTAAACGAATAAAATCAGGAAAAGCAGCGGGACCTGATGGTATCCCTCCAGAAGTTATAAAGGCCATTGTGTCACAAAATTCTGAAATTCTTGCAAAAGTTGTAACTAGAGTTTTCACATTTAAACAAGTTATAGAGATGGAAGCAAAGCAACAAAATAAATATGCTGCCATGGTTACATTGGACATCAAAAATGCTTTCAATTCAACACCCTGGAGAGGTATAGTCAATGAACTCCAAAGAAGGAAAGTAGCTCTATACTTAATGAGGCTTGTCTGTAGTTATTTAGAAGATAAACAAATACTGATTGGTGATAATACAACATGAGTATGAGTTGCAGAGTGTTTCAAGGCTAGGTCTTAGGCCCCACGCTATGGAATATATACTATGACTCAGTAGTAAAGGAGGAACTACCAACTGGAACAAAAACTATAGGATATGCTGATGACCTAGGCATAATAGTATGCAGTAAAACAAAGGATGAAGTGGAAGAAAAAGTCCAGTGGTTCATGAATAAAATTGAAATTTGCATAATCAAAAATGGATTATGTCTGGTACCAGAAAAAAATGGGCATGGTAATTCTGGAAGGAGGAAGGTCCTTAAAGGAAATAACAAATTTGGTAAATATGAAATAAAGTCTATTAAGCATATAAAATATTGGGGTATTCAAATGGACACAGCAAAAGATTGTAATTAGAACTGCTAGTGCATACAGGACCGTATTCGCAAAGACAATACAAGTAATAGCTGGGACTATACTTATCCATTTATTAGCCCAAGAGCATATACAAGCTCTGTTCAAAAAATGTCTGTATATTCCGTCATTTTGCATCAGTGGAGTGTTAGAGTGAAATACGGTTGGCATCCCTGCAACACCTGTGTTTAATGTGTACCTGCCGGAAATTTCATTATTGGATGTCAGTTATTGTTCAGTGTTGTATTGAATAGAATGTTGTTGTTAGCTATGCTGGATTTCTGATAATGGAGTCATTAATCCTCTTGCTCTCCAATATCACTGATGGATGGGGCGCTAGAAGTGGCTGGGCATATTTGAAGGTGGTCTCGGTCCATTTCCTCTTGCAGATCACATAGAGAGCAGAGTGGTGAAGAATATATCCCAATTCTGTTTAAATGGTTTGCCAGACAATCATGTCCTGTAATCAACCTGAAGGTTGCAACTGCTGTTTTTCGAGGATACTCAGGAATTACTGTTTGAATGTTTGGTAGTTCCCATCTTTTATTTTTTGATTTTTCATAGTAATATTTTGCAATAATTTTTTTGAATTCACAGTTGACTAATCTTTTAGCTGCATAAAATGGTAGATTAACTATTGATTTCTGCACATTGCCGGTATCCTTTTTAGCAAGAAAATCAGCTTTCTCATTACCACTCAGTCCACAGTGAGCTGGTATCCATTGGAAGACCAGGTGTTTTTGAAGCGCTGTTAGATGGGTAAGGATTTTCCAACATTCTATAATTGTTTGGTGTTTTGGTGACAACTTGGAAGTAATTGCTATAATTGCTGCCCTGGAATCTGAGAGAATAACTGCTTGCTGAAAATGTGAAATTCTGTACAAAAGATTTTGTAGGGCCATTTGTCTTGTGCCATGTATTGAATGGGAGTCTGATCAACTTTTCGTGTTGAATAAGAGCGGCTTTTTCTATTTCATATTCAATGGGGCATTGGTTGGTTAGTATTTCCATAGCTGCTATTGGTGTGGTTTTGATAGCACCTGTAATTAATCTCAGACTTTGGTTTTGAAAGATTTGAATCTTTTTTGTGTTTGCTGTTACAAGAACTTCGCTGCAGTAAGTAAATAATGACTTTATATATACATTGTATGTTGTGTTAAGAGTTGCTCTGGAACATCCCCACTTCATTCCTGTTAGACGTCTTAACAGTGAAAGGCGCCTATCTGCTCTTTTTATTACATTTTCTATTTGTTTGGTCCATGTAAGTTTAGTATCAAATGTAACTCCTAAATACTTTGCTTCCTTTGTTTCTGGTAATTGTTGACCCTCAAAATTTAGTTTTATTTTTTTGTGGCTTTTTTCTTAGTGAAAAGATTTGGTAGTTTGATTTTGTTGTATTAACAGTCATTAAATTTTCTTTTGTCCACCTTTGTAATTTGGTTAAGGATTGTTGCATGGTTTTTTCTAGTTCTGTACTTTTGCTTTTTGGTTTTGAAGTTCACATTACTAAGTCATCAGCAAATAGTGCACACTTCACACCTGATTCTTGTATTTGTTGTGGCAGATCGTTAATAAATATATTAAAAAGTGTTGTGCTGAGCACTGCGCCTTGTGGTAAGCCACAGTGTACTTTTTTGTATTTAGATATGTTTCTTCCATATCTGGTTGCAATAAAGCGTTGTGTTAGGAAATGACATAGCCATGAAAACATTGGACCTTGTATCCCTATTTTTTTTACTTTGGTAGTTTTGTTCTGCATATAGAATCATATGCATTTTGGAAATCAATAAAAACTGATAAATTATCTTCTTTTCTATTGAAGGAGTCTTTGATTTCTTGACTGAGAAGTAAGACTTGTTCATTTGTAGAGTGGAACTCTCTAAATCCAGCTTGACAAGGGGAAATTAAATTTTTTGATTCTAGAAACCAATTTAACCTGTTTGACACCATTCTTTCCATCACTTTTGCTATTATGCTAGTAGGAGCTATTGGTCTATAATTTTTTATTTCTGACGCTGTTTTGTCTTTCTTCAAGAGTGGGACAATTATTGCCTTTCACCATTCAGCAGGTACAGTGGTTTTCCAGGATAGATTGTAAATTTTCAGTAGTTGTTGTTTTGCTGTTTTTCCAAGGTTTTTTTATGAACTCTGGATGTATGTGATCAGGTCCAGGAGACTTTTTGTTTTTTTAGATTATTTATTGCAATGTTCAGAATGTTGTGTTACACATTTTGTGAATTTCCAGATGGCAGGGTTAGTGAAGCAACGCAATTGCATTAAATTTTGCGTGAAACTCAAGAAAATTTTACAGAGACACACCAAATGATGCAGGAAGCCTACGGTGATGAGTGCTTAAGCCATACTCAGTGTTATGAATGGTTCACATGGTTTAAAAATGGCTGGACGGAAGTTACATATGACCCTTGTTCAGGATGCCCTTCAACTTCTACCAACAATGCTCATGTCAGAAACGTCAACGAAATTGTGCACAATTGTTCAATTGTGCAATGGAACACTGTCCGAGAGATTTTAAAAAAATATAGCATTTCAAGACCAGAAAGACCATCACCTCACAATCTGTGAAGAGCTTTTGGATCCCATAAATGAGAACGAGTGAGTGAGTGTGTGGGGTTTAAGGGCCGGCTGACAAGGTCAACGAGAATGAGATGTTCCTAAGAGAGTCATAACTGGTGATGGGACTTGGGTCTACGGTTATGATGTTGAGACTAAGGTTCAATCTAGGAAAGGTTTTGTGGACAAATTTCCAAATATTTTGACCAGACCTCACATATATAAACAGAAAAACATAAAAAGGCTCAAAATGCAAAATCACGAGAAAATACGATACAGATATGGCAAGATGAATGGGAACAGGAAACTGAGATGGCACCATGGACCAAGAAATTTATACCAGATGTAGAACCCTAGGGTTCTACAGAAAAACATGGACAAGTAGGGTACTGTACTGTACTGTACTGCGGAAGGTCTGTGGTTCAAATCCCAGTTGTAGCATTGAATTTTTAAGTTCCAGTTCTACCTCTTAAACTTTGCCCACACACGGCTTGTGTGTTTAAAAACACCAACAGTAAGTTTGTTGGCATAAATAAATAATAATTACCATGTGAAGGTTATTTAATCCTGGGATATAAAGTACTTACAGTAGTAAGTCACCATTGGGGTAATTGTTTCTGATGTGAGACTGCCTTTGTGGTTTACCAGGAAAAATACGAACTGGCTTGAGAATTTAATGCCATTCTGGCAGTTTGTCACAATAGCTCAGTGGTAGAGCGTCCGCCCGGCAAGCGGAAGGTCTGTGGTTCAAATCCCAGTTGTGGCATTGAATTTTTAAGTTCCAGTTCTACCTCTTTCACCAACAGTAAGTTTGTTGGCATATATAAATAATAATTACCATGTGAAGGTTATTTAATCCTGGGATATAAAGTACTTACAATAGTAAGTCACCATTGGGGTAATTGTTTCTGATGTGAGACTGCCTTTGTGGTTTACCAGGAGAAATACGAACTGGCTTGAGAATTTAATGCCATTCTGGCAGTTTGTCACAATAGCTCAGTGGTTAGAGCGTCCACCCGGCATTTTAGCGGAAGGTCTGTGGTTCAAATCCCAGTTGTGGCATTGAATTTTTAAGTTCCAGTTCTACCTCTTAAACTTTGCCCACACACGGCTTGTGTGTTTAAAAACACCAACAGTAAGTTTGTTGGCATAAATAAATAATAAGTAGGGTACTATTTAATTCAATTTTTATTGGGACATGGGCGGTTAAAAAAACTATTCAAAATGGCTTTGACTAACAGTGAAAATTGTTGATATTGCAAGGAAAAAGATACAGGTGAGCATACCGTATTAAAAGTATAAAATTGAGCTGTATAAGACAAAAATGTGAACAGGAGATTGAACAAGAGATAACTGCACAATTTTTTAACTTTAATGTTGCAAAGTAAAAGCAAAAGAAAAGAATGAAAAAGAGACAAACATGATTGCCGCATTGTGAAGTAATGCTGTGAAGTAGTTTCAGCAATGTGTGCAAGAAACGACTGGAGGGGTTTTAGTGGATATACCTATTTGGGAGTCCCACGCTTGGCACAAAAAGCATTTCCCCTCAAAAAAAAAAAAAAAGTAGTCTGTGAATATGCAAATAAATATATAACCTAGTTGTGCTGTGGTGTTAGAAAGTAACATACGGTAGTATGTATCAATAGTTCTGAGTTCACAGTGGATTACGAGTAGTGCTAGTTACCATGTGCAACAATATGTTGCAGAATTTAAGGGTACTTTCCGTTGTGATGGTAAAAATTATGTATTGTCAACCATCTGGTAAAGCTGTGACAGTAGACCAGCATTCACAAGTAACACAACATTTAAGTGGTTACAAACATAAAGCAGCTATTTCACACTTTACAAAAAAAAATGTTTTATTTCTGATCGAGTGCCAAGTACTTCAGTAGAACCTTCCAAATTTTCAGGGTACTGTGAGGATTTGTGTAGAACATTAGTTTCAGTTTCAAAAATGAACCAACCTCAGTTTAAAACATTCCTTGCTAAATATACAGATATTGACACATTTGATAAATCAACTTTGCAAAAACATCTCCTTCCCAAGTGCTACACAAAATCTGTGCTAATGAAAAAATATGGATGAGCAAAGCTGAAACTCCAAATTCTACTGCCAGGAAAATTGGGAACATTGTTGTATAGGTATTGAAGCATGATTCTGAAATTTCAAAGTCATCTTTTCTGCTGACCTGCCAAGACATGCCTGCTGCAAACCATGTGACTACTGTCAGATAATTTAATGAAGCAATGCAAATAATGTGGCTAGATGGTGTACAGTATGATAGTGTTTTGCTATTTTTGACTGATACTGCACTGTATATGAAAAAGGCAGCAGCAGAACTTGCAGTTAGTTACCCTAAAATGATTCATGTCACATGTGTTGTGCATGAATTGCATAAAATATGTGAGGAAATTAGAGGCATGTTTCCTGACATTGACAAATTGATTTCTAATGGGGAAAAAAGTATTAATCAAGTTACTTAAAAGGATTAACATTCTTTAGAACAAAAATCCAAACACCCCATTGCCTCCTGCACCTGTGACTACTCGCTGGGAAACATGGTTGGTCACAGTTCAATACTACAATACTACACAGAAAACCTGGGTGGTTTTGCTGCTGTTATAAATGAACTAAATTGTAAAGATGCTTGTTCAGTTAAAATTCTTTTGATTAACACTGTAAGAAATGACTGCATTATTTCTGCAAATCTGTGTTTCCTCTGTGATTCCATAAAGAAACTGGAATCATTAGGAATGCCTTTGACAGAAGCAGTTCAAGTAGTTCAGGATTTGTTCTTTCTGGGTCTGCAGCATAAAACTTAAAACTAACATAATGGTGGATTTTGTCTTGTTATTGAGCTAGAGGACATTAATGCTTTTCAATGGGTTAGATGAAATTATGTCGCAAAGACCAGTTAAAATAAGAAGAAAACTAGAATTGAAAATATGCAAATATTGCCACTCTGGGTCAAATTTTCTCTACCATTAAAAGGCTTCAAACATAATTAAAATAAGTACAAAAGAAGAAGTGAGCAAATGCATAAGTGTTTATAAACGATGTTCAAAGTACCAATGTTGAACTTCAGAGCATAGTTGATAACATCATAGTAATGATTGCAGAGTTCTTTCAAAAATACCTGGCTTATTGCTAATAGCATCAAATGCTACAAAGATCCTGACCATTAGCTCTTCTTCACTGTTAACTGGCATCTCATACAAGAGTCTCAACATGTCCTCAAAATAAAAATATCCATAGGGGTTAGATCTGGTTGATGTGCTGGCCATGATATTGGTGCTTCTCTACCAATCCAGCGATCAGAATACATTGCACTTAAATCCCTTGCACCACCAAGATAATGTGCAAGTACCCCATTGCCTTGAAACAGTATCAACTAGTGCATTCCTAAAGGAACATCTTCCAGAAGCTCTGGCAAAATATGTTGTAAAAACTGTGGGTAAATGTGTCCTGTCAAATGTGGATGTGGTAAATTGGGTCTTATGAGTATGTAATTCTCAATGTCAGCCCAAATGCTCACTGCAAACTAGTGTTAGTAATTTGTAACTCCAATAGCAGTAGGTTTCCTTTGCCCAAATGTGACTATTATGCACGTCAAACATTGCTTCATGTGTAAAACTTTCTCTCTCTCCACAATATGGTTGTAGGAAATCTTGGTTAAACAGCTGGCCAAACTGTAGTAAGGTTGGAAAGTCATCAGGCTCCAGTGCTTGAACTTGTGTGAGATGATATGGATTATTTTATTTTAAAGATTCTTTATTGTTCTACATGTTCCATTATAATATGTAATACTACATGTTGGGTTTGCTTACAAAGTAAACTGATAAATACATCTTAATTTAACATTAATAATTACATAGATTTATATAGTTCAATTATTTTTTGTCAGATCAATTGCATTGGCATACTGAATATATTCTTTAAAATAACTTTTAGCAATTTCGACTTTAGTTGGTGGCCATTTTCCTCTTCTTTGAATTATTTTCCTTCTGAATGCTCTTCTTTTTTCTTCAAGATTTTTGCAGTCATAAATTATATGGTCTGTTGTTTGCTCTCCTCCATTACATGAACAACTTGGGTCATCAGTGATGTGGAACCTATAGTAGTATGCTTTAAGTCTTCCGTGTCCTGTCAATAGTGTTGTAAGGTTTGCCGTTAGATTTATCCTTAACTTCAGTCTGTCTGCTACAGTAGGAAAGTATTGCTTTGTTTTCTGACCTTTGGTTGTTTCTTGCCATTGACTTTCTCAATGTTTTAGACTTTCTTGTCTTAGCGTTCTTCTAACAAAACTCTTTGGAAGTCTATTATAGCTGCATTCCTCTTCGTTTGTAATTGCTCTCTTTGCTAGTCGGTCTGCAATTTCATTGCCTTGTATCCCTATGTGTGCTTTGACCCACCCAATTTCTACATTCCAGTTTTGTTTTTCTAAAATTTTTAACATTGTTCTAATTGCTTCTGTTAGGTAACTGTGAATTTTGTAGTTATGCAATGATTGTAATGTGACTCTACTGTCCGTGTATATCGCTGCAGTTTTGTTATCTTCTTCAGTTAAGTAAATATTTTCAACAGTTTCTAATGCTTTCAACACTGCAAATTGTTCAGCTTGGTTATTGGAGCACTGTTTATCTAACTTATATTGTAGCTGATATTTCAGTTTGTTCTGATGATAAATTGCTACTCCAGAACCAACTCCTTCTTCTGTTTTACTGCCATCTGTATAAATTTCCAGTGCATACGTTTTATTCTGATTTATTCCTTTTATTATTGGTATGTCGGCTGGATGACACCATTTCCTATATTCTACAGGTTTGTCTAATTTGTTCTCGGAGTTTTGTTTCAATATTGTATATTCATTGGCGATTTCCTGAAGTTTAATTGTAATAGGTGTAAGTCCCGTTATAATGGATAGTGCTTCAGTAGATGTGGTCCTGAATGCTTTAGCAATTTTGATATTTATTTGTCTTTGCACTCTTGTAAACTTATTTGCATTATATTTTCTGTCAATGGCTTCTATCCATACTGGAGCTGCATAAGATAGTAATGGTAGAATTGCACCGTTGTACATAGTCTTTAAAGCCTGGTGTTTCAGTCCCCAATCTAGTTTTGCTGATTTAGATAAAATGTGTATCAATTTATTGGCTTTCTCTGTTACATACTGAATGTGATCATTAAAGGTGAAATTTTTATCAATGATTATTCCCAAATATTTGACGTTTTCTACTTGTTTTATTTGTCTGTTATTGATAAAGATGCTTATATCCCTTTCCACTCTACGTTTGCGTGTTATTAGCATTGTTTTCGACTTTTGCTCATTAAAAATAATTTTATTATTCTTAGCCCACGTTTCAATCTTTTTCAGGTCTACATTATTGTAATTTTCGGCTTCCAAGTTGGTTTTACCTCTAGTTATTATTAATAAATCATCCGCAAATGCCACTACCTTTGTATGGCTCGAGTATTCAATATTCAAGAGCGAATTGTATTGTAAATTCCAAAAGCCTGGTCCGCAACAAGATCCTTGTGGACATCCCTTGCTTACATTTTTTTCAAGTTTTACATTATTAACTGTCAATACTGCACTTCTATGACTGAAATAACTTTTAGCAAGGTAGTATAAGTTACTCGGGCAGTTAAATTCCCTCAATGTATACAATATACTCGGCCACCAGGCTGCGTCAAAAGTTCCCTGAACATCCAGGCTGGTTAAAATTACCATCTGACCATCTTCCAGGGTTTTCTTTATGTATTTTTTAACTGTCATTGCAGCATCTACTGTGCTTGTTTGTGGAGTGAAACCAAATTGGTTGTTATTCATTAAGTTTTGTGAATGTGCATGGTACATTATTCTGTCGATTAAAAGTTTTTCTAGTAGTTTCCCTCCATTACATATGGATGTAATTTCTATTCACGCAAAATTCTAGTAACTGAAGACTGGCTTGTATACTAGGCATGCACTATAGCTCTTGTCCTTGTGGATGGAGAATTCTGGACCCTGTCAAGAACCTTCTCTTCTAGAGCCACTGTTCTTACATTTCTTTGGACTCCCGACCGATACACTTGTTTTTGAAAAGTTTCTGTTTCTCACAGTTGTTGATGTACAGTGGTCGAGGTTTGATGAGGCAAATGTCTGCTTGGGTAAATCTCAGCATAAAGACCTCGTATACTTGTTGCTGTTCCCCAAGCCGCACAAAAAATGTAGTGCATCTCTGCTAAATTTGTGTATGTAAAGTTGAACATTTTTATAATAGGCTGTAAAATGAAAGTGCTTCCAGTAAACTGTGTACTTCAGTATATGCTGATAACTGAGATTGATAACCAGAACCACAGTTACAAAGTGCTGTATAATATGCAATGGAATCTCTTATCTTTTAAGTAACAAGACAGAGGTATTAGGTTAATGGTAATATAAATATTGTTCAAAAATGGAATACAAGTGATATTCTGAAGTACAAAGAGGATAAAACATAAGTGATATTCCAATGCTGAAAGAGGAATAAGGTCTTTCTGGTAGAATTTCATCTAGCAAATCCCGGTCGTGACATTCAATTTTTCAGTCTCACTCTACCCTTTCCAATCATGTCCTACACACGGCTATTGTGTGGAAAAACATTAATTGCAGATGTAAGATTTGAAGCTTTCACGGCGAACGTTAGTGATCAGAGCTTCACGGGTGATCAGCCGTGTTAAATTTAAGAAGGTCGAGCTTTCGGCCATTATACTCTCCATGGCCATCTTCAGGACGAAAACTGATGGAAAATTCTCCTCAGTTTTCAAATATATACTATGGTTAGGTTGTGTTGTCCTAGCCAATGCGCGGGTGATGGTACTAATTTTCTGCATGTTCTAGTACTTTTGTGTCTTGGAAATTTATTTTGTGACACAAAAGTACTAGAACACGCAGAAAATTACTGGGACAGACTCATCAAGGAGGCCATCCACATCAAATTACACCCCCAGAATTTCAACAGAGAGGGCGGACTCAAACTAAGTTCCGCGTGGACTATAGCCATCAGAAACACTGCACAAAGTTCGTACCCGCGGGAAAACACTGCAGCCGAGCCTACAGCAGGCCCAATCAGAAACCATCACCCGCGCATTGGCTAGGACAACACAACCTAACCATAGTATATATTTGAAAACTGAGGAGAATTTTCCATCAGTTTTCGTCCTGAAGATGGCCATGGAGAGTATAATGGCCGAAAGCTCGACCTTCTTAAATTTAACACAGCTGATCACCCGTGAAGCTCTGATCATTAATTGCAGAATTTCATCTAACCCAATGTAGTGATTGAAAAGCTTTAATGTCCTCCAGCTCAATAATATGTTTACGGACATACATTCCCAGTAACAAAATACTTAAGTTAAGTTATACTTAAGTATAAGTATAACTGCTGAATCACTCCTTAAAATTATTTGGTATTATTCTGACACACCTATATATAAAAAGCTTTTTTCAAATAGACTTGTATTGCATGAAATTATGCAAAGTTGATCTTTGCTTCTGTATCTCTGAGTTTGCAGTATATATAGTAGGATTAATAATAATCACATTATTAAGAATAATAAAAGTGAAAATATGGTGTAAACATCTGCACAATTATCATATTCAGCTTGAACTATCATTATACATTTTAAGGTTAGAGTAGCTTACAATTGATCATGGTAGACATTTGATGGATGTTGTTGTTAGCTAATGCTGGATTTCTGACAATGAAGTCATTTATCCTCTTGCTCTCCAATATTATTCACTGATGATATTGAAGAGAGCAATAGCAGTAATAGTAATGATGTAAAACCATATAATAAGTGTAATTTGTATGTCATTATGTTTACAGCCATGATCGAACACCGTTACCTGTCATAGAACACTCCAGTGGTGTTCGTTATGTGTCTGCTTGCAACTGTGGTCGTAAACAAGGACCACGAGAGGATCCCTTTACAATGCGTGAGGCAAACTATGATTTCTATCAATTATTGGGTGAGGAGTGTGGTTGCATTCATTTAGAGTCCATCCGTTTTCCAGTATTCCAACCCAGCACAAAGGATTACAGGTAAAGATAGATATGCCATATAAACAATTTATCATCCTTATGCATTCACTAAGTGTTGTTCATAGGGAAATAGTGAATCATTGATTTCTAAGGGAATTAAGATATGAAAAATCTTCAGGAAGTTGAAAGAATGTTAAAGCTAACAGTAAATATGTGTTCAAATCCCATGTATGGCATTGAATTTTTCAGCCTGATTATACTTTTCAACCCTTGTCCTTTATACGACCTAGTGTGAAAGAACAATTTATCATCATTGATTGACCTAACAGAGGTTACCTGTAAAGCCCAGGAGGACATTGTAAATCACCATTGAAGTATATGAGGAGTATCGCTTCAAAACGCGAAAAGTCCACTCGCGATCGAAAATTAGTTTGAAGGGAATTTCAACACTTTAGCATGCCCTACATCGGACTTACGTTCCTGTTTGCTTCAAAGCACGTTTTAAACCCCTCAAAATTGAGAACGAAAATGTGGGTTCAGTGCAAAATGCGTTATGTCCAGTGGCTTGACCGGATCAAAGCGCGAAGAGTCCACTTTCTTACGCACATTGTCGGACTCTCGCGTAGGAATTTCCGCCTGTTTTGTCACGGCATCAGAAAAACATCTGTTTCTCATTCTACCTCATTGTTTGATCAGATTGCAGTGTCTACAGAGTCTTGCTATTATTGTGAGTTTCGTAAGCAGTTCATGTAGTTGTATCTATGAGCATGGAAGAAAGCGTAGTTGTAGGTAAGCGTTCTGCAGGTTCCAAAAGGAGGCAAAAGAGTATGACAAAAAGGAAAAGGGAACAAGAAGAAAGGTAAATACTATTTAAGCTTTATAAGAAGAATAATTATCTGTATTATTTAGTGAAACTAGTTATACAGGAATGTGTTCAGAACCACGTTGTGGTTAGTATAGTTCTTACCACATCATTCGTTGGTGTGTTTCAGGTATTCTGACAAAGATCCTAACATGCTGGAGTTCGAGTCTCCATGTGCACACACAGAGGGTAGATTTAAATGCTGTACCATTCCTGCCTATCATCTCATCAGAGCAAGAAAATTAGTGTATAACTACACAAACAAATCACAACAAGACAGGCTTCTGGCAACAATGATGTCTGTATCATCTCCCAAAAGGCGCAGATCAAGAAAATCAGAACAGATTAACGCAGTCGTTATAAAATATCTTGTTAGAGTAAACAATGAAACTATTCCGCTTTGTTCTAAGTTCTTTCGAGCTCTCTTTAGCATTGGCACAACAAGAGTAAACAACATAGCAGCTTCTGTAATAGCAGGTAAACCAATAATGGAAAGAAGGGGAGGTGACCGAAAAGCCAAACAATATGCCCAAAAGAAGGAATCGGTAATTAGTTTTTTATCCAAGCTAAAAGCTAGAGAGAGTCATTACTGAAGACAAAAAAGCAAGCAGCTCTACCTTCCTCCAGAGTTAAGTGTGAACAAGTTATTCCAAATGTACAAGCCTAGTGTGGCTGAATCACTAAAAGTAACGAAGTGGTTCTTCCACACTATTTTTTCTAATAAATTTAACTTGGGTTTTGGTGAACCAGCTGTAGATATTTGCAGTTATTGCAGTAGGACAAAACATGAACTGCAAGTCATGGAAAATTCCCATAGAAAGAACGAGTTACAAGCTGAATTCACTGCACATAAATTGAAAGCAAAGGCATTCCACAAAATGATGAGAGAAAAGGACTCAGCTACCATGTCCTTATGCTTCGATTTACAGCAGGTGCAACCATTGCCTAAGCTTGCTATAGGTGAAGCCTATTATGCTCATCAACTATCATTCTATGCTCTGTGCATAACTGGCATAGAGAATAAATCACCAGCATTTTATTGCTGGACTGAAAATCAAACAGGCCGTGGAGCTATTGAAGTTGCTTCTGCGTTAACAAATTTTCTAAGCAAACAGCAATTTGAGGATGGTGTATCCAAATTAAGGCTTTTCTCTGATGGCTGTGCTGGCCAAAATAGAAATGCCCACGTGGTCCATGCACTCTATTGGTGGCTTTTGAAAAAGTCTCCAGATTATCTTAAGGAAATATGCATGATATTTCCTGTGAGAGGCCATTCTTTCTTACCTGTGGACCGCATGTTTGGAGTTTTGGAAAAGGATCTTAGAAAACAGTCTGAGATATTAACTCCAGAGAAGTATGTTGAAACGTATTGTAAGGTTGGTACTGTTCGCCAACTGGGCAAGGATTGGCATGTGCATGACTTTAAGACACTTTACAATTACTTAAAAAAGCCAGATGGTATAAGGGAAATGAAAAGGGTCATGTTAAAAAAGAAGCTTAACGAGAATAAATTTTACGTTTCTCTGAAAATGGAAATGTCGTATAGACTGAATGACGAATCCAAGAAATTCGTCTCCATGCTTAAACGAGGAATAGCAGTCGAACAACTAGTAGAGCCCCCAGTTCTGCCTTTGGAACAGCCCATCAAATTAGAAAAAAAGAATGATTTGTACAAGCTTTTAAAACAACGTTTTTTTTCTAAGAGCATTCATAGAATGGAATAGGTTTTTCCTTTACGTTTGATCAAATATAGTGGTGTTATAACACATTACTATTCAGAACACATGATCATTACTCAGGATTTTCTGCATGTCTGCTTCTAATATGCATAATTATTACATTGAATTGGTTTTTAAAATTGTATTGTTTCAAACATTCGAAAGAGTTACAGTGTCCCAGACAACACATTATGAACAGAAAAGATGTGTTGTAAATTACAATGGCATGTAAGAGTTAAAAATCTGCAATAAAGCTATTTACTGAAATTAACATTGTTTATATGGAAGAACGGTTCAAAAAGCTTTATGTCCATCTATTCGGTGCAAAACAAGATAAGTCCAGCATTTTTCATATTTTAACCCGCCATTACAGCTTTGCATTAAGGCTGTGATTTTTGACACTCATCGCCATGTTATACGCTCATTTTTTAGATCACAACAACATAATTATATTTTAAAAGTATTGTTCACTTTAGGAGTTATTACATTTTCGGTCCAGTTACAGTGTCCTAGACAACACATTATGAACAGAAAAGATGTGTTGTAAATTACAATGGCATGTAAGAGTTAAAAATCTGCAATAAAGCAATTTACTGAAATTAACATTGTTTATATGGAAGAACGGTTCAAAAAGCTTTATGTCCATCTATTCGGTGCAAAACAAGATAAGTCCAGCATTTTTCATATTTTAACCCGCCATTATAGCTTTGCATTAAGGCTGTAATTTTTGACACTCATCGCCATGTTATACGCTCATTTTTTAGATCACAACGACATAATTATATTTTAAAAGTATTGTTCACTTTAGGAGTTATTACATTTTCGGCTTTCCTGTAAAATTGTTATTTGTGGACTTTTCGCGTTTTGAAACGATACTCCTCATATTATCTTAAATATGATTTGAAATCTCCTTGAGGTTTACCAAGAGAAACATATGAGCCTAATTGGGAATTTAATGTCATGCCAGCATGTTGCCATAATTGCTTAACCTCTTGAGCGATGGCCATTTAAAACATCCGCGAGCTGAGAACTGCTAGCATTTAAACTGTTAAATGTGCTAAAAGTGCTTCGTATATACACAGCTGTATTTTGTGTAAATATTAAGTTATTTTAATGAAACAAAAACTGGTATAAAACTCGTTATATGCAGTATACATGTACGTCATCAGCAAAGTTGAGTTTCATTTACAAAACGTTGAAATGGCACTATTTTGTTTCACTGTGGTGAAAAGTTAACTTTGCTCTGTCGAACGCATCTAATATAAGTTCTCTGAAAGAAACAGTAGTCGACCCATTGTATGTGTGGCTTATGCATCAGCAAAAACAAGGCATAATGTGACATAAAGCACTTGTGTATGTGTGGTCTCTTGAGTCATCAGAATACATCATGTTTGCAACTTTTGCTTACGCGTGTTTCGTAACTTAGTAGACTCCGTTTCTTTCTTTCTTGAAATACATACGTATACTTTCCTGCTTGTAGCTGAAGTGGGAAGTGGTATAAAAAGGTATTTTTGCACCAACTGGATATAACCATATACAATTATTTGGTAATTTGGAGAGCTCTAAAACCACACAGGACAATGACCTACCTGGACTTCCGACTATCAATAGCTTGCAGCCTAATTGAACAATACCACGTTGGGGGTAGAAAATCCAGAACCCCTGCACCCCTCAGACTTCAAGGAAAACATTATCCTAAAGGATACCACCAACAGCAAAGAAGTCCCAACCATCTCGAACGTGTTTCCTGTGCCGCAAGAAGGGAATTTGCGAATGTGGAGATGTATCCTTGTATGTTTATCCCTGTTTTAGGCATATCACTGCACAAGGAACATATAAAGGTAAGCCAGTAAAGTATATAGACTTTACTTAACCCTTCCCGAGCGGACGTGTTTTATGGCTCTGAGCGGAAGGCAATTTTGCTAAAGTATGAAACTCTATTAAATGCAGTTAAAACTCTATAAAGATGCTCATATGTACCAAAACACATAGTATACCTTGCTTTTTGTTGAATTGGATCGTAATTGCCCTCCAGGAGTGAAGTTTGGTTAATCCGCGTAAAAATGTTGTTACAAAAATGGCATAAGTAGCATTTCTCCATTTTCTACAGTGTAGTTCATACATATAGGTATTCACAAATAAACCAGCAGTACTTCAGGAACTAAAAGTGTCACATGATATTTAATACTTCCATTTGTAATAATAACGGTAATGATGATAACAAATTATAAAAGTTTTGATAGAACTGTGCAGTTACACCTAGCTAGGGCAGGGTATCTAAAATGTGCCTATGATTTTCATAGCGACTTGTTTATCTCAGTACTGTTGAGATAATACTCAGTGCTTTTATATCGCAATTTCTGGGAGATTCCAAGAAGCAATCCTGACTTTTTTCGTTGGTGGTGTTGCCTGTTGTTTGTTTTTTTTTTTTTTTTTATGTTTCCCTGAATACATGTCTCCTCGGTAATTATTTCCATAATTTTGTCATAAAAAAATAGGCCAAAAAATTCTACTGGAAGCGTATTCTCATCAAAATGAGAAGGAAGTATTGGTCCCTGCTGGATATTGTGCACTGGGATACTAGATGTAGGGTCAAAATTACCCACCTCTACACAGCTAGGTCAACCCTTTCTTTCCCGCCATTCTGTCAAAAAACGAAAAAAACTCTCGCTTACTGGATGCAATCACTGCACTGTTTATTCCTACACTACTGAAAACTACAATTGAAATTATTAAATATGGAAAATCGGTGATGAACTGACCACAAACATCTGAAAGAACATTTCCTGCCATCTATTGGCAGTATATATGAATTATTTGAGCGAGAGGAGCTGATCACAATAGCTCCATGACTCCAAACCCATATATGGGTTTTTGCTCGTCAGGGTCCGGACAGGTCGCCCATATATGGGTTTTCGCTCGCAAAGGGTTAAATGTGTCATAAAGGGAAAATTAAAATAAGTTGAGTTAGACAAGGGATAAATAAGGGTTAAATGCACAAACACACAGGTCGTGTATACACGCCCATATCGCTTATCTGTCATTTTAAATGGACGTGATTTCACGTCCATATCGCTGAAGAGGTTAATTGGTTAGAGCAACCACACCTAGAGCAGAGTATATGAACATGATTCAAATGCTGGTCATGGCATTGAATTATTCATGCTGTTTCTACCTTTCAACACTTGTTATTAAAGAGGTAGAATTGCAACTGAAAAATTCAATGCCACAGCTGTGATTTGAACTACAGACCCTCCACTTACCAGGCAGGTGCTCTAACCATTAAGCTACTGTGATAACCTGCAAAATGGCATTGAATTCTCCAACCAATTTGTATTTCTCCCGGTAAACCACAAAGGCAGTCTCACATCAGAGACAAATTACCCCAATGGTGACTTACTATTGTAAGTACTTTATATCCCAAGATTAAATAACCTTCAGATGTTTATTATTATTTATTTATGCCAACAAACTTACTGTTGGTGTTTTTAAACACACAAGCCGTGAGTGAGCAATACTTGAGAGGTAGAACTGGAACTGAAAAACTCAACACACGGCTTGTGTGTTTAAAAACACCAACAGTAAGTTTGTTGGCATAAATAAATAGTAGTTACCATGTGAAGGTTATTTAACCCCAGGACATAAAGTATTTACAATAGTAAGTCACCATTAGGGTAACTGTCTTTGATGTGAGACTGCCTTTGTGGTTTACCGGGTGGAATACAAATTGGTTGGAGAATTCAATGCCACTCTGGTAGGTTGTAACATAGCTTAATGGTTAGAGCACCCACTTGGTAAGCAGAGGGTCTGTGGTTCAAATCCCAGCTGTGGCAGTGAATTCTTAAGTTCCAATTCTACCTGTCAAACATTGCCCACACACGGTTTGTGTGTTTAAATAATACTTGTTATCAGTGGTTGCTCGTAAATTTGGGAGGGCATTATAATATATTTTCGTAATTAGCACATGGACATGATAGTTCATTCTGAAATTCACCCGAAGATATGTGAAAATATAAATCATATAAATCAAAAAATTGCTGTGCATGACCTTCCATCTGATCATCAATCAAATTTTGAATTTATTCAATATTCAGCATTGGTCTTGGTGCTCCGAGCTTCTTAAGTTCCAATCTAGATGCAAAACTCATTACACCCGCACTAAGTATGCTAGTTACACTGTTGATGGTTCATTAATTTATTGCACAGTCCCCGTGAAGATTCACATCATGACATCGCTCGAAAATGCTGCTAAAACTGGGTTGGTTTAACCGTTACAACTGCTTTCAGACAGTGTTGCCAACCTGTGGGATTTGTCCCATATTGTGGGACATTTTGACAAATATTTTTCAGGAAGGGACAAAGGGACTTTTCTGGGGGAAAAAACAGATGAATATGGGACATTTAATAATAATTGCTGCCTATAGCATAGTGTAGTAATGTTTATGGTACACACAACAGCAAAGATAAACATTTCACGGAAGTTAAATACATAACATATGCAAACTGTCATTTGTGCAACCAGCAATCAGCACCCTCACTAAGGGCACAGTAGGTTTCCTTACATAACAGTAATAACCATGCACTAGTACCTATAGGTGAGATTCGAGTATATGTTTGGGAGTAATGTTTCCATAAAAGGAAAGCTGTATCTACTGATAGGAGGAGCAAGCACTTCAGTAACATAAGTCCTGATTTTACATTACTGTACCTAACCTAGTATTGCAAGGGCGGTAGTAAATATTGTTGTTGTACACCCTAAATTCCACTACTAATTTATCGCCCTGCATGTGGGGTGTTTTTCTTCTTTTTTAAGCTAGCAGTCACATATTTTTCATAACATGGGACACTTTATACTGAAAAGGGACGTTATGAGTACTCATTTGGGACTTTTGAGCTTCAGAGATTGGCACCATTACTTTCAGAGCAAATTATATTATTACACAATATATATTCAATGTGTCATGCTAGCAAAATTACCAACATGAATGTAGTATTAATATACTTTCTTGGTATCATTTTATCGCCAATGTGCAGCACTGTACCTTAAATGTACAGATAGAGCTAATTTAGTTCAGAACTAAATTTCATTTACAATCAATTTAAATTATAAAATTCAATTTAAGAGGAAGAAGTGTGTGTGTGTGTGTGTGTGTGTGTGTGTGTGTGTGTGCGTGCGTGCGTGCGTGCGTGCGTGCGTGCGTGCGTGCGTGCGTGCGTGCGTGGCGCGCGCGCGCGCTTTTAGCACTCAGTTCCGAGAAAAATTATTGCAGGTGCTTTCCCCTTCCACCCAGGCATCGCCCGGATTGTCGTTCCCCTCCATATCCCTCCGCCTATAGTCAAGCCATCCCCACACCTCCTCTCACCACTGGCAGTATCTACAAGATGTGAACATATTTGGATTTGATTTGATTTATTGTCACACATGCTTGCAAGAAAATTGGGCAAATGCCCTATAAATAGGTGACTCATCAGATACTGGTTCAACAGAATTACATATATGTACAAATATAATAAAAAGAACATAGATATAAAGTTTCATATGTATAATACATTCTCAAAATATAAAATTCACAATATTACTAGATCATCATTCATATATTCAATCATTGAGTAATAGGCCTTGTCAAGTAGTAAGTTCTTTATTGCTTTGTTAAAATATTTCAGGTTTTTTATTGGTCTAATAGTGCTGGGTAGTTTATTGTAGACTTTTATCCCAGCTAGTAATAGACATTTTTCATATGATGTTAATCTGTGCATGAGTGGCTTCAGATTGTTTTTGGTTCTTGTTTCCTGACTGTGATGTATTTGTGCATTGTATAATGTATCATATAGGTATACACGCTAGAAAAGAACCTGCGCAGAAACCATGTTTCTTTGCTGTGCATGGTGCTAGTGGTGGGGGTCAGTTCTGTTTCGGCAGTGCACGGTGCAGATCGGCTCCCTACAAGCACATGTTACACTTGCAGTTATAGTGCATTCCGTGTGAAACTTTATAACAAGTTTTTGTAAGTATTTTTGGGGCTAATAGCAAAAGTGCTTAACATGACTAGTAAAGCAAGCGTATCTGGTCGGTCGTTGAAAATGATGCTTGCAATATTATTTACAAGGTTTCTAATTACTTGAAAGATAAAAAGAGTGAATTGAAATTGAGTTACAACGTTGCTGCATCGACAAGTGAAGCTACAGGAGTTTCCATTAGTTTAGTAAAACGCATCATAAAGGAAGGGACTACGTCTTTGTCTACCACTGGTCAGGTCAAATTCTCAATGCCAAAAGGGAAGGCTAGAGAAAGGAAAAAGAAAGTGGAAGTCGATACATTTACTGAGGGTATAGTTCAAAGGAAAATTCACGAATATTATACAGTGAAGAAAGCAGTGCCAACGATACAGAAGCTCAAGCATGATGTACAGAGTGATGGGAGTTTGGTATGCAGCAGGGAATACCTGAGGAAACTGGTTTTGCGATTAGGCTTTAAATGGAAAAAATGTGCTTCTAAACGGCATCTCCTAATCGAAAAGCCTGAAATTGTGTCCTGGCGTGCTAATTACCTGCGAAGTATTCGTAGGTACCGTGAAAGAAGAGGAATATTGTGTATTTAGACGAAACATATATAAATGCTTGTCATACCGTCACCTCTTGTTGGCAGTCTCCAAATGAGTTAGGGGTTACAAAGCCTATGGGTAAAGGGCCCAGACTGATAATTGCCCATGCGGGTGGAGAAAACGGGTTTGTGCACAATGCTTTGCTAATGTTCAAATCTAAACAAAAAACGGGTGATTATCACGACGATATGAATGCTGTAAATTTTACAAAATGGTTAGAAACGCAAGTTATTCCTAATTTGCCCAGTAACTCTGTTGTCGTGATGGACAATGCTATCACAGTGTTCAGAAAAATAAAAGGCCAACAATGACGACGCTGAAAAGGATGTAATGCAGTGGTTAAGGGACAACAATGTGTCGTTCAGCAGCAATATGCATAAACCAGAGTTATTGCAGTTAGTGACGTCAGTGCCCAAAGAAAAGACTTACGTAATCGATCAGACCCTCAATGCACGTTGCCACGAGGTATTGCGTCTTCCACCATATCACGCTGATCTAAATCCAATAGAGTTGGTATGGGGAGAAATAAAGGGAGAAGCTGCACAAGATTTGTCCAAGCAACTTTAAGTGCAAAGCAAACGCCCTGTGAGGAGCTTTTCCGTGAATATTCCAGAGATAAGTGGAGAAAGTGTTCTGATCATGTACGAAAAGTGGAAGCAAAATACTGGGAATCAGATGGACTAATGGATGATGTCATCGACAGTTTCATCATTAATGGCGGAGACCACTCAGGCTCAGAAGAATCTGTTACCAGCATAGCTTCTGAATTAGATTCAGAATCGGAAATGGAAGCGGACTAGTGTAACTCGGCCTAGCGGACTGCTGCTGCCTGCTGCTTACCCCTCCCAGTTCAGTCGCGTGAGTACCAACACCTTCCGAGGTTCTTTTCTAACTTGTAGACCTATAGTTAGTATGTATATATTTAACAGATTTCTATAGGAATCTTTAGGTTTGGCTCTTATAATTGTATAGATTATTCGTTTTTGGCTTTTAAAATATTTACCCAACTTGAAGCATTTCCCCATAGAATGATCCTGTATGCCATTATATTATGAAAATAACTGAAGTAGACTATTTTTCTTGTTTCGATGTTAATAAGTTCAGCTATGCAGTACATGTTAAAGCAAGCACTGTTTAGTCTAATAGAGATATAATGAATATGGTCGTCCCATTTTAATTGATTATTTAAAATAGTACCTAAACTTTTAGATGTATTAGCATGGTTAACTGAATAAATTAGACTATTATTACAATTTTTGTATTGGCTATTAAGTTGCATAATAAATGTTTTATCAGTGTTGATTTTCAGACCATTACAATGAAGCCATTTTTTGATATGATCTATAGTTATGTTAGCATTATGTCATAGTTCATTAAAATGTTGCCCACTACGTAAGATAGAAGTGTCATCTGCATACATGATTGTTTTGCCAGTTACGCAATTTGGAAGGTCATTAGTGTATAATATATAGAGCAGTGGATTCAGGAACTTCCTTGAGGTACTCCAGTTTTTATAATGTTCCAGTTTGATTTAATGGAGCCAGTTTTGTTGTTTTAAATTACATATTGTCTATCCTCTTTAAGATAATTAGTGAACCATATGAGTTCTATATTTCTAATACCATAATTTGCTTAATATGACACAGTCAAATGCTTTAGAGTTATTGCAGAATTAAGGAAATTGAAGCTATTAACAGTGAAGCAACAAGATTGCACGAACAACTTGCAATATTACTAACATAAGTGAAGTTTTTAGTTTCTAATTTGTTCTTACTTTATTAGCTGTTTGTTGCTTGTCAATCATTTTTTATGCATCATTTACCAAATTTATTAATGCTGATATTGTTGAATACTTTTCATGAAACCCATGTTGGACACTATTTAATTTGGTGAAATAAGCAAGATATAAAGTTGAGAATGTACCATCTTTTAGAATATAATGGAGAAAGTAGGAAGAATAGAAATTGGTCTAAAATTTTTAAATTTTCCCACATTTGTGAATCGGTTTTACTAAAGCATACTTCATTGTTACTGGAAAGATGCCCATTGCAATGGAATGATTTATTATTTTACTAAGTGGGCCACTTAGTTCATACTTGATTTCTTTAATAAGGAAAGGGGGAAGCTCATACGACCCATATGAAGTTTTAGATTTAAGTGATGTGATTACTTTAACAATTTTACCAGGAGTGACATTCTCAAACCGAAAATTGGGAGTTAGCATTAGACAATAGTTACTAAGTAATTTATTTATAGGATACTGAACAGATGGAAGACATTCCCGAGTTTGATTTCCTATATTGATAAAATAATCATTTAATAATTTGACTGTTTCTTTATCCATATTATCATCACTAGGGCTAGGAAGTTCATGCATTTGCATGTTTTTTTATAGGGGTTAAAAATTGATTTCTGCACATTGCCGGTACACAAAAAAAGGGTACCGGCAATGTGCAGAAATCAATAGTTAATCTGCCATTTTATGCAGCTAAAAGATTAGTCAACTGTGAATTCAAAAAAATTATTGCAAAATATTACTATGAAAAATAAAAAAATAAAAGATGGGAACTACCAAACGTTCAAACAGTAATTCCTGAGTATCCTCGAAAAACAGCAGTTGCAACCTTCAGGTTGATTACAGGACATGATTGTCTGGCAAAACATTTAAACAGAATTGGGATATATTCTTCACCACTCTGTCCTCTATGTGATCTGCAAGAGGAAATGGATCGAGACCACCTTCAAATATGCCCGGCCACTTCTAATGCCCCATCCATCAGTAAAAAATATTGGAGAGCAAGAAGATTAATGACTTCATTGTCAGAAATCCAGCATTAGCTAACAACAACATTATGTGCACGAATTATGGAATTTTCAGTTATTTGGACATGATTTTATAGTGCATATAACTGCATATTTTCTTGATTTTTGATAAATGCATATTATTTCAATATTATAGCCCCTATATTGCATATGTTAATGATTTCTATGGTTTTTTATTATTTTTTTACATTGGTGGTATTGCACATGATGATGCAACTCGCAAGGTGGCAAGAACTAATGCTGAGTCATGTTGTCATGCAGTGGATCCCCCGTTTCATCCTTTCATTATATGTATCTTCGTAGAAAATAAACAGTGCGTTATCTGAGAGGTTTATAGTAGCAAAGATAAAATGCAGGTCAACGTTTTGAGCAGTACGATTATACAACGCTTGCCTGCCCATCAGTAGTTGTGTAGTGGTCTTCAAATGTAACAGTGTTGTGAACTGGTTCCCACCAAATTAAATTAGGTGTATAAAATGTTAAAAAGCTCTTCAAATGTCGAAAATAAAACCAACTCCGAGTGCTAGATTAATTAATTTACAGAACGAGTTTTCGGGTGATCTAATATCTACAGATAATAGGGCACTGTTTTGTGGAGCGTGTGAGAAAAATATCGGGAGTGAGAAAAGATTTCAAATAGGTCGGCACATAAACACAGCAAAACATAAGGAGAATTTAATCAGAAAACTTGCAAACAAAGAACGTGTTCAAAAACAGCTAGTAGAGTGTTTAGGAAGTAGGGTTACTGAATTATAGACTTCTGTCAAGCATTTTTAGCTGCTGATATTCCCTTGCTCAAAATTAATAATTCTACATTTAAAAACTTTCTTGCCAAGTACACTTGACAACATGTGTCTGAAGAAAGTGCACTGCGTAAGACTTATGTAGGACATTGTTACGATAATGTACTATCAAATATACAAAAATGAATTAGTGGATCAGTTTGTGTGGTTGTCTGTTGATGAAACCCCTGATTCTGAGCGCTGTTCTATTGCTAATATAATGGTGGGTGCCTTAAATAATGAACAAAAGACTACACCTTATTTTCTTAATGTGTGCAAATTTTTGGCCACTAACAATGTAACTGTGACCCAATTTGTGATGGGAACTTTGAAATTACTATGGCCATGTGGAATCAAATACGCCCAGTTACTTTTATTTGTTATTGATGCAGGTCCTTATATGCTAAAATCAGGACAAACTCCGAAAGGTATTTTTCCTAACTTAATTCATATAACTTGTTTGGCACACGCTCTTCATCGCATTTCTGAGACAATATGTGATTCTTTCCCGCTGGTAGATAGATTTGTGTCCAGTACGAAGAAAATGTTTGTTAAATCTCCTAAAAGAGTTAAGTTGTTTAGATCAACAGCACCACTTCCACCTGCACCAGTGTTAACTCGATGGGGAACATGGGTCGATGCAGTTTTATATTATACTGAACACATCGAAATAGTCGAAGAGGTTGTTAATTCATTGGACTCGAAAGATGCTTCATCAATGGAAACTGTGCAAAATACTCTCTCAGACACTGGGTTAAAAGAGGATCTTAGTTTCATATCTGCCCATTTTTCTTTCTTACCAACAGCCATAACGGCATTGGAAGCTGTAGGATCTCCTTTGCATGAATCACTTACTGTCTTTGAAAAAACAATATGTGACCTAAGTTCAGTTCCTGGTAGCACAGGACAAAAAGTGAATTATGTAATTTCAAAAAATTCTGGATAACCAGATATGCGATATTCGAGACATCCTCAAAAGAAAACCATCTGTCAACCCAAGATACTTGTACTCTCTCTGTAAAGCAGTTAACATCATTTAAATATGCCCGATAACATCTTATGACGTGGAGAGAAGTTTTTCACGTTACATAAGTGTTTTGCGAGACAACTTACGATGTTTTACAGTTGAACATTTTTGCAAAGTGTTTGTTGTGAACTGCAATTTAGCAGTTAATACTAGTAGCCGGAACAGTTCTGCTTCAACGTCTAAGGAATACAGTAACTTTATTTATTATTTATACTAACTCGTCTTGTCTACTGCAAAGGGACATCAATCGTTTTAATTAATAGTGCGTATTTCTTGGCATATTTTCAAGTTTTTAAGAGCATATATGTATGCATTTTTCAGCGTTTTTTAAGGCATGAACTTCCGAGCCCTAATCATAACTGTCTATATTGTTTAGTTCTAATTCACCTTTTATTATTTTCCATACTGCTTTGCTTTTGTTATCTGCATTATTTATGATTTTGCCCATAACTGTTCGTTTATCCCTCTTGATTACTTGCTTCAATATTTCGCAGTAGTTTTTGTAATATTGGATGAACTGTATGTCAGTTGTCATCTTGTATATTTTATGTAGTAATCTTTTGCGTGTGCAAGAATTCTTAATGCCCTTAGTAACCTAATCAAGAGAGTACTTTTTGTATGTTTTCCTACCGACAATTTTTGTAAAGCATTCATTAAAGTGATTTAGCAATTCAGTCAGAAAGCTGTTGTAGTTTGAATTGACTGAGCTGTCTAACCAATTTAGATCTCGTATTTTTTTAAATTTTGAGATGCTAACTGTGTTTTAATTACGCCATGTTGTCACCCTCTTAAGTTTGTTTTTTGTTTTGTGTCTTACTGGGAGAGCATCGAGAACTGCTCGATGATCTGAAAGGCCTATATCCCAAACTAAACATTCATTATCACCATATGATTTATTTATCAATATATGATCAATGCACGTTGAGGATGTCATGGTAACACGTGTGGGAAGAGTATGCATAAAATTCATACCATGGGAACTTACAGTGTTAATGTATGTATTAATTTGTTTACAATTATTCAATTTCTCACCAAGAGCATTGTTATTTACTTCATTGACAGTTGTTTTAGTTTTACAGAGATCGATATTACTGTCCATAGCAATTCATACATTTTTCTATCATTTTGTAGCTTACCAAGAAGCTAAGAAGAAATGGTATGAGTGTATTATGTGAGGGTACCCGATATACAGAGATCACTACCAGGTTCAGATTAAGATCTCTACTGCAGATATTTCAAAACTGTTTTCTTTGCCTAAAGACTTTAAATCATTTCTAGGATAAGCAAAGTCAATAAGATGGTCACATACAAGAATATGTGAGCCACCACGGTCCGATTCGTTCCTAGCAAAATAATCTGCTAATGAAAAGCCTTTATTTTATTTAGAAATGTTATTTTTTCTTGTCTTAGCCAATGTTGATTAAGGCAAATTATTTCCAATTTCCAATTTGATCAATCAATAGATTAAATTTGTCTATTTTTGATAATATTCCTTGCATATTAACCTGCATAATCCAGTTAGTTTCCTGACCTTTCGTGGATCTCTGCATTGTAATGTTATTACTTGGCATCTCATTTTTAGTTTTACAAACACCTACTTTGCCTGATATTAGTTTCCCTGACTTTTGCGGTTGTATATTAAGTTAACCACATTATTTATGACTTGGCCCATTCTCCATGACTCTTTGTAATTCAGATGTAACCCATCTTTCCCTAAACAGGAATTATCAATATACTTATCCACATCAACATAGAGTGAACTTAATGCTTCACAGACCCACCTGATGTTATCGTTTACCATCCTCATAAAATTGTAGTTAACATCCCTCTGTTTAATTACACTATTCACAGCAATTACTGCATTTGGAAACTTTTGTTTTGTGGATTTCACTACACTATACACCTCACCTAAGACTTCCCCTGAGTTTCTTGCTCTTTTTAAGTCATTAGTTCCAACATGTAACACCATGCATCTGTTTACAACTTTCTTTTCCAGCTGATAGGCATTTATGCGCCTAAAAACTTTTAGATCGGTACTATTTATATTAAGGTGAGCTAACATTGACGCCTCAGGCACTAACACCTTTTTTGCCTCAGTAGTAATTGTACTCAAATTTTTTAAGTTAGTTGCAGGTTTCCGTTGCGAGTGATTCAGCTGGCTTTCTTCGTTACGAAGTGCAGATAACACGTGGCATCTATTTGAAGTCTGGAAGTCAGTTGTCTCTGGGTCCTTTACATTGTTTTTCATTCCATTATCCTTTCTTGTTAGTCACCAATGGCGTATTTCGGTTTAGGTGTTGCAATTTAGTTTGAAACAATTGTTCCAAGTCTTGGAGCTGAAGTAGTAATGCAGTTTTCTCATCCTGGAGCATCCTGAGATTATGGTCACATTCACTAATAATCTTGTCCTTCTCTCTCATTCCGTTACTCATGAGATTAAATTTGCAGCTGAATTGTTGGTTATCAGATCGCAGTTCCTGATTTCATGTCTTGATTTATGTAAATCCATGTTAAGATACAGTCCGAAACTGTATCCATAATGAAAACATCGGTGCTCTTCCACGTATTAGCTGTGTAAAACCATTTTCCATGAAACAAAATGGGTAAATAGAAACAGGAAGTGTGCATATGTATTTTGGCATGACGTCTGATGTCAAGGATATTTGAACTAATTCTTTTGATGTAATGGTACCTTTTCTTTATTATTTTTATTTAATGGGAGGGTGCCGTGCTAGAGTCCTCCATTGCCAGCTGCCAATGCTTGTTATTAAGTTGTCAGAGCAAGTTTTCTTCTATAACAAAAGGAAACTACATATGTTGGCCTGTGTTAGCTTTTGAAGCCACTGGAGATACATGGGGTGGCTTCTTAGTGTGTGTGTGCGTGTGTGCATTTGTTCACTGCAAATGGATATTACCTAGTGGAGGGTTAAATGTACAATTAAGATTATAAAATAAAAAAATTAATAATTGCATAAACAGTAGTAATACAATATTAATATGAATAAAACAGTTCCATCTACAAAACAATTTATCATTAATTCATAATTAGTTTATAAAATGTGAAATCTAAGTTATCCAACATTTACTCCATGTAAATTTGTCCTAATTTCTTCATGGGCAGAGGGCAGTTCTGCAAGTCTGCTACAGGAAATTTGTTCTATTTCTCAATAGTTCTATTAACAAAGGAGAACTTTCCTACGCTGGTTCTGTGCCTTCTTCCTCTAATTTGAAATAAATGATTGTTTCTTCAGTAATATATTGGGTTCTGCGATCTTTCACTAATGCCCATCGATGCATTTGAACCACAATAAGCTGTAAATAATACATATGGTAGCAAGTTTGTGCTACAAACATAATACTTCTTTGGGTTCATTCTGACCTAATCTTGTGCTGTGAATTTTGGCAAGCGCTGTACTGTTTGCAGGTACCGAGTAGTGTACTCTCAACTGCAACGTGAGGTCATATAATGGTTAGGTATAGGGCATAACAAACCAAGGGAGCTCAGAGACATAGGAGGAAGTGCAAGGCATAAGCTGCATGTTGTTACTTAACCTAGCAATCAGAGAGAATAGAATAGGATGATCGCTAACAGGAACGAATCTTTTCATTTCGTTCCATAATAGTGCCCTCTATTGATTTCAAACTATATTTTTGCCTGACTTCTGGTCTTCTCTCTGCCGAACATTATTACATTGCCTATATGCTATATGGGAACAGCGCACTGCTGTGTCTTTAAGGGAGTGTGCAAGAGCCTTCCTCAGTGGTTCAGCTCCCCAAGTAACAGTAAGAAGCAACTCGCCTCCATGGGTCTTGCAAATGTGTTGCACCTCTACGCCAACGTCCTCCAGTTTGACATTACTCTTAACTTTCTTCAGAAGTTCAGCATATGTTCGATTTCCAGGATGTATTGTAACTGCTCCCAAATCTGGGCCTGAGGCTGTTAAGTGTGATCCACAAGGGGGCCCTCCTTTTCCAACGACAATTGCCATTTTCCTAGTTTGAGGGCCATGCAGGTATACTGAAATATTTGTGTCTACAAAGGCATATTCTAATAGTGTCCTGGTCAAAAGTATGTCGCACCCAGCTGGTAGGGGAAGACGGATCTTCCGCCTCCCATGTCTGTATGCCAAGGCACGTAAACAATTAAAGCGCTCTCTCAGAAGCTGGAGAGCATCTCCTTTCTTTAGAGATATAGCCACAGAAAGTTTAAAAATGTAGCGTTCCGTACTTCGGAAACCTCCTTCCATTGACACTGGAATTGGAAGAAAAGTAAGCTGCATTGGCATAGTCCTCATCCACGCCGACTAGATCCATTATTTCTGGGTAGCATTCTCTGAACAGTCGGTTAATGCCTTGGCTCATCGAAGGATCTGAGATAATTGCTAAATCCTCTCCGGTACCTGCCAAAAGCGAATTCCCTTCCACAATATCCACATTCTGGAACGTGCAAGGGGGCCAGAATTGGTCCATCAGCCCTTTCAGAAGTTCTGGACTGTCGATGTTGAAAAAGGAAGCTCTAATTCCAGAGGCAATCTGCTGTTTCATCTCGGACCAGTGTGCTTGTAGGTTATCCAGATCAGCCAGTAACAATTCAGGAGCAGTTTGTATACCAATGGACTGGGACTGAATGGGAGTACACTTCACCTTAGATCTAGCTGGTGGTCCACTCCCTGCGGCAGAATGCACCTTCAACGGGTCAGCAATGACCTTGACTCTCCTAATTTTTATCTTTATGTCCATTTTTGTATTTACATTGGTACCAATGAGGCCTACGAGTCCAGAAGCAACTTCAGATAGCTCAAATTGGAGAAATTATCTTCCTCCACATCTTCATTAAGCGCAGCACTAGAGTGTTTAACACCACCTCCTGGTTTGCATGAAGAAGTGCTTATGTCAACCTGTGGATGGTGATCATGATGAAGAATAGCTCCAGAGGCATCAGACGTATCCATTGCCTGGAGTCTCTCTGGGTTTGGAATTTCCTTCTGTGTAGTTCCAGTCATTTTTTCTATCATCCCGGCCTGGTTCCCTACTGTTGATGCATGGCAGTAGCTAGCTGACGGTCGGGTGGGGCCTGCCTACCAGTTCTGGGGTTCCGAATCCCCTGTCCTGTAATTTCTTTCCCTGAAAAAGCTTATCCATAATAATATAAGAGTTTGTCCATTTCCTTTCCAGGCCGTCAAATGGAGATCCATCCTTTATGCTAATGGAAGTGCGAAGGGATGATGTCAATGGTTGGCTCGGGGCCCCATATGGGTTCCCCATACCGTACCTGTATTGTAAGCCCTCTGGGGACAGTTTTCTAAGTAAGCCTAGTTTAAGTATAGTAAATATTATAAAACATCAAATTAAAAGGGGTCCAAGTTTACTGACATTGACACTATCAAACTATTTACAGAGATACTATATTGTGTACTTTATCGCATTTAACATGTTAACCCGTATTTATCAACTCCAATCTTATATGTAAATTAGATGCATTAAAATTTAATTAAATGTGCTGCAAATTAGCATTATAATAGTACTAAAACCACATAGTGACTGTTATAGTTGCTAGCCTTGTAATCAAGGTTATGAAATACACTATTAAGCTAATTTACAATGAGTTTAGGCATATTTTATTGATTTTACTTTTACTATAAGTACTATAGATTTAGAATAACAAACTGACATACATAGATTAATATGTTAAGAAATATGATGTAAAAATTCAGTTTTGCACTCAAATACGGAAATATAACAATTGCTCAAGTCTTGTAAACAAGATTACAGACTACACAAATTATGATAAATTACGTCAAATTTAGGTGAATTTGGCTATATAATTATTATTTGAATAGATATAGGATAATGTTTCACTGTGTGCAAATTACTGATATAGAGAACTGTAGTGTAAATATTGAAATTTACACTCAATATGGAAAAACAAAGCAGTTCTCTAGGCTTTGTAAGAAGTCTTATTAGGTACACACATTTACAGTAAATTTCATTGAAATTCAATAATTTCCAATTCTGCTAACACTTCCATTCATGTAAAATGTGGTTCTGCTGCATGTAGTACTTACAGCGTAATATGCTGAAATTCACTAAAATTTAAACCACTAAAATTTCACGTTACTATACCAGACTAGGCCTACCATGTTTAGTAGTCAGTGGTAGTGGTAGTGGCGGTGGCGGTAGTAGTAGTAACTGCTACAGCTAAGCTACTTCACACAATATACCAGACTGGTGAGCAAACAATGGTGTTCAAGATCAGGTTGCCTTACGCAATTGAGCATATATGACTAACAACAATCACAGCAGCAGATTAGGGGTTTTCTCCGGAGCCTTCGAGAAATATTTGACTATGTCATCACTGGTGGGTTTGAAAGAGTTCGTGAAAGATCCATGTGATGTCATCTGCGCTATATAAGGAGGCAAGGAAACAGCAGAGAGATTTACAGTTACAGACGTGAGTTGGTCAGCATGTCAGTGAATGTGAGACAGCTGTGCATGTGTTGGCACATTGTAAAGAAGATTTAATGAGCGTCGAGTGATTGTATGGTCATGGTTAGTGTATGAGAGACAGAGAAAGTGATCTGTGGTTCAAATTGTGGCTGTGGCATATTTTTCAGTTCCAATTCTACCTCTGATACATTGCACACGCGGCTTGCATGTTTAAAAATACCAACATTAAGTTTGTTGGCATAAATAAATAATAACTACCACCTAAAGTTTTTTTAATCCTGGTACATAGAGTACTTATGACTGTAAGTTGCCCTTGGGGTATTTATCTCTGATGTGAAATTCCCTTTGTGGTCTATTGGGAAAAATACGAATCAGTTGAAGAACTCAGTGTCATACTGGCAGGTTGTTACACGAGCTTAATGGTTAGAACATTTGCACGTAAAGCGGAAGGTCTGTGCTTCAAATCTCGGCTGTGGCATTGAATTTTTCAGTTCCGATTCTACCTCTCAGAAAACCATTTTTGCAAAAGTTTAAAAGAGAAAGTGATAGAAAAGTAATCAGACAGATTTTGTCGTCTTTGTCACACTATGTTCAATAGATTATCATCACCATCACCATTATTATGCAAAAATTTTCTTTTTTGTAGGTTAGGTATTTGGAAATATTCCTTCAACTTTGTTATTTCCTGCATAAATTCAGTGTGAATACTTGCGGTGCTGTGATCTTGTTGTGGTTTCCATTTCTCTGTTATTATTGTTTGTAAAGTTAACAATGACCCTTGGACTCTAAACTACCTTACATATATACATACATACACACGCATGCACACACATATAAACACACACGCACGTGCGCGCACGCACACACACACACACACACACACACACACACACACACACACACACACACACACACACACACACACACACACACACACACACACACACACACACACACACATCAGTGGTGTACTCTAGACATTTCTGTTTTCTCAGTAATAAGGTGAGACAGAATATTAAAAGACCCCAAAAGAAAATCGTTTATGTGAATATTTGTTAAGAGTGTAATTTGTTTTTTGATGTTGGTATGAGTTGGTTAAATGACGAAAACATGTTATTGTTCATTGTTACGAACAATTAAGTTTGTTTAAAGACGTCATAAATATTTCCATATTTAATTTTAATATATATATATGTATAAATATTAGAATTATATGTGTACAGTCTTGATAGCAAAGGGAGAATGGTTAGTGATCGCTTCCGTAACAATACGGGAACTATTTTATGGACGCATGCACGGATGTATACGTGGCAGTCGGAATGATAGACTCGCAACTAAAAGAATTGGGACTAGCGCCTAAATGTTCAAGGTGATAGGACGTGTTTTGGTAGCGTGTGAACATTGTAGAACATTTACGAGACTTTCATCAAGCTTTCGTTCCACTTTTTGAAAAAGTGGAAAGACTTAAATAATCTAAAATGGTGCTAAGAGGATTTATTTAAATGTAAAATAGAGAAAAAGTGTTAATAAAATAATACATTGTGGTGAAGAAACATTGTGTGATTTTTCATTCCATCCGTTACCACGCCCTGAGATAAATAAGAGCCACATCGCTCAAACTTGAAACATCTGTTCAATAAAAAAAGGCACCAAATGGCTTACCCAAGCGTGGAGCACGAATTTTGGATGGAATGGAAATCTACGGGAAATGAACTTAAGCGAAATACCAAGTGACGCCAAATCTTCGCGCCAAAAAGGAAGAAGATGCCATTAGACCATCGTTTGAAATCTACAATGCGAGAAAACACTTGAGATCGTCTAGCGAAGCCAACCACCCAGGAGATGCACGTGACTGGATAAATCAACGAGAAAAAAGTAGGACCAAAAATGTTTATTTTCATATTCATTTTATTTTTATGTTACTGAGAAGCGGCAAAATAGTAGGACTTTTAAGCCAAAGTGAACTGAATAAAGAAACTAAAATTACGCAAAAAGAGAGAGTTCTAGTAACAGGAGTAGGGGAAGGGGCAGATAGGCCTAGTTATCCGATAGAACCAGAAAGCGAGGAACAGGTAGCAATAGGAAAAGACCAAAGGTTATTAATGATCATGTTTGAAAGACTAGAACAAAGTTTAGGTCAAAAAATGGAACAAAACAAGGTAGAATTGAGACAGAACATAGAACAAAGTTTAGGTCAGAAAATAGGAGTGAGACAGGACTTAGAAAATAATAAAAAACAAATAGGTCAGAAACTAGAACAGCATAAGGAAGAGATAGGTCAGGAAGTGGAGGAAGTGAGAAAGGACTTAGAACAGAAAATAGAATTAGCAAGACAGGAGTGTAAAGAAAATATGAAAGTAATGGAAACTAATTTAAAATTAGTACATAAAAACATAAATGAGACAAAGGAAGCTTTAGAAGCTAGGATAGAAATCATAGGAGATAGGATGGGAAAAATTGAATCGGAAATGAGAGAAAATAAGATTGTATTAGAAGGAGAAATTGGTAGATGTAGAGATGAAATAACAGAATGTAATGCAAGTGTAGACTGCAAGATTACAAATGTAAAAGCAGAAATAACTGAGGAATTAAGGAAAGGGATTGAGGTAGTAAAGAAAGGAATTATTAATGAAACTGTAGAACAAATTGTAATTCCTAAAATTAAGACTATGGCTGATGTGGTGCAATCGCAACAAGATGCTATGAATGATATGAAACAAAGTCACTTAGAAATAAAGAATGATTTAAAATCAATTTGTGAAGAAATGAAAAAAGGAAAAGAAAGTTTGGCTAATCTAAATGATGTTGTGAATGCACTACAAAGGCAAAATGATGATTTAGATGTAAGTAATGTACAAGATGGGAGTTATTTGAATGATGTACAAAATGTTGACTCACCATACAGAGAAAGAGGTTCACAATTAAACAATGACACAACACACAACACATGCTACACCAACAGCATACTACATGAAATCACACCACCTACATTTGACGAGGAGAAGGGAGACGATCCAAAACTCTTTGTTAAAGAGATGGAAGAGTATTTTACAGTGAAAAGGATACCAAATGAGCTTAGGATGATGATAGTCAAGAAAAGCTTAAAAAACAAGGCATTAGAATGGCTTAGGTTAACACTAGCTGGTCATGAATCGTATAGCTCATTCAGAAATCTATTCCTATCAAGGTATTGGGGCCCAGCTAAGCAAAACCAAACTAGGGTAGAGCTAGCGACAGGAAGATATGATCCAACCAAAGGGTTATCGCTAGTCGATTATTTTATGAAAGTAACCAACAAAGGGAAGCTATTAGACCCTAACCTGTCGGAAGCAGAGTTAATTACCAGCATAACAAGACATTTCCCAGACACAGTGAGAACACGGTTAATTGTTGCGAGACCAGTAGATTTTGCCGACATGATAGAATTACTAACAGCCTTCGAAACACAAAATGGTTGACCTAATGAACATTGACATAGAAACGGTCATCCAAACTCACCTATCTTAAATAGGAGCACGGCAACAAACAACCAGAATGAGAGAGAAGATAGAAATATTAGGAGCACCCATGATAGGGGGAGAGGGGCACACCATTTCCCACAACCACACAATCATGGCAAAAGGATGGAGAATGCGAGACAGTGGTACCACAACACGATACCAAGGGGTGAATCAATAACACCAAACATATACATATGATCGTGGAAGACCAGGAGACCGTACCCATCAAGTGAACCACATACGATTCTGTAGAGAATATTTGAACAACCGAAGACTGCCATACAATAGGGGTTTAAACCAAAGGGGCAGAAACCAATAGAACACCGGCAACATAAGACAGCAGGAAGTAGATGGAAACGTACCAAATAGGGCAGATGTTGCACAGAATACGGAAACAACCACCACCAACACTCATGGAAATTACCACGACTAAGTTTGCCCCAGTCGAATTGATGACCAACACAAAACCCAAGAGATTGACAATTGACATTGACACTACGATGGCTGCTCAAAGGGAATTGACAGAGAAGGAAAAATGTCAATTGGCATTCAGAAGGTTGCAGCAAAAGCCAGAAAAAGGGAGAAACAAGGTAAAAAGATTTATCAGGAAATGGTCCCCACAAATTGGAGAAAAGGTGCTCTTAACAAGCCACAGAGCATCCAAGGCATCTGAGAAAAGATCTGGAAAGATGGAACTACTGTACACTGGACCACTGGTCATAACAAAACAGCTGGGTGACCATACGTATGAGCTACAGAATACAAATGGCAAGTTGGTAGGAAGATACCATAAAAACAAATTGAAACCATACAAAGAAAGGACCAAATAGTCTTTGCCAACAAACATGTAAGGCAGGAATAGTAGAGATAATGAAAAATAATAATTTGTAATGGGTTTCTTATAGAAGATCATGTTCAGATTGAAAAATACAACAAGAAAGAAAATCAACATAGTCATTGGCTATATTGACCACCAAGAGCATTGTCAACAAAGACAGATAAGGACACTGATTGTCATTAAAGAAGTGAATTATAATGACGAAAAAAATGTGTTTTTGACATAAGGATGTCAGGGACAAAAAAATAAAAAGGAATCAATTGTGATAACAAAGATAAAATATTTTTGACACAAAGGTGTCAAGGGTGAATTGAGAAGAAAAATAATACAATTGCAGAATAATTATAAGTATAGAAGTTTTCTCTTATAAAGATAAGAGGTAAAGAGGTGACAATTAGTGAAGTAAGAAAAACCATAGTCAGGAAAGCAATGCCCATGAATTAAGATGGATATAGCCAATGCTAAGCTTGAAGAAATGTCGAACTAAACAATAGTGAATAAGAACCCAATGTCATAATAGCATCATTAGTAACATCAGAGTTTAAGAATTGACTCAACGACCTGCCTATACACAATAAGCTTACAAGACAAAGAAGGCAGAGAACTGAATAAAATATTGCCATAAATATGATCATAATAATTAGCTCAAGATTTGTATCCTGTTTTTCTCTCCTCATAACAAGGAACATAAGTCAAAAGCCACACAATAAACCATGATACACTTAAATTATATTTGTGTCAATTACTGAATATGTGTTGTTTAATAACTGAATATGTGTTGTATAATAACTGAATGTATTGTGTAGTAACTGAATATGTGAAATTTATAAAGTCATGCTGTGTCATGCCAAGACAAAAGACAAAAACATACAGCGAAGAAGACTGTAAAGAAAAAAAAAGTATTGTACAAAGTGATTGTATCAGAGGAATAGGGAGAAATGTTGTATTGTGTTTCAAGATTGTAAATATAGGTGACAACTTGAAAAACAAAACAAGGGGCATGTGAGACAGAATATTAAAAGACCCCAAAAGAAAATCGTTTATGTGAATATTTGTTAAGAGTGTAATTTGTTTTTTGATGTTGGTATGAGTTGGTTAAATGACGAAAACGTGTTATTGTTCATTGTTACGAACAACTAAGTTTGTTTAAAGACGTCATAAATATTTCCATATTTAGTTATATATATAAATATATGTATGTATAAATATTAGAATTATCGTATGTGTTCAGTCTTGATAGCAAAGGGAGAATGGTTAGGGATCGCTTCCCTAACAATTCGGGAACTATTTGATGGACGCATGCGCAGATGTATACGTGGCAGTCGGAATGATAGACTCGCAACTAAAAGAATTGGAACTAGCGCCTAAATGTTCAAGGTGATAGGACGTGTTTTGGTAGCGTGTGAACATTGTAGAACATTTACCAGACTTTCATCAAGCTTCTGTTCTACTTTTTGAAAAAGTGGAAAGACTTAAATAATCTAAAATGGTGCTAAGAGGATTTATTTAAATGTAAAATAGAGAAAAAGTGTCAATAAAATAATACATTGTGGTGAAGAAACATTGTGTGATTTTTCATTCCATCCGTTACCACGGCGTGAGAGAAATAAGAGCCACATCGCTCAAACACGAAGCAACACATCAATAAAAACAGCACTAAAGATTAACTTCCTTCTTAACCTTTCCATTGTAATTTATTAATGGGAAAATATAATTTGCAACCTTGTTCAAGTCCCCAGTCTTACTAAATCTAATTTATTTATTTATTTGCTTAAAGGAATACATATATATTCGAAGCATCGTCAAGAAAACCTGCACAAAAACATCATACAATTTTATATATACATAGATAAATTTTATAGTACTATAATTAATATTATAATAATGTTCCCAAAACATACATCTAGTTTCTAATTTTTGTTAATTAATACTACTTAATTTAATGTTTCTTAGTGTGTTATTTTTGTTTATTTGTTTTGTAAATATACAGAGCTGCTCAATTGTTCTCTAATAAGATGGCTGGATCCAGTTGGAAGGACAATATCAGTCGTGTGATAGAAGGAAGAGAACTGAATGTTAGTACTCCACAAGGAAACACTCAGGGATTCAGTTTAGGTAAGCTGTCATAAAGGCAAATATAAATCTTCTTTTGTTATTGTTAATGATATTTAGCTCCATAAACTACATAATATAATATTTAAAATATGTGGAAATAGTAATAATAATAATTCATCATCATCATTGTTGGTACGGATCTATCAGTGGAGGTGACCGGACATACAGTGAAGGAAGCTCTCACATCCGAGGAGAGGAAGGAGGTAAGTGACATGGTAGCTAAAGAGCAGACAAACGAAACAGTTTTAGACTGGCAGAGAGATTCAGACAAAAATGGATGAAATAATATAGGGCAAACAAATAAATGGATATGTTAAAATGAAAATTTGAAACTTAAAAAGAATACTCGAAGCAGTGGAATACAAAAACAGAAAATACAATGTAGTGATCTCAGTAGTTGAAGAAAAACATGTATACTTGGGAGTATGATATGGGAGTACTATATCAGAATTTAAAATTCACAGATTTACTAGTGAACAGAGTGGAAATACATCTGAGAGGCTATGAGATTTGCAACACATTCAGAATCTGCAAAATACGTGTGAAAAGAAATATTCTTATGGAGTTCGCAAACATCAAAGAGCTATAGAAGTACTAAAACAGGCAAAAAAAATTAAGAGGATCAACTATTTACATCAACAAGGACTTAACGTATGCACAAAGGGTGCAAATGAAGGAGTTAATTAATCAGCGAAGACAAGCAAGAAATGAGGCAAGGGGGTATACATTAAAAACTTCACGCCGGCACGCAGTTGATAAGACAGCAGAGAGGAAAAATGGACCAAGCAACAGGCAGAGGCAGGACCTGCAGTCATTGCACCAAGAAAAGCAGAGAAATAATCAAGTATCAGCAGAAAATACCACAATAGTACAGACAACTACTCAGCATTTTACAACCTGTGTGGTTCCAGTAACAAATGCGTCGAAATCAAGTGTGAGTAAAATACAAGGTGGGAATGTGGTAGGATGCAGAGTGTGAAAGTAACAGGGGAAAGAGCCAAGTACGGGGATGACAATAGTAGATAGCTGGAAGGAAGTGAAAAAAAGTATGAATTCAAGATTAGTTACAGATAAAATTGCAAATGAAATAGCAAAGGGATCAATAAGGGTGAGGGGCAAAGGGAGAACTAAACAGGAGAGAAAGAAAGAGAGGGATATTTCACTGAGAGTAACAAGGTTAGAAACATGGTTGGGTAATCCATAAATGAGATAGTAGAGAGTTTTTGTCGCCTCCTAGGAGTTACATGACCTTGTAGTTGGTAGGGGTGCTCAAGAGGTCCAAGGATCCTTGGGCTATACCGGCAGTAGCATAGCTACTGATGGGGTCTCCCTTGTCGGCCTGGCTGAAGGTGAAGACAGACAAAGAAGCAACTCAGAAGAGGACATCCAACGGTTCCAATGGCGAAAGAGGTATGAGAGACCCAACGGCGGCAGAAGCGGATGAGATTCCTCCTGTTTGGGAGCGGCAGATCAGGCTCTGTATCCATGGTGAAGTCAACTGATCTAGGGGACAGAAACCCCAAAATCAAATGACCTGGTCCTCCAAGTTGGGGATTGGATCGTGAGGCTGACAACCTCATATCCGGAAACAATTACTGTTGAGAAACCCTATGGCTATAGCTGGACTATCTAAGGAAACGAACAGGCAAATGAAAATGGATAAATGACTGGAATTTAGCTACTTGGAGCGTGAGGAGTCTGAACAGAGCTGGAGTGTTGAAGGGTTTAATAAATGAGTTGAGGAAATATAATATTATGATTACTGCAATTCAGGAGATTAAATGGAGGGGATCAGAAACGTTTGATATTGGTGATTATAGTATGTATTATAGTGGGTGTAAAAATCATGATATATTTGGAACTGGGTTTTTAATATGCTGTATACGAGTGAAAGCAAGGTTTTTTAATACAACAATTTGTGCACATGCACCAATGGAGGAAAAAGGTGAACAGGACAAGAATTCATTTTATGATCTTTTGGAGAGAACTTGCCAAAAAATTCCCAAGTATGACATTGTTATACTAGTAATGGGTGATATGAATGCTAAAATTGGGAAAACTCAAATGAGACCTTTTGTAGGTAATTTCAATCTACATAACGAATCCAGTAATAATGGCCAAAGATTGTATGATTTTGCTGTTAGTAAAAATATGCTAATTAGTTGCGCAACATTTCAACATAAAAATATTCATTTGCAAACAAGAATATTCATTTTATGGCCTGCCTAGAAATCAATTTGACCATGATCAACGCAAGGCTTTCATCAGATATTATTGATTTTAGAAGCCATAGAGGTGCTGATTGCGACACTGACCATTTCATAGTACGAGTAAGATACAGACCAAAGCTTTCCAATATGCAAAATTTAAGAGGAAATAAGATAATAAAGTATAACTCTGAGAAGCTTAAAGATCCATTAATTGTAAATGTTTATAAAAATTTAATTGTAGAGAATATCAGTAAACAGGAAATAGAGAATACTAATGTAAATAAAAATGGTCTATTATTAAAGAAAGTATTAAATCAGCAACCACGGAAATATTAGGGACAGTAAAACAAACTCAAAGAAATCAATGGTTTGATGAAGACTGTCAAAAAGCAATAGATGTAAGAAATAAGTTCAGAATGGAAATGTTGCAAAGGAACACAAGAGCAATAGCTGAGAAATATAAAGAGACCAGAAAGGAGGTAAAAAGGATATGCAGGATGAAGAAAAAGAGCTTGCAAGAAAATTTAATCTAAAATCTACAAGAAAAGTTTGGCTGAAGTGAAAGTAAAAAGTTCTTTGAAGGTGCATATAAACTCAAAAGAGAATTCCAAGCTAGAACAAATATTTGCAAAGATAAAGATGGTAATTTAGTCTGTGGAGAGCAAAGGTGTTGTCCACATGGATGGATCATTTTAAAGATATATTAATAATGATGAACCTGAAGTTGTGTACTTCACATCAGAGCTACTAATCCCAACCCAACTCCTAACGTGATATATGAAAGCATAAGGAAAATGAAGAACAATAGAGCACCAGGAGAAGATTCTGTCACAGTAGAATTAGTAAAATAATGTATATATGAACTGATTGCTGAAATATGAAATACAGAAAATATGCCAGAAGATTGGAATATGGGGATAATTAGTCCTATTTATAAAAAGGATAGTAAATTGGAATGCAATAATTATCGGGGATCTGACTTTTAAATGTCACTTATAAAATTTTTACAAATATTTTAGCTATGTATGTTGAACCCTATGTTGAGGAAGTCCATGGCAAATATCAATGTGGTTTTAGGAAGAATCGATCAACTGATCATATATTCACACTGAGACAATGTTTCGAAAAATTTTATGAAATTAATATTCCACTACATCAGTTATATGTTGATTTTAAACAAGCATTTGATACCATTGGTAGAACTATGTTTAGAGAAATTTTATGAAATTAATATTCCACTACATCAGTTATATGTTGATTTTAAACAAGCATTTGATGCCTTTGGCAGAACTATATTTTACATGCTATGGCCGATCTTGGCATCCCATTAAAATTAATTAATTTAACCAAAATGGCTCTGACTAAAACAATAAACAAGGTCACAATACAAAATAAGCTCTCTAATAGCTTCCCCACACACTGTGTAATCAGACAAGGAGACTCACCATCAACTGTATTGTTTAATATTGGGTTAGAACAAATAATCAGAAATATTAATAAAGATGGTTCAGTTTTCAATAGATTCTTTCAATGCTTGACCTATGCCGATGATATTGTTTTCCTTACAAGAAACTTAACTGTTTTAAATTAGGCACTAAAAGAACTACAAAATGAGGCTAATAAAGCAGGATTAAAGATTAACATAAATAAAACAAAGTATATGGTAAACAATAATGACAGAGAAATTAATATTAAAATAAATGAAAATGTATATGGTAAAGTGTCATGTTTCAGGTATCTTGGCTCAATCATTACCAATCAAAATAAAACACAAATAGACATATTAGAAAAAATGTCATGTGTTAATTGGTGCCTCCTTGCTCTAGACCCTTTAATGAAAGCAAGGTATATATCTAAAATCAAAGTTAGATTGTATAGAACTCTTATTAAACCTATTGTGCTATATGGAAGCGAATCTTGGACATTAACTGAGAAATGTATAACAACTTTGAATATATGGGAAAGAAAAGTGCTCAGAAAGATTTATGGACCAACTAAGGAAAATGGCTACTGGAGAATAAGAACAAATTCGGAGCTGCAAAACTTGTATTAAGATACAGATATCGTCTGATCTTAAAATAAAAAGATTATGGTGGCCGGGCCATGTTATCAGAATGAACAAAGAACGAATACCTAGAATTGTTATGGAGACTAAAATAGGTGGTAAATTGAAAGTTGGAAGACCAAAGTAGAGATGAAATGATTATGTACACGCTGACATTAGAAGAACAAACATTAGGAGTTGGAGAGCTAAAGCATAAGATTGATCAGAATGGAGGATATTCGTGAGGGAGGCCAAGGTCACACTAAAAGGTCTGTGAGGCCAAGAAGAAGAGGAAAAAGAGGGTTTTTGTACATGATGAAAGTGAGGTTATAGTGAAGTAGTGTAATTAGGATAAGGAAGATTTACAAAGTGTACAATGTAAACTGATTAATAAAAGTTATAAGAGTGAAGCTGATAAGACAAGTTGAAAAAGAGGGAAAGTGAATTGGATTGGGAAATGAAATAAAACAGAAATAAAAATTAAAGGTTGAGAGCAGAGCAAGATTGTGTATGTAAAAGGCTACAGAAGGGCTACCCTAACAGCAAAGGGCCCAGGACCCAACTTAGGGGCAATCCAAGGTGTGTAATATTTGATACTTAATAAATCATTTATTCAATCATTGTTGTTGTTATTGTTATCCATTTAAAACCAAACGGGCACACAGCATTTTGCCTGTGTGCGATTGGGTGTGCTACAGCTGGCTTTGCTCCTACATAAACCCTGCGCATAAAGCATGTATAATAGAGGTCTGCACAGGCTCGGGCCTAATTTGAAAAATGCTTGTCGGGCTCGGACTGGGCCCGGGCTTGAAAATTAAGGAAATTAACAACTGAAAATGGATTTTTAAAATTTTTCAGCCAAGTTAGCTGAACATTTATTTTCAGTGCTGTCTTATATCAGCATTAGAGGGTTTTGAATTTTAGTGTGATATATCTTTCAGTTTCCAAGTTACAAAATGTTGAATCCGGATTTTATGTTATGCCAAATGCTCTACACGACGAAATTAAAAAAAATGCCTATTTTTAAGGTTCTATTACATTTATCTGATTATAATGTACAAATCTGCCATACAAATTTGTTTTATTAGCCTCAGCTCAAAAGACATTAGTTTTTAAATTTTGTCACTTGAAATTTCTAATATAATCTTTTATAAGCTGCAAGTTTCTTTAGTAACTCAAAGGCGTTCAAAAGAAAAAAAAAAAGTATATGGCAGATTTACTTGTTTGTGTTTTGGAATGATACGAAGAATTGCATGAAAACATCATGTGACATTTTCATATCATATGAAAGCTACTATCCAAATCCAAAAAACAATGGAAGAACAAGATAAATCAGAAGTAGTTAAAATTGAAGTATGGAAAAGTAACTACCACTATAGAATTTACAGTATCTACAATCCTCCAGACAATACACTAGATCTAAATTCTATTCCCATAGAACCCAAAAGTATTTTAATAAGTGATTTTAATGCACACTCCCCTAGGTGGGGCTACAGAGATATAAATTCAGCAGGAAGAGTCATAGAAGACCTATTAAACTCATCAACAATGGAATTAATATTTAATCCAAATGATCCAACCACTTACCTTCATTATAATGGTTCAGGTACAAATCCTGATCTTCTGATGGTGTCATCTGACATAATTGACAATACAAAAAGAGAAATAATAGAAGACCCAGGTTCAGGCCGCAGAATCACCATAAACTCCATAACAGGTCTAATAAATAAAAGTAACAAACCAAAAATTAAAACTTCTTGGAATTTTAAAAAAGCAGATTGGTCCAGTTTCCAAAATGAGATAGAAGGGAAGTGTAATATACTGTTAGAATCAGAGTTCAAGTCAACAGATGAAATGAATAAAAAAATTTGTGAAATATTATTGACAGCAGCCAAAACACATATCCCCAAAGGAAAGTTAAAGAAATATAGCTACTTTTGGTTTCCATCTTTATCTAAGTTAAAACACGAAAGAAATATAGCAAGAGTCAAAGCCGAAAGAATCAAGTGTCCAGAAGATGTACAAAACTGGAGAAGAAAAGCAGCCATTTTTAAGAAAGAATTAATTACAGCAAAGAGGGCCAGTTTCACAAATTTTGTAGAACATATGGACTATAGGAAAGATGGAAATAAAATATACAAATTCCTTAATAAAACAAAATTATCAGAAAATACAAGTTTCAAGTTGACTCCAACTCATTCTCAAAGCTATACAAACAAATTCGTTACCAAGCTAAAATCCTTCATTTTTTTCTGAAAACAAAAAACGTAAATACTGATATTCATTTTAATTACCAATCTCTGAAAACAAAAATTTATAAATACAATCTATAGAAGGTAATTCAAAGTTCATAACACGGTTCCTGTTTTTTAAAATAAAATTTTTTTCCCAAACCATTAAATCTATGGGTCCACTTAATTGTTTTAATAATTTAACTTCTGGATTAATTTCATGATTAAATGACCAACTTGAAACTCGAGTCAGTGTTTGAAAAAATAACTTGCAACATTACTAAGATAAGTGAAGTTTTTAGGTTCTAATTTGTTTTTACTTTAGAAGCTTCATTTATCTTAGTAATTGCTGTAAGTTCTTGAATTAATATAAATTAATATAAAGCTTTTAGTCTCTAAATATGTTTTTATTTTAGATATGTAGATGACTTGTTTTGTTAAACCTATTAACTGTTTACAGCTGGGTTTGTCTCTGGACAATCAGTAGGAAGTGATATTATACAGGAGGAGACAGCAGGTCGGCTGAGCCCTAATCCTCCACGTGGAGATCATAGTCTACCTGATGTTGGTCATGAAATAATTATCCAAGTCTCTGACGCAGATAGTGATTCAGGTAAAGGTAAGTTTCATTTAGAGTTGGCAAATGTTACTTGTATGTATGTTCATTGCTATTGTGATGTATTAAAAAATACAGGGTGGTGCAGTTAAAAGTAACCATCCCCCCTTTGAATGCAAATGCAATATTTTGACTTCAGAAATTAATGCTCAACAAGGGTACAACAATGCTCTTATTAAATAGAGTAAATAGCTACAACAATGGACAGCTTTATGCAATTTTCAGTTGCTAACATTCTTCTGTCAGCATTTCAGTTTATTTCATCAGTGAAGTTAGATGTTTCTCTTTGCATTCTGCAAATGACTCTCGTTAGAAGAAAGAATTGAAATTGGGAAGCATATGTGAAAACAGATTCGATTAAGGAAAGTCGCAAAAGTATCCCGGGTCAATTACCCTGACAGAGGACTGCCACCAAAGAGAACAATATGATGTTGTTGTTGTTTGCTAGTGCCTTGCATCTGGCAATGAAGCCATTAGCATTCGTGCTTTCCAATACTTTTGAACTGTAGTTTCTTCTGATCTTAATGCTTCACAGGTCTTCAAGTGTTCTTCATTCATTTCTGCTGGATCGTTACACAGGACACATATTGGTGAGGCTGAGATACCTATTCTGTAGAGATGACTTGCCAAGCAGTCATGATTTGTCAATAGTCGGAAGGCTGCAACAGCTGTTTTCCTTGGTCTCTGGGGGATTATATCTGGATTGGAAAGTAGTGTAATCCATTTTTTATCTTTGGCATTTGTTTCTATTTCTTGTAGGTATGAATGACAAAAATTTTTAATGATCAAGCGTTTTATTGAGGAATATGAGAAATTGAATTTAGACTTTTGTTTTATTGTTGTGCCTTTCTTTGCAAGTGAGTCTGCAGCTTCGTTCCCCATGACTCCACAGTGTGCTGGAATCCATTGGAGATGAACAGTCTTATTAACTTTTTGGAGTTGTATTAACATTTTGTAGCATTCTCTAATTTTTGTTGACTTCTTTGTAGTATTTGAACATATTCCCTGAATTGCAGCTTTATAATCTGAAAGAATTACTGCCTTGTTAAATTTATTTAAGGAAAGATTTAATAATTGTCGGAGAGCAATGTATATAGCCTCTATTTCTCCATCATAATTTGTTGTGTCTCTGCCAACAGAATGATAAAAGGAAAAATGTGAACATGTAACTCCAGCTCCAGTAAGGTTTTCCTTCGAGGATCCATCAGTATATATGTGCAGCCATTCTTCTGTGGGATACCTAGTATTGATTGTTTCCTGAGCTAGAAGTTTTTGTATTTCTTTTGGTGTGTCTGATTTACTTATTTCCTCTATTAATTCCAAATTGAAGGTAGGTTGCAATAATTCCAATGGATTTTCTCTTATAAGTAGATTTTCTCTGGTGTTAGGAATGTTCAATTTGGATTTAATCTGTGTTACCTTTTCTAGGAAACTACTATGAGTTTTAAGGATTGAAGGGGGGAGGTTCTCTTCTGTCCATTTAGAGTTTGGCAGTCGTAACATTTTCTCGTGTTGGAGCAATGCTTGTTCTTCTATTTTTGTTGTTATTGATGGGGTCCGTGTTAAGGCGAGCATGGCATCAATAGGTGTGGATTTAACTGCTCCAGTGATTAGGCGAAGAGCCTGATTTTGTATTTGTTCAAGTTTATTGATGTTAGCATTTGCTGCTGTTATTAAAGCTTCAGAACAGTACAAGAGGTTTGGTTTAATATACATTTTGTATGTTGTGTTAAGGACTCTCCTTGAGCAGCCCCATTTAGCACCAGCTAACCTTTTCAGGATTTGCAATTTCTTTTCAACCTTTTCTGAGATGTTTGTTATATGTTTTTTCCAACTTAGCTTTCTGTCGAAAGTGATGCCTAAGTATTTGGCATTATCAACTGCTTTGAGTGGTTTACCATTATAATTTATGCTAATATTAACTGGTTTGTATTTTAGTGTAAATAATTCATAATTTGTTTTTTCCACATTGATAGTCATGAGGTTTTTGGAGCTCCATTCATGTACTTTGTTTAGGGCTGTTTCTATTCTGTCTTTAATTAATTCAGGTTTTTTTGAAGAGCCTGAAGTCCAAATGACTACATCGTCAGCAAATAAAGCAATTTTGGTTTCTAAAGTTTTTATTATTGATGGAAGGTCATTTATATATATATTAAAGAGTGTTGTGCTCAGAACAGCACCGTGTGGAAGTCCTCGGTGTGTTTGTTTATATTTGGAAATGTATGTATTATATTTTGTGGCACAAAATCTTTGTGAAATAAACTGAGTTATCCACTTAAGCATGTTACTTTTCACACCTATTGATTGCAACTTCTCAACTAATTTATTTCTCCAGACTGAGTCATATGCTGATTTAAAATCAATGAATACTGCCAAGGTATCCTCCTTTCTATTGAAAGCTTCCTTGATGTCCTGGCTTAGTAGGAGTACATTTTCACTTGTACTATGATTCTGTCTGAAGCCGGTCTGTGAACTATTAATTAAGTTGTAATATTCTAGGAACCAGTTAAGTCTAGATGCCACCATTCTTTCCATCACTTTTGCAATAACACTGGTCAAAGATATTGGTCTGAAACTAAAGAAAACAGTTACATGAAAGCCACATAGAACAATTACAGAACAAAAAATCTCCTGGACCTGACAAGATCCACCCAGAGTTTATTAAACACCTTGGCAGGAAAGGAAAAGAAATCCTACTTAAACTGTAAAGAGAACAATATAGTCTGTATAAAAATTGGTGCATCTACAGATCTGTGCAAAATGTAGAATGACAAAAAATTCCTTCAGTAGGAGGAGTTGCTAGTGGATATTGAAAAGTCTTAATTTGAAACCATATCTTTTGACAGTTGTGCAGCAATTACTGGAGGATGACAGTCAGAAATGTGTAGATACTGCTTGTGACTTTTGAATAACAGTCGATAAGAATGGAATATTATTATTTATTTCTGCCAACAAGCTTACTGCTGGTGTTTTTAAACACACAGGCTGTGTATGGGCAATGTTTAAGAGGTTGAATCAGAAACTGAAAAATTCAATACCATAGCCGGGATTTGAGCCACGGATCTTCCGCTTATTGAGCGGCTGCTCTAACCATTAAGCTACCATGACCAACTTGCCAGTACGACATTAAATTCCCCAGCTGATTCGTAATTTTTCCTGGTTAACCACAAGGGAATCTCACATCAGAGATAAATACCTCAAGGGCGACTTACAATTGTACAGCTGGGGAATTTAATGTTGTACTGGCAAGTTGGCCATGGTAGCTTAAGGGTTAGAGCAGCTGTTCGATAAGCGGAAGATCCGTGGTTCAAATTCCGGCTATGGCATCTTTCTGGTCATGTGTGTTCACAGAACATGAGGTACTGGGCTACGGAGAACATTGTATGTCTGCAACCACTCCATGATGAAAAAATCGACATTTGGTGTGGTGTAACAGGAACGCATATCATTGAACCAATTATTTTTTTTACGCTACCCCCAACATAGTTGCATGTATGCAAGTTTTTTATACATTTTGCACTCAACTCACTGAATATGAAAGACAATACTGCAGCATTGTCTGATGTGGAGCCCGCAGGCATCATGGTGCTCATGATGTATTTTTCTGACGCCCTTCATAAGCAAATTTTTACTCTGACAATTTTTAATATTCAAATTTCAAGAAAAAACTATTTTCTTCTGAATATTTTCGTAGTACACAACCATGAAGTATGTTTTTGTACATTACTTCCCTAACCAGTGCTTTCCCTTTTTCCTCTCTAAAGAAGGGTACTTGCCCTAACAGTGGTTGTGATGACACCCACGCTTCCTTAGGTATGAGTTAAATGTGCCCGAGCTGGAGAGCACTGCAATACTGCTTCATCCAGCAAGATGGGGCACCATGCCACACTCTAAGGTATCCCTGGAACAAGTCCATGAAGTCTTCTTTAAGGAACGAATTGTCAGCAAACATTTGTGGCCACCACATTCACTGGATCTAACAAAATAAAATAAATAAAATCTGAAAAACTACCATCCTGGTACCTGATTTCTAAAACCGGGATGTGTTTTCAAAATTCTAAATTTATGGAAACTAATAATACAATATAATAAAATATGATTTGAAGCTTTCCTGGCGACGAACATATTCAAGATGCTCTCGGGCTTCGAGCCAGGTGTAGTGATGGGAGAGATGTACACTCCCGAAACGTCTATGTCTTTTAATCACTACACCTACCGAGAGCATCTTGAATATAATAATACAATTTTTACAGATATATCAGATAACAATAGACATACAAAAACAAAGAAAACTAAAAAAAGTTTGTTCTGATTGATTAATCTTGATCCAGGACATCATTGTTGATAGCCAATTTTGCAGATCTTCTGGGTGGTTGGACAGTTGAATCAATACTAGTTCGTGAAACTTCATTTCCTATAGTTTCATTCCAAGCCAATTCACTGATTTTAGTTGTGAGTATCTCTAGATGTTTATACAACTCTTGATTTCTCAGAATATCTGCAACTTGAAGATCTCTTAGATTATTTCTATCTTCTTCAGCTGCCTTCCCATATTTGACGCATTCAAATTATGTGTGCTGTGGAGTGCCTGGAACTTTACAACAGGTACAATTATCGTCAACTTGTTTATTTATTTTCATCCAGTATGTTCCATATGGGCCGTGTCCTGTCAGATAGTGGGTAGTACATTTTGTTGGTTTTAAATATTTTAATCTAAGTCTTTCACTTATGTTCAGGAATAAATCGTAGGTTCTTCCTCCTTGTTTGGCATCATCCTATTCTTTTTGCCAGTCTAATTTTAGTTTTGCTTTGATGTCTCTTAATATATAAATTTTCCTACCCATCATTTCTTGTACTTTTTTGATGTTATTCTTTTTAAGCCAGAAACTTGCCCCTCATAACTTGATTAATAAATCAATTGGCCAAATTCCAGTTGTTACAAATAGTGCCAATGTTGGTGTTGTGCAGACTGCTCCAGTATGATGTAATAGAATCTTTCATTGTGTGCCCCTAATTTGGTGTTTTAATCTTATGTTGTTCATCCTCGCAGCCCATACACCTACACCATAAGTTACTATGGAGGCAAAAATTGTGTAATGATAGGTCATTATTGTCTTCAAGGAGATTTTAAATTTAAACTGAATTAACCTTGATAATTTGAACATAATGTTTTCTGATTTGGTTCTTATATACTCAACAGTTGACTAAAATTAAATTTTTCATCCTAGAGAAGACCTAAATATTTAGCTTCTTTTTTATGTCTTATGTTTTGATTGTTGAATTTAAGAATTGGATCTCTTTTTAAAGTACCTTTTAATAAAATATAACTGATTTTTGTGGTGCAACACATATTTTGGACTTTTTGCACTATTGGTCTAATTTGTCTTGTATTATCACAGACTTGTTTTCCAGTTTACGCCTAGAGTTGGCTTCAATTAGAAACATTACATTGTCGGTGTAGGCTATAATATTCTTAATTGCTGGATCCTCTTCTAAGTCTTCGAGTAACGTTTCCATTACTATGTCCCAAAATGTCTGCCCAAGAACCAGACCTTGGGGACAGCCTTTGGTTATGTCTTTTGTAATGAATTCATCAGTTCCTTGAATATAAACTTTCCTATTACAGCAGTAATCTGTGAGTATGTAGTACAGTGTCCTAGGAAAGTTTTGATATCTTAGTCTTTCGAAGAAAAATGGCCACCATAAGTTATCAAAGGCACCAAAGATGTCAATAAAGATACCAATTAAGTACCTGTTAGTGATTGACTTTATAGTGTAAAGAATTTGATTGGTTGCATCCTCAGTAGATCTTCCTTTTCTGAAACCATATTGCTTATTGTTTAAGCCAACTATTGGTCTAAATTCTTTTATATCTTTCTGATTGTATTTAATAAACAAATTGGTCTATATGACTTTGGTTGCATTGGATCTTTGTCACTAACTTTTTTCAATATTATTACCCTTGCCACTTTCCAGCAATCTGGAAAGCTACCTGTCCATAAACAATCATTAAACAAGTTCTGGAGAAAAGGTGTTAGTTTCTCTTCCAAGTAGGAGAGGACTTCATTTGGAATGTCATGTGGTCCACATGCTTTCTTTCTCTTCGTCTTCAATTTATTGCTTTCTAATCGAATTTCTGATTTATCGAAAGGTAATATAATAAACGGTAATATTCATAAACGGTCTGGTCAATTCAATTCTTTTAATTCTGTTCTGAACATTGTCAGAGTCCATTTTATCATCTGGTAACAGGGTATGAAGTAGCAATTCTGACATATCTTTCCAGTTAGTTGTCATTATTCCATTGTCTCTCATGATGGTGTTAATATTTTGGGTTTTCTAATCTTCTCCATCACAATTTTGTAAGGAATTCCCCAGATGTTGGTGTTTAAACTAGTATCTATGAAATGTTGCCACGACTTATTTCTGGTTTCATTCAATTGGCTTTTAAACTTCTCTTTGGCATGCCTATATCTAGTTAAGTGGTGTTGTCTTAACTCTTCTATATTACATCGTTGATAAATTTTTCTTAATTTCCTCATCTTCCTTTGTAATGAATCCAAGGTGTCAGTCCAACTGTGGTTGGTGTATTTTTTGCTCCGCAATTTTGAAACAACATGATTTTTTTCCTGTGAAGATCAAGGTCTATGAAACAAATCCACACTTTCAGGAACTAAAAGGATGCCAGTCGTGAAGTTTTTACCAGAATAATTCTCCTCTCTTAATATCAACAATCTAGCACTATATTTCTTTCCACTAGTCCTAATAACCATTAAGAAAGGTGAACTCGTACCAAATGTTCCCCAGATATGCTAGTTGCGAATCCAGGTGTTCTGAAAAATTACGTGTTACCAAGGTTACCAGGAAATAACAAGAAAAATAGATATATCAGATAACATATATTATAATGCAAAAAAGGCAATTAAACTAACATATGAACAATTACAATTATAATAACCATGTTTTACAAGTTCCACTACATTACTCTCATTTCATGTATCTTCTCAAAATGTTAATTATTAACTTTACACTGTAATTAAATTCTGTCTTTCCTCTCTCTGAGTAACTGAGACAAGTTATGACTCAGATAAACATATAAATGAATCAAATGTCATAAACCAGACAATATTATCAATCATATAATGTGTTCCACTGACCTGTGCTTTTATAACAAGATCATAACCTACGATACCTGTACAGAGTTACACTAGTTCCGAAGTATTACTGGCCTGTAGTACGGAAATTTGCTGCCTTGGGTGAAATGGAAGAGACCATCTTCTTCTTGGTGGAGGCTCCTATCAGTATGAAAATTCAACTCCATGAAATTCCTTCAACCATCCAAAATTAGCGAACACCATGGAACCCAATCGCAGACCCATTCTTCCGTAGCCAGCTCCGTAAAGTACCATTACTTCGGACAATTTTAATTTTAGATATGACAAGAATCTGTCGTGTAAATCCAGTCAAACTAATTAGGAGTATGACATGACTTTGCCATTCCTCACGTCGTTATCCTTTACTCGAGGCATCCTTTTTCTCGACACAACTCTCGGTTTGTCTCTCTCATTCCTTCTACACTAGGCCCACCCTAATCTTAAGCTTCTTTTTCCTACGAAATACACACGAGCTCCAGGTGTGCCAACCATTATCAAATATAAATATTTGAAGTGAGCATTCGGAGAAGAAATCTTTCCTTTGCTCTCAGTTTCTCGTTACAAGTTACCACCATCTATATCAGAACTTTACACCAGGTGTATCTGAATATGCTTAAATGTACACAGCTGTGTATTTATGTTGCAGGGAGTGACTTTCAACATTTTCTATAAATGTATTTTTCACTGTATTTTTCATTGTAAATAAATGATATGTCCATTTCAGCTCTTTGTTTCTGTAATTTGACTGAATTTCCCTTATACTTACATGGATTACTTTTATCTGGGGGTGCCACTCTGTATATTGATTGCTATGTTAACATTTTGTTGGGAATGTTTAATCCCAAAAAATAATTTTGTACACCTAGTTACTCTTCCATGTAATTAAGACACCTCAAACATTAATATACTTAAGGTAATGTATCTGTGAAATTTGGTGAATATTTTGATTTTTACTTTTTGTATTTTTTATTATGCTTATATTTTGTATTTTAATGGCACACTTTAGTTTTCTCAATATCAGCTATTTTTAAAGCTCCAGGAAGGCATCTAAATGTCCCAGTGCGGGTGAGCATTCTTTGCTAAACTTCTTCGCTACAGCTTTGAAATACATTTTTCATTTTCACTGGCTTTGATTTTGGTCTCTTACAGGGAATTTTCCTTCAGAAAGCTTGTGAGTTGACTCTACTGAAATGAATTCGATATATCAAACTGAAATGCTGCGAATCTGACACATGTTTTGCTTCCAAACAGAGAAATACTTTCAGTGTTCTATAATTCTGTAATCTTGCCAGGTTATTTCAGTGTTCCAGTTATAAATTAGGCATTGTTTAGGTAGTCAACCGATTTTAAATTATTTGTTAGTCTATAGTGGAGCCATAACAAGCAGATATTTTATGAATTTTATGTATGAATCTGCAAAAGTGCATAGTGTAGAGCAGTGTTTTTCAACCTTTTTCATGACATGACCCCCCTAGTATCAAAAAATATTTTGCAACCCTCCAACCCTTTTTTTCACGTATGTTAAAAATATATAATCCATACAACAATTTTAGGCTTTTGCGTTATTAGGATTCGGATATAAATATATAATTAAGTACATTAAACATAGAATTTGAAATTGAATACATGGCCAATTGATACAAACAAATACAAACATATTGTTGGGGCCAAGACTCCCAGCACCATTTGTTGGTAACACTCAGAACTAGTACAGGTTCTGCGAAAGCTCCACAAGTTTCGAGACATTTCGTTACGCTTTGAGATGATTCTCGCTAGAATGTGCTGGCCTATAAATAGGGCGGTCAACCGCAGCCACAACAGTTGAGTGCAAGACCGCGAAGCAAGTGGAATCGGAAGCAAGACCGCCATAAGTGGAAACAATTTGGAAGTGAAACTACAGTGTTATACGGACTGTGTGTAAGGTGCCTTGGAGTTAGAATAATTGTAAAGTGATTTGTGAGCGTGAGACACGTGTGGTTGAGTTGTTTGTTATAATTGAAAATGGTTAAATTCCTGAAAAGATCATCAGAATCATCAATGCCTAGTGGGAGTAGTGGAATAAAGAAACTACGTTGTTATGACAATTATTTGAAATTTGGGTTTACCGTGATTAAGAATAAACCATAGTGCGTAATTTGCTTGGAAATTTTGTCAAGAGAAAGCATGAAGCCATCGAAGTTGGTACAGCACCTAAGCACAAAACATCCTAATGAAAAAAAATAAACCCATGGAATTTTTTGAGTGAAAATTAAGAGCTCTTGAACATCAAAAAACTGCTATGGGACAAATGTCCAACCTAAATGAGAAAGCATTGCTCGCTAGCTATTGAGTAGCTTTTCATGTGGCTAAAGCAGGAAAACCTCACAGTATAGCCGAAAATTTGATTTTACCAGCGACTTTAGATATAGCAAAGATTATGTTTGGCAAGCAAGAGGTCGAAAAGCTCAAAGGTACCTCTCTCTGACAATACCATCCAATGCAGGATAAGAATATGGTGACTGACATTTGTGATCAAGTCATAGAAAAAGTAAAGAAAACTTCTTTTGTGTCCTTGCAATTTGATGAATCAACAGATATTGCGGGTTGTGCGCAGTTTGTAGCTTTTGTGCATTCTGAATCCAATGAAACATTAATGGAAGAAATACTATTTAGCAAGGCACTTTCCATGAATACTACAGGACAGTGCTTGCATGACATATTCCTTGAAGCTATGCAAGATATGAAAGTTGATTGGTCATAAAAATGCATTGCCATTTGTAGTGACAGAGCAAAAGCCATGACTTGTGCAAAGAGTGGATTTATTGCTAGACTGAAAGAGCAGATGCCAAACACTTGTTGGATGCATTGCTTTCTCCATCGCCAAGCTCTTGCAGCCAAAACCTTGCCACAAGAATACAGTCAAGTTCTAATTATTATTATTATTATTATTATTATTATTATTATTATTATTATTATTATTATTATTATTATTATTATTATTATTATTATTATTATTATTATTATTATTATTATTATTATTATTATTATTATTATTATTATTATTATTATTATTATTATTATTATTATTATTATTATTATTATTATTATTATTATTATTATTATTATTATTATTATTATTATTATTATTATTATTATTATTATTATTATTATTATTATTATTATTATTATTATTATTATTATTATTATTATTATTATTATTATTATTATTATTATTATTATTATTATTATTATTATTATTATTATTATTACTATTACTATTACTATTACTATTACTATTACTATTACTATTACTATTACTATTACTATTACTATTACTATTACTATTATTATTATTATTATTATTATTATTATTATTATTATTATTATTATTATTATTATTATTATTATTATTATTATTATTATTATTATTATTATTATTATTATTATTATTATTATTATTATTATTATTATTATTATTATTATTATTATTATTATTATTATTATTATTATTATTATTATTATTATTATTATTATTATTATTATTATTATTATTATTATTATTATTATTATTATTATTATTATTATTATTATTATTATTATTATTATTATTATTATTATTAAAATAAGATTTGTAGCTTTCCTGGCGACGAACATATTCAAGATGCTCTCATCTCATCCTGAAGATCGGAGAGATGTACACTCCCGAAACGTTGATGTCTTTTCATCACTACACCTGGCTTGAAGCCCGAGAGCATCTTGAATATATTATTATTATTATTATTATTATTATTATTATTATTATTATTATTATTATTATTATTATTATTATTATTATTATTATTATTATTATTATTATTATTATTATTATTATTATTATTATTATTATTATTATTATTATTATTATTATTATTATTATTATTATTATTATTATTATTATTATTATTATTATTATTATTATTATTATTATTATTATTATTATTATTATTATTATTATTATTATTATTATTATTATTATTATTATTATTATTATTATTATTATTATTATTATTATTATTATTATTATTATTATTATTATTATTATTATTATTATTATTATTATTATTATTATTATTATTATTATTATTATTATTATTATTATTATTATTATTATTATTATTATTATTATTATTATTATTATTATTATTATTATTATTATTATTATTATTATTATTATTATTATTATTATTATTATTATTATTATTATTATTATTATTATTATTATTATTATTATTATTATTATTATTATTATTATTAACATTGTAAATTCTATTAAAGGAAAAGCATTGCAGACCCGATTGTTTCGAATCATTTGTGAAGATATGGGGACACTGCACTGCAATTTACTTTACCATACAGAGGTTAGGTGGTTATCAAAAGGCAAAGTACTGACCAGAGTTATGGAACTTCACACTGGACTATTAGTATTAGCAAGACAAGTCACATTACTCTGAATTCATTTCTGATCCGGAATTCCTTTTGAAATTGGCTTTTCTGTCTGACTTATTTGAGCATTTATAACTTGAATAAAAGTCTTCAAGGGCGGGGTGAAACTGTCATTACAGCAAAAGACAAACTCCATGACTTTATAAAAAGAATTGATTTGTGGTCATCATCTATAAATCAAAACAACCTTGATTCATTTTCGTCGACATAGTCTTTCATTAAAGAAGTCGGAAGCGAGATAAACATCAACATATACATATATGGTATGTGTTATTACTTCTCAGTGCAAGAGATATTGGATAGCACTGGGCAAAGATGGATCTTAAATCCGTTTTTAAATGCAGCTATAAATGAGGCAAATTTAGCAACTAAGCTCAAAGAGAATCTGCTGGAATTATCTGCCGATGGGATGTTACACTTGGAATTCAAGTCTGAAAATTTGGATACCTTTTGGTTAAAAAGAAAAACAGAATACCCATATGGTAATTATTATTTATTTATGCCAACAAACTTACTGTTGGTGTTTTTAAACACACAAGCCGTGTGTGGGCAAAGTTTGAGAGGTAGAACTGGAATTTAAAAATTCAATGCCACAACTGGGATTTGAACCACAGTTCAATGCCACAACTGGGATTTGAACTGTGGTTCAAATCCCAGTTGTGGCATTGAATTTTTAAGTTCCAGTTCTACCTCTCAGAATACCCATAATTAACAACTGAGGCTTTGAAGTGTTTGATTCCATTTTCTACCTCGTTCTAGTGCAAGTTGGCATTTTCATCAATGGCCCAAATAAATAGTAAACTAAGAAATTGCTTAAATTTGGAAAATGATTTAATACTTAATGTGGCAAAAACAGATCCATGATGGGAGAATTGATTGAACAAACTCAAGCGCAACCTTCACATTAAAATGAACGGGTACTCAAAGATTTTATTTTTTGTTAATGTGCTTGTATAAATAACATGAGTGTCTTTTGTTGACTTTTTCTTAATATATCTACCTTTTTAAAATTTGTTGATTTTGTTACTGAGTTCTCTCGATCTCTCACGACCCTCCTACAGAGGCTTTGCAACCCACAGGTTGAAAAACACTGGTGTAGAGGTTAGCTCTGCTAAGAACAATAAATTTCTAAATTTTGTGAACAATGAGAAGGTGAAAGGGAAGTTTTCATGTTAAGAAACAACCAAGCAAACTTAAAATTCTCAAAAAAATATGCTACTGAGGCCAAGAAGAAAGCAGTAGAGGGTCCCACATATGGTGCTAGGGAATTTTAAGTAGATTGGATTGAGGTTAAGTACAAAAACATGCTGTTAAACTTTAAAATTAATTTTTCTCAGTTCTTTTTTTTTTTTCAGCTGTTTTTACTATTCAAAATGCTCCTTGAACCCTAGATTATAACTTATTAGCTTGAAATTTTCAGGAGCCCTTCAGAGATTAAGGTATTAAATTTTTTTTTCGCACTAGTTAAAAAATATTAAATAATTGTGCTGAAATTAAATATTTTTCATAACTCATACTGAAAAAAATTGAAAATATTGATAAATAGTATACAAAACATTTTTTTTTCTCTTAAACTAATTAAATCCAAGCAATTTTGGTATGACAATTTCTTTGTATTTGTATACTGAACTCAAATTAAAAATTTAGGAGAGATACAATTAACTGCAGGTTTCAAGGGTCATTCCATATGAGCATATCAAAAAGTGATTTATTATTAATAAATATATTGTCACCGCGCCCGCCGCATCTAATTGCCGACAACAGCAGTGTCACCCATCGCATTATTGTCGGCACTACGGCAAAGGAGCCGAAGGAAAGAGACAGAGAATGGCCGCATTGTTGGGGCGCTTGCCGAAAGAGAGAAAAGGATAGAGGCTTCTGGAGTCTTCTACTTTGTATCTCACCGCAATAACTGAACGTTCCTGAAGCTTCCAGAATAGTGCCTGGGAGATATAAATAGCGGTAAAGTGCGACAGAAGGGAGTCAGTATGTGAAGCGTTGAGTAGTCGTGCCGACGGAGACGGACAGACGATGTGAAGCGTTGTGCAGACGGAGAAGAGTTAGTTCTTTGTGTTACGAGTTCGGAGCCGTGCTGTTGGAGAATTGGAAAAGACTTTCTTGTTGTTGCAACGAGTGTACAAAGTTACTGTTTACGGAAATAAAAGTGTTTCTTTATCTCGACTACATCTGTCTTCTTTACTTCGCACCCAACCAAAAAAAGTCACAATATTAATAATTTAAAAATAGTTTGACATATGATATTAAAATTTTATGTATACTATTTCTTTATGTTCTGAGTATGTGGAAAAAATTCAAAGCAATCAGAAGAAAATTGTGGATTTTTAACTTTTCACAGATTTATTGCCCTAATATAAAATGGAGAAATTAAATTAAACTTGCTTTCAATTATAAAAATTGCTATAACAATGACATTTTTATTGATTATGTGTAAAAGAAAATTTTAACAAGCCCCATACTTTTCTTTTTTTACTCATATACTTAAAAACTAATTAGTAAATTCAAATGTTCCATAGATAAATTGGTACGTCAACCAAGTACAACTGAGTATTTACCTGGGATGTTGCATGCTGATTCACCTGTTGGATTATTGCCCCAGTTTCCATCATGGTCATTGGTATGTTTGGGTCCATCATCACTTTATTCTCATAATTTGGGTCTCCAAGATCAACAACAAGCAGGTCTTCTGGGAGGATCAGCGTATCTCCTGCCCTGGGATGTTACTGTTAGATTGGAACACCAAAGGTAATACATATACATTGCAGATTTTCTGAATTCACACCATGGTCAGAATTCAACCATGTTACCTCAGTTTTTCAGGATATTTCATTTTATCTCATGAGAATGCACAAATAGCATGTGGCTTGAGAAAGAAGTACTTAATTATCTTTTAAACAGAGGAAAGAAAATTCTTAGCCATCGAATTACTTTCACATTAATTAAACCAGTTGATAGCTGAATAAAACATGACACAGTAGTGTTTTATTTTGTTATTCTTTATTAGGCATATTTTATTTAGTGAAGTGCCTTAGGTGACATTGTATTATGACAAAATCGAATTTTGCAACAAAGTGATTAAAAAAAACCAAAGAAAAAGGAAAGTAAGTAAAAATCAGAAACATGTGAAAAGTTGATGTGTAGGAGAATGGAATCTGTGAAATGGGGTATCTCTGCACAGAATACATAAATACGTATTTTTAGAATAATTAAAGATTCTCAAAACTGACTTTCAATTATTTGTTTTAGGTGCCCTTGCGACAAGGAAAAGGTACAAGTTATGAACACATAATATGCATTTAACATATTGTATATATTAAATGCATAGATCTCCTTAGTAAGACAAGGTGAAAGCCATTTTCACTTTAATTGACATAATATTAAACATAGTGCACCTAGCGTGCACCCACATATATTCCTAACCATACTGGAATTAGCCCTTAGTAGCACTAAACACCATGACAAAACCATAATACTGTATGTGACTTTAATATTGAATTTCAAAGTTAATCAAAAGCCTCATTAAAACTCTTAAATCTATTAACATTGTATAATTTGGAGCCAACAACTCACTCCCCAGCTTGGGTCACAAATACATCAACACCTATTGATCAAATATTTGCTAACAAAGATGCTAGTCTATGCAACAAAGAAGTTCTTAATATGGGTTTTGGAGACCATAGAGCTCAAATACTGATTCTTTCTATAACAAACAGATATTCACAATCAACAGAACTAGAAAAGAATTTTTAGTGAAACATTCAATACTTCATTCATAAACTCAGCAGCAAAGCATGAGAAGAAATGTATAGCTTAAGTAGTCTGTCAGAAAAATTTGAATCATTCCTACATACACTACAACATTATTTAAATGTAACCTTTCCACTAAAAACAATAAAAATGTTCTCAAAAAGGAATAGTAAGCCCGGATTACCCAAGGTATAAAAAGGTCTTGTGAAACTAAACATCATTTGCATAATTTATCAAAAACATATCTGCTAATCCCAGAAGATCAAAATTATATCAAGAAATATTCATCAATTTTAACTAAAGTAATTAGAGAAGCAAAAAGACAGGCAAATGGTTCACTCATAAATAATGCAAGCAATAAAACAAAAGCAATATGGAAGGTAATTAAAAAGGAAACAGGCGTTGAGCACAATATTAATTTGCTCATAAATTCAAAAAAAGTGCTAGATCCGAATAAATTAGTGTACAGTTTAACACTTATTTTAGTAATATAGCTGAAAATCTTCTAAAACATGCTACAGTAAACAATTCCACTTCCACAGTGAAAAGTCAACATGCAGTTCATAAATCCTTACCTCAACAAATGAAAAAATTTTACAGATCACAAAGGATCTTAAACCAAAATACTCTGCTGGTAATTATTATTTGTTTATGCCAACAAACTTACTGCTGGTGTTTTTAAACACACAAGCCGTGTGTGGGCAAAGTTTGAGAGGTAGAACTGGAACTTGAATGAATGAATGAATGAATGAATTTTATTTGTACCAATTCTTTTACATAACTTTTACAATTATCCTACTCTAACCTAAACTACATACAAATTTTACATAACCTTATTGCTACCTTGGTTTGCATGGCACCCAGGCCATTTGCCTCCCAGGTAGCTCTGATCAATCTATTCCATCTTATATTAATTAATTGTCCCTCTCCCCCACTCTGCCTTCTTCATTTACACTCTTTACTTTTCTTGCCCATTTTTCTCTTACTTTCTTCAAAAACTCACCTATACTTCTAACCTTCCTTTCCTCTTTCACTGTTAACATTTTTATGGCTACCATTTTCCCCTCTATTTTTTCCCATTTTTTCTCCCAAACCTTTTTCCTCCATAATGCTAATTCCTTACATTCTGTCAAATAATGTTCTATACTTTCTTTCTCACCGCACATTTCACATATTCCTATTTTACCGCTTCTTGTCCCTCTTAAAAATATTGCTCCTGTTCTCATCCACGCTAGTCCTTCTTTTTCCTGTCTGTTACAATAATCCACATATGGTTCTCGCCCCCATCCTCTTTTTATTTGCTTGTAGAATTGTAATGATTTCTTGTTTTCTAAACTTCCCCATATCTCTTGCCTTTCTATGTCTTCTACCCTACACTTTACTAGTTTATCTACATTACTTTCATTTCTTTCTTCAAGTTTCCATATATCTCCCATTCCTATTTTCTCCATAATTTTTCCAACCCCTGCCCACCAACTGTTTTCATTCTCTAGATTTTTTTGTTGCTTCATACACAATTTTAAAATTTCTCCATCTTCTTTAACCAAACATTTATACCAAAATTTTATTATTCTCTCCATTATTATTCCTTTCCTTCTTGTTTTCCCAAGCTCTACCAAGGCCACTTCTCTTGGCGCCGATCTCGGTAGTCCCAATAATTCTTTGCAGAACATTCTATACATATGATCTACCTTCTTGTTTATATCTGTGGCCCCCCAGATCTCTACTGCATAAAGCATTTTTGATTCCACTACTGCCTCATACATCCTTTCCAGCCACTTGGTTGTCATCTCTAACTTGTATTTGCAAATTCTGACTCCTGACATTGCAGCTCTCCCTTTTGCTTCTATCTTTCTTCCATGTGCCTCCCACTCTCCTCTGTTATTTAGCCTCACTCCCAAGTATTCAAAATCTTTGACCACTTCTAATCTTTTCCCATTTAATACCCACCTCTCCTCTTTTCTCAATTTAAATCCCTTTTTGAAAACCATGACCTTGGACTTGTTTATATTTATCTTTATTCCCCATTCCTCACAAAATTTTTGCACCTCATTTATTGCCCTTTGTAATCCTACAATTGTTATAGATCCTACCACTAAATCATCAGCATATAGCAATCCTGGTATTTCCTTATTCGCTATTACAGGACAGTGTTTGTTCGCTTTTTGGATTTTATCTATTATATCGTCTATGAATAAATTAAATAATATTGGACTAAGTTTACATCCTTGCCTCAAACCAATTGCTTGTTCCGTCATTTCTGTGATTTCATTCTTTCCCCATCTTATACAAAACTTTATCCCATTATATATTTTTTCTACTTCCTTTATAAAATTTTCGCTCACCCCCTTTCTTCTTAATTTCCATGAAAGAGCTCTCCTGTTTATTGTATCAAATGCCTTCTCAAAATCTGCAAAAAACATGTATACTCTTCCTCTCTTTTTACTAAGGTATTTATCTATTATTGTTTTTATTATAAACACATTATCTACTGTTTGCCTCCCTTTTCTAAAGCCTGCTTGAAATTCTGTCAGCTTCCTTTCCTGTTCTGCCCAGTTTTTTAATCTTTCTGCCAGTATCCCGGTGTAAATTTTTCCTAAAATAGATAGCAGACTTATTCCTCTGTAGTTTTCTGGCTTGTTTGGTCCCCCCTTCCCTTTATATATAGGTACTATCATACTTATTTTCCAACTTTCCGGAATATCCTCACTTTCTTTTATTTTGTTTAATACCTTTGTCATTATTTCTAAACCCTTTTCTGTTTCTCCATATGTTTTCCAAAATTCCCCTGGTATTCCATCATACCCTACTGCCTTTTCTTTTTTTATACCTTTTATTTGCTGGTAGACCTCTTGCACTGTAAATTTATCATCTAATTTGTCATTTGTTGTATCTATTTTTCCTATTTCGGTTATTTCTAGTTTTGTATTTTTTCTTTCCCCAATCAAATCTCTAAAATATCTCCGCCATTCATTTGGTGTAATCTCATTTTTGACCTCCCCCTTCTTACTGGTCCTTCTTACTACCTCCCAAACTTTTTTACTGTCTTTTCCCTCTATAGCCTCCTTAATAATTTTCCCCATATTTTCCTGCCATTCTTTCCTCTTCACCTCTAGTAGATTTTTATATCCCCATTTCTTAATCATCAGATTTTTTCTATCTGCTTCCTCTCCTGTTCTCCTCCATCTAGTAAGTTCTTTGAGCACTTCCTTTTTTTCTGCCTGACACTCTTCATCGAACCACCCCCTATTTTTTTGTTTCCTATTCTGCCTTACTTCCATTTCCCTCCCTGCTCTTGTTAGTAGTAATTCTAATAGCTGTAATGCTTTTTCTGCATTTTCTTCCCCTATATTTACCACTATTCCTCTTTCTAAGATTTGCCCTACCGTCGATTTTATATCTTGTACGAAACCTTCTCTTTGTTCCTCCCTCCATTTAAATGTTTTTACCCTAATCACTTGTGTGTTTTCCTTTTTTTGCACCTGCTGCTCTACATTTACTCTCATAAGTATGTCAATTAATAGTGGGAAATGACCACTGTTCGTACATAAATTTGTGACCCTAAAGTTCGTTACCATATAATTAATATTATTCGACCACAAAACGTAGTCAATCACACTTTGACCATTTATATTTATAAAAGTATACTCCCCTTGCTCATCCTCCCCATATTTCCCGTTTAAGATATCTAGTTCATTTAACTCACAAAACTCAATAAATTTTCCGCTTCCCCTATCCTCCGTTTTGTCCTTGCTGTGCCTTAGACTGTCTCTTTTTTGTAACACTTCGTTTACGCCCCACTCCTCCGTTAGATTTACATCCTTTTCCCCTATTCTTACGTTGAAATCACCCATAACTGGAACTTAAAAATTCAATGCCACAACTGGGATTTGAACCACAGACCTTCCGCTTACCGGGCGGATGCTCTACCACTGAGCTATTGTGACAAACTGCCAGAATGGCATTAAATTCTCAAACCAGTTCATATTTCTCCTGGTAAACCACAAAGGCAGTCTCACATCAGAGACAAATTACCCCAATGGTGACTTACTATTGTAAGTACTTTATATCCCAGGATTAATAACCTTCAGATTGTAATTATTATTTATTTATGCCAACAAACTTACTGTTGGTGTTTTTAAACACACAAGCCGTGTGTGGGCAAAGTTTAAGAGGTAGAACTGGAACTTAAAAATTCAATGCCACAACTGGGATTTGAACCACAGATCTTCCGCTTACCGGGCGGATGCTCTACCACTGTGCTATTGTGACAAACTGCCAGAATGGCATTAAATTCTCAAACCAGTTCGTATTTCTCCTGGTAAATCACAAAGGCAGTCTCACATCAGAGACAAATTATCCCAATGGTGACTTACTATTGTAAGTACTTTATGTCCCAGGATTAAATAACCTTCAGATGGTAAGAAATATGAACTGGTTTGAGAATTTAATGCCATTCTGGCAGTTTGTCACAATAGCTCAATGGTTAGAGCAGCCGCCCGGTAAGCGGAAGGTCTGTGGTTTAAATCCCAGTTGTGGCATTGAATTTTTAAGTTCCAGTTCTACCTCTCAAACTTTGCCCACACACGGCTTGTGTGTTTAAAAACACCAACAGTAAGTTAGTTGGCATAAATAAATAATAATTACCATCTGAAGGTTATTTAATCCTGGGACATAAAGTACTTACAATAGTAAGTCACCATGTCTCTGATGTGAGACTGCCTTTGTGGTTTATCTGGAGTAATACGAACTGGTTTGAGAATTTAATGCCATTCTGGCAGTTTGTCACAATAGCTCAATGGTTAGAGCAGCCGCCCGGTAAGCGGAAGGTCTGTGGTTCAAATCCCAGTTGTGGCATTAAATTTTTAAGTTCCAGTTCTACCTCTCAAAACCAGTAAATCATTTCAAATCATGTCTCAATGCACATCTAATTAACCACTGCTTTTATTCCATCGATGATTATCTCAAATGTAAGCGTTAGCCATAAAGCTTTGAGTAGAAATGTATGTTTGAGTGTTTGTTTATATTTTGATGTGTCCAATACTGGATGTCTCTAGTACATTGTACATAACCTCATAGTTTGTAATGCTAATCTTGACTTGTCACCAATTTATAAGCATTAGCTCAACAATGTAAATGTTATATGAAGAATAAATGAAATATATGAAAAAATATTTCTGATTTAAATTTAATAGTGCTATATTTCTCCGCTGCATTTTAATATTAGCTGGAATATTTATATGTTATAAAAAAAATATCAAATGTGCAAAAATTAGTTGTTTTATTAGAAAAAATGCTAACTGCTCTAAACCCCAGAAAAATGTTATAAAGAGGTTTTATTATACTTACCTTTAATTTATTTATTCTATTGTTTATGTATTCTTGGTCTGAAAACTGTATACCGCTGCCGCTGTAAGTTTGCACTTGATAGCTAGCAGTTATGTTGGTGCACTCACAGAATAACAGATGAAAAGCGTCATCCGTAAAACTTCCTGAGCCAATCACAGGGCACCATTCCGGTCAGTCGGTCACAAAGCAGTAGCGGGAGAGGGAGACCCTCTGTTGCCTGATATCACTGCTTCCAGCCATGTGCTTAAGTTTGTGATTTCTGTGATTTGTGTCTATACTCTGTACATCAAGAGATTAGAGGAGATGTAAACAAAGCACCAGTTTGTATCACTCTGCGGCCACGTGCATTCTCAATGATGCAACACAGTTACTGCTACGCGTAGGTATAATATGCATTTTACAATACTAAAAGAGTATATTTACTTGATCCAAATAACATGTAGCACATGGAAATTAACTGCTAGTTACGTCATCTCTGTTCACAGTAACACTTTTTCATTTACTGCTCACAAACTCGAAACCAGTCTCCTGAAGCAGCTTGTGGAGGGAAAGTTTGAGAGGTAGAACTGGAACTTAAAAATTCAATGCCACAACTGAGATTTGAACCACAGACCTTCCGCTTACCGGGCGGCTGCACTACCACTGAGCTATTGTGACAAACTGCCAGAATGGCATTAAATTCTCAAAGTTCATTTTAAATCTGGAAGATTGGGATCAGAGTTAACTGCCAACAGCATTTTGTTTAAGGTAGGGGTTCATTGTTAACAAAGAACTGGTGAACTTTTTGACGGATTGCAGATCTCACAAATTCGTAGCAAACTACATCCAATATTTGCCTGACATGCGGTCGCTTTTTGCTGGGAGTTCTGACTTCACCAACTGAGGATTTTTCTTTGCGTGTGCTGTAAGTACTTGCAACTGTCACACTGGTAAACTCGGATGTTAATTTCATCACATCTTCGATAGCAAGTTCGGGATATTTCTTGCAGAACTTGTTAAGCACGTTCAATATTATTGTCTTTTCACCACTTTGCAACGGTTTGCCGCACTTATGTTTCACAATACTCACTTGTTCCGCTTGTTACTGTCATACTGAATAATGCGCGTGCAGAATGAATTAGGCTAGTTACAGATTCACTTAACTGTGTATTCTTATACTTTTAACTATGCTTAGTACACTTAGTTCGTGCTTTAGCAAACATTAAGTGAGATTTCAGACCTTAGTATCAGTATTTCTTCAATGGACTATTTGTTGTTGGCGAGTTTTTATTATGTTATTGCTGATAATGTTGTTGGTGTTTATTTACTTATATTTATTCTTTATTTTGTATAATGTTTATATAAATTATTCATAATGTATACATAAAATTTAATGTTCAAGATGGTGTATCAGAAGAGACACCATTTGCCGAGTGATTCACAAAGTGAAAATCTTAATACATCAAGGTGTGCCACTGAACAGCCAAACATTGGAGTTATTAAGAAGAACGAGGGGAAAAGAGAAGGAATACATGGATATCCATGGGCATCCCTCTATTCTTGCTGATAAGGTTATAGAACGGACTGCAAGAGCACTTGGATTAAGCAGAAGAACCGTAATCAGGGAGTAGTGCTTCAAGAGATGGAAGACAAGGTTGCTGAACTGTCTGGAATGCAGCAGGTGTTTTTGTCAACTCCAGGGAAGAAAAGGAACTGCATAAGCAGTACAGAGCTTGATGCGTTCGAAATAGACGCCATTCGAAGGCATATTTACACCTACTATGGTTGAAAGCAGTACCCAACCGTACAGAAATTACTTTTCACCAGGGGCAAAACAGCGCAGAAAGCGGTGTTGAAAAGGTAAATGGACGCAAAATGCTGCAGGAAAAGCCACACAGGGGTGGCGCGAAATGCGTTTTTGCATAAAATCCTAGTCAAAGACCTCCACAAAATTGTGTGGCTAGACAAAACATGAGTCAATGCAGAGATACCATAACAGAACACCTGCATTTACCTTCAATTATTAGTAATAACAAAGTAGTTTACTGTTCTGCATTCATAACTTACGTGCATTGTGTATGTGGTTCTGTGACGGGATAGAAAGCTACGTCGTCTGCTATGGTGTATTAGCAACTTTGACAACATCAGAAGCACAGAATAGCCAACTTGATGCAAATTCATGCGAGCTGTCAAGTGCAAACTTACGGTGGCCAGGGTATATGAGTTACTCAGTTTAATGTGTGTGTATAGGAAAGTAAAAGGGCTATAGGCAGATGTTTGATGTAACTGATTTATATTTTAAGTCCTAAATATAAAAGAGCAATTGTTTCTGAATGGCTTTTTGTTTTGTTTAGGGATCGAGGCTGTGGGTGGCCAACTGTAGGCGATCAATACAGAGGTAAGATGCAGCCAGGTAGTCAGCATCCAGGAACACTACTCCGTGGCCGTAAAGGGAAGGGTGGAAATAAAGGTAATTCATTAAGAACAATGAAAACTGTCAAGAATGAAAATTTTAACTGTGTTGCTTAGTTTAGCATGCATTTTGTATGCACATTTATATTAATTTTCATATAATGGTGCAGCTTAAATATTCTGGATACAGGATGTATTCTCATACTAAACAGATTTATTCTCCTAGTCAAAAAATGGTTTAAGCAAACAGCCTTTTACTCTAGAAGAATATATGGAGTGTAATATCCATACCTCAGAAATTATGTGATTCTTTCATGTACTGTTTTGATATGTATACTTTACGTGTAGCATTACTGTGATCATGTTATTTTACACACCTGATATATCCAATATCATGTATTTGATTGAAGGATGAATAAATTGATTGATTGATTGATTGATTGATTGATTGATTGATTGATTGATTGATTGATTGATTGATTGAATTTGCTATAAATTGGGGATGGGAATTCAGCGACAATATTTTGCAATAGTATTACTGATGATAAGCTGAACCTCTTCTGATATAGTTTTTCATTCTGAGTAATATTGATTTCTAAGCAGTATAGCATGCTTTATTCAGCATTTAAAATTTTTTACAATCTTATGACCACATCATATCAATAAATTAATATAATAGGTGTGTACAACAAATATTTAAAGTGAAACATAGTATTTAAGATATAATGTAATGAGCATTATACAGGTGTCCCCAACTTTTAGAATCAAAATTACACAGATAATAGAGACTTCTAAATTGAGCATTTTGACATAAGGAACCATTGGTCAAAAATTAATATTTTGAATAACAATTCAGTTCAATTTTATTGCATCCAGTAGACTATTTCAAATAGTATCCGGCATTGTCAGTTTATATTTAAATCATATAATTAACAGAAATTGCACACATACAAATAATGACCATTAAAAATTTATATTTAATCTTTACAATAAAATGTGTTTTTACAAAAAGTTATCTAGCATTAGCTAACAACAACAAAAAGTTATCTGTATCATGAAAGGCTCAATTACTTAATTAGTTTTTTAGTTGTTTATTGAATAGAGAACCTGTTTCTTGCTTAATTGCAGCTGGTAACTCATTGTAAAATGTTTTTCCAATTGCTAATGAATTTTTATCAAAAAACTTCTTTCTTTTTCCATCCCTATACATATTATCTTTAGTTCTCGTATCATATTCATGTACATTGCTATTAGTTTTTACTGTGATTTACTTCTAATATAATAATCTTAAAAATATATGAGACCACGTTTAAAATTCTTTCATTTTTAAATACTTCCCTACAGGAATCCCTGAATTGTAATGAACGTATAATTCTTATACACCTCTTTTATATTATTAATAATCGTTTTAAATGGTCTTTACACATTGTACCCTATAATTCAATACCATAATTCAATTGAAAATGTGTAATTCCTTAGTATATCAATTTCAGGTTGCATTTATCCAAATAAAATGCCATATTAAGGAAATTGAAGCTATTAACAGTGAAGCAACAAGATTCTAAAGTAAGAACAAATTAGAAACTAAAAACTTCACTTATCTTAGTGGTTAAAAAAAATAACTTGCAATATTACTAAGATAAGTGAAGTTTTTAGTTTCTAATTTGTTCTAACTTTAGAAAAAGCCATATATTTCAACAAATAGATACCCTGACTAATTTTATTACATACATAATTTACATGTGTTGTCCATGATAAAGTTTTATTAATATATAGACTAAGAAATAAGTGATCATCAGTTGTGACCACTTCCTGATTTCCAATATTGATTATCATATAATTTATTAATTTTAAAATACATCACTCTTGTCTTATCTACATTATTAACTAGATTATTATTAGCATAAAATTTTAGTATTGCATCTTTACCTGTCTGCACATTTGTAATTAATCCCCTGGCTTTTTCCCCCAACATAAAATTGAAGTGTCATCAGCACTTGACACAGTTTTAACATGATTAATATAAGGTATATCATTAGTATATAGTGTAAATAATGAAGGTCCAAGCACAGACCCTTGTGGTACCCCATATTTTACGGTTACTAATGTTGATTCATAATTTATTTCTATTTCATTAGTTTTAAATAATATTTTAGTATTTAATTTAAAAGGTGAGTCAATTAATAACACTAAACAACACTTACATTTATAATTTTCCGGAACGCGTTTTGGAGGTTAACTTTCCTCCATTATCAGCCGGACAGTAACTGGGTTTTCATGGTGCGGATGGCGATACTTCTTGTGATAACGGTTCAAGGAACTTGCTGAAAATATCTTTCTGGGGAATGTCGAAATTAAATACTCAGTTTCTATTTTTTAAAATGAAGATTTGTTCCCATGTGGACAGCTCTTGTTTTCCGGTTATGTGTTTGAGAAGTTTTGGTTCTGGCTTTATGTCATGATTTTTTGTCCAAAAGTGAAAGGCAACTGCTGATTTTTGCAATTGTTTGCTCTTGATGTTCCTAATGTGCCCCTTAGATCTAATTTCTAAATTTCTTTTGGTTTTTCCTATGTATACTTCATTACAATCACTGCATTCAATTCGGTATATGCCGGATTTTTTGTTAGGTGGAATAGCATCTTTGATGTTTGAAAGCAGCAGGTTTTTTATGGAGTAATGGTTTTTTTTTAATTTATCAAAGGCCCATGGATAATATGTTGTTAGCTAATGCTGGATTTCTGACAATGAAGTCATTAATCCTCTTGCTCTCCAATATTTTTCACTGATGGATGAGGCACTAGAAGTGGCGGGGCATATTTGAAGGTTGTCTCGATCCATTTCCTCTTGCAGACCACATAGAGGACAGAGTGGTGAAGAATATATCCCAATTCTGTTTAAATGTTTTGCCACACAATCATGTCCTGTAATCAACCTGAAGGTTGCAACTGCTGTTTTTCGAGAATACTCAGGAATTACTGTTTGAATGTTTTGTAGTTCCCATCTTTTATTTTTTGATTTTTCATAGTAATATTTTTCAATAATTTTTTTGAATTCAGAGTTGACTAATCTTTTAGCTGCATAAAATGGTAGATTAACTATTGATTTCTGCACATTGCCGGTACCCTTTTTTGCAAGAAAATCAGCTTTCTCATTACCACTCAGTCCACAGTGAGCTGGTATCCATTGGAAGACGAGGTGTTTTTGAAGTGCTGTTAGATGGGTAAGGATTTTCCAACATTCTATAATTGTTTGGTTTTTTGGTGACACTTGGAAGTAATTGCTATAATTGCTGCCCTGGAATCTGAGAGAATAACTGCTTGCTGAAAATGTGAAATTCTGTACAAAAGATTTTCTAGGGCCATTCGATTTAATGTAATTTTTGTTTCTGTTGCTGTGAGAGTTGTAGTTTCTTTTAGTAATTTTTTGTTTTCTGCTCGTTTTACTTTTTTATCTACTAATTCTTTAGGGAAGCCGTTTTTTTTTTTTTTTTTTTTTTTTTTTTGTGCTATTTCAATTATTTTGTAATATTCTGTTTTGTATTCTTCTGCTGGAAGTGGGATGTTCACCAATCTATGTGTTAAACTATTGAAGATTGCTTGTTTGTGGCTTCTTGGATTGTAACTATTAGCTTTTATGTAGTTGTCCGTCTGCGTTGGTTTTCTGTGAATACCGAAGTTTAGGCTATCCTTGTTTTTGATTAATTTTAGATCTAAAAATGGTAATCGATCATCTTTTTCCACTTCCACTGTGAAATTTATGCTTTTGTCCTGTACGTTTAGAAGTTTTAATGCATCACTGATGTGTCTTTTTGGAACTATTGCAAATATATCATCTACGTACCGCTGCCAGAGTTTGAACATCCACGGGAAATCTTTTGTGATCCTTATTTCTAATGAGCTCATGTAAATATCTGCCAAGAATGGTGAGAGAGGGTTGCCCAATGTCCGGTTGATAATGGAGGAAAGTTAACCTCCAAAATGCGTTCTGGAACATTATAAATGTAAGTGTTGTTTAGTGTTATTAATTGACTCACCTTTTAAATTAAATTGATTATAACAACACTGTTTTCAAACCTCTAAGAAAGGAAGATAATATTTTAGTAGTTTGTGACCGGCCTTGTAAATATGATTTAATTAATTGACCTGCAATTCCCCTTATACCAGAGCACCACAATTTTTGTAGTTACAATTGATGGTTAACACTATCGAAAGCTTTAGATAAATCCATAAAGATCCCCATTGCTTGATGATCACTTTCCATTTTGGTAACATCTATAAATTCCATAGCTGCTGTAATTGTGGAATAACTCTTTCAAAATCCATAGTTAGATAAAACATTATTTTTATCCAAGAAACTTATAATTCTATTCCGTATAACTTTTTGAAGAAGTTGGCAAAAGTTGAAGTCAAGGTAATTGGGCTGTAATTGTTTACATTAGTAACATCAGCCTTTTTGTATAGTGCTTTAATAACACCTTTTCTTAAGCAGTCTGGAAAAACGCCTTCAGAAATACAGGCATTTATTAAATGGACTGAGACATTAACCAGTTCTTTACACTGTTTCCAAACATTTGTCGATATTTCATCCCACCCACTTGAGTTTTTACCTTTTAGTTGAGTAATAATATTAATTCAAACTTTGTAACAGGTTTTAAAAACACTGTGCTATCAACACTTTTATTTCCACCAATTGGATCCAATTTTACTGCATTCCGTTCTCATATTTAAGTACAACATTCTTCATTTTTCTATATTTTACTAGCATTAATTACATCCCAAACTTTTATTTTTTACAGAACCTGCCTTATACAAAATATTTTCTGACTTCAATGATTTAAGGGCAGCTTTATATTCTTTCTTGTAATTTAGATATTTGTCATAGTACAATCTCTTACCATACTGCTTATTTAATATGTACATATCCTTCATCAATTCCCTTGTTTTAATAAGATTAGGTGGAAGAATTATTTTATTAGTTTGTTTTGCACTTTTTCATTACCCATTTCAGACATGCATTTTCAAAATATTGATTAAATAAACTATAAAATTTTTCCCTTTTCTCATTTATACAGTCAGTATGAAGCCATTTATACTACGTTTCTGTTGAAGCAACTTTTTAAGTACCTGTATGTTCTTAGTTTTAATTGTTCTTTTTAATACCTATACAGTACCATCACTTTTAATATTAATCATGATTTTCTTATCTATGCCATATGATCAGATACATAACTTTCAAAAACTGTGACTTGAATTCTTCCACTTTCAATATTTGAAGCAATTTGGTCTATAGAGGTAGCTGATGTCAAAGAAAGTAACTCTAGTTTGTTTTTTAATATGCATTTTAATATTGAACATATTCAGTAACTCGGTAAGTTTTCTATGTGCATTATTTTCAGTAATTGAATTTATATTAACATCTCCCATTATTACAATTGTATTATTATTTCCTGAGTATTTTGTCAAAACGGCATCTAAACTATTCAACAAATTTGAAATTTGGTCATTTAGTGGTCTACAAATTCCAAAAAGTAATATATTGCTACACGACAATCTTAAATTCACTTCTACAAAAGCTATTTTGTAACACAAAATTATCTACTGTGCTTTTCAAATGGGAAGGGGTTTGTCGTTGAGCGTCTCCAGGCCGGTAACCAATTGGAGTCCTACTATGTTGTCATATTGCTTTCCCCTTAAGTAGGGCTTGACGCATGCCAAGAAATGTGAAGAGTGGGGGTAATGAGCGTGCAACACTGTGCATGTTGTTGTTAGCTAATGCTGGATTTCTGACAATGAAGTCATTAATCCTCTTGCTCTCCAATATTTTTCATTCATAAAAATTGAAGAGACTTAGCAGTAATAGTAACGCTTTTTAGAGAGCACCATATTTTTATGTTTTGGCGGTTACATCGCTCTCTCACAACCCCCAGAATGTCTGGAGGACCACACCTGTCGTTGGTTTACGGGTCTCACCGACCTGACCGGGAGAGTTATCAAAATAAATTCACCGACCATATCCTCTGATTACCAATCAGAGGACGTGTTACATGCCATGACAGGTCAGCATGTTAGGGGTTAAGAGTTTATAGAGAAATTAGAGAAATGGAGAGGTTGGAAAAATAAAGACTCCCTCGCCCTCAGGAACCCTAATAGCATCGGTGTCGGAAGAGAACAAGAGATGACCAAGGTAAGGTCAGATAGAAAAGTTACAGTGAGGAGCAAAGCACCAGTAAGTGGAAGTAATGTTCTGCTCAGCTTGGGTACCTTGTGGTTGCCATTCACATATCCCCTAGACGGAGACCCCTGAGTAAAATCTTAATTTATGTAGTAGGGTAAACATGCCTAATTCCGTGATACAAAGTTGAACTTCCTACCATGCTTTTATTCCACAATAGATAGGGGTTCTGAAGTATCCAACAGATAGCTGAACAGTTCTACTTTCCTTTCTCAGCAACTGCTGAGTTTGTTTGGCGGCATAATTCACATTTTTTTCCTCCGCGTATTGTTTGATTGTAGCAAGATGAATACTGTACTATTCATTTTGTCATTTTGCTCCTCCATACTCAGAATCATCTTTCTTATGATACTTATCACTTCACTAACATGCAGAATATCTTCTTCCGTGTGCATGTTACTTTGGGAAATTCTTAGCAATGCAGTGGCCAAGGTCAATGCTAGGAATACAGCACCCACAGTGGCCAAGATTCATGCTAGGAGTAGCGTAAAGTATATTCCAGTACTGCTGCTCGAAGAAAATTTTAAACTCAACTTTCAAAAATAAAAAATAAATAAAATGTACTGTATATTTTCAGGGGACATACTTTCCCCCATGTAAAATCCGAATCCATGGTATTTCACACTGTGCTATCTCAGGCTTTAACTGTATTAGAAATACTTAAATAATAAAATAATAAGTCCTGGCACTACAGCCCATGAGGAGCCAAGCCTTACAGCCCAGCTGCTGCGTCCCCCACCTCAGCCTACTACAGGCGTCATTGGTGGGATGCAGTACTGGAGGGTGGTACATGGTCAGCATCCCGATCCCTCCCGACCAGTTATGTGGTCTTCACGACTGGGGCCACTACTTTTCCATCAAGTAGCTCCTCAATTGGTCCCCCTGGGACTAACGAGGTTGAGTGTACCCCGTATTGGACCTCCCAGAGGGGATAAAATCGCCATGCTGGTACCGGGGATTGAACCCAGGTCCTCCACGCCAGAGGCAAGTGCACTACCAACTGTGCTATGGAGGCGGTCTAAATACTTATTTATAGCACTAATTTATGATTTGCTTTTGTTCAACCTTCATTGCTAAAAGTTATTTAAGAACTGAATGTACAATCTTTAATCTCATTAGTCAATAAAATGAACACACGCTAAACTATAGATGTTTTATACATGTGTTAAGAAAGCAAGTGATAAAAAACTAGCAATAAGAAAGTTTAATAACTTACTCAATAACAAACTTAGAACACACTGTTTGTGGCACATGAACAAGGTTTTTAATTACATATGAATATGTAGCACAACAGGCATCCAGGTGACACTCAGTTTCTACCCAGGCATTTACTAGTATGTGTGGAATTAACAGGTGGAGAACCTACTGCTATTTTCTGAATGTACATAGGTAGACAGATTTATTTGTACATTCCTCTTCATATACCTACATACTTTAAATACTTATTTTCTCCTTAATCTATATACAAATAAGAGCCTCTTTCACTTTGACCTCTCCATTACCTGGCTCCCTGGCCTTCCAGATTCTCAAGAGGTCTCCTAATCTTCTAGCTCCCCTCTTCTATTTTTTCTTCCCCCTTTCTTTTGACTTATCTATTCTATTTTTCTTTTGCCTTTCTTATGAAATCTCCCATACTTCTATTTTTCTCTTCTTTGTTTCCTGTCAGCATTTTTTCCTACTATCCTTTTACTAATATTATCCAATTTTCTTTCCCATGTTTCTTTTCTACATTTATCTAGCTTTCTGAATGTAATTCAATCCAAATACATGACAGGAGTGTTGTAAGCAATTTTCATTATGAATCATCAGTAAAAGAAATCCAGAGGGGTTAGGTCTGGAGATCTTGGAGGCCATGCTATGGGACCACCACAATCAATCCAACACTGAGGGAAGCAGATGTTCAAATAATCATGCATATGTCCTGCATAAGGAGAGCTCTTGAATTGCTTTGACTTGTTCTTCTCATACATTCTTCCCAGGTAGTCATTTCTCTTAAAGAGACTCGATTTCAAGCAGTCAAGTATGCTAAGTTCTTATTTAGTGTCCCTCCAGGCATCTTTCTAAGGGCTATTTTTGTCAAAATTAACACTGTACGCACACTGAGAACTTTAGTTCACCAAACCAATAACAGCACTACTTTCTGCTACACTGTATACCTACGCCATTTTGATGCCACATTCTGAAACAAAACACAAATAACAACAAAATGTTGCCAACATAACTTTAGGTGTCCCTTTATCATGTGCTGCAGATGCTATGTTCCTAGGTTCATTACTGAGTGCCTGGACACCCTATATAATGCAAATGACAATAATATGCATACCTAAGCATTTTGTTTAGTCATATTCATGTGCCAAAGTTTATGCACATATTGTAAACAGTATACATAGAAATTCTTTTATTTACAAATGAAATTTTGGAGATATCATGCTCTGATCAAAGATCACAGAAATGTACAATGATCTAAAAGAATGTTATACCAAATGCTCCTCTTTGTCCATTATTTACTGCAATTTAAATCAAGTTCTCCGGACAGGATTTTAGTACAAATGCATACATCTTTAACACTGTGCATGTAAACATATCTCATTGACTGCAGATCAAAACCCTTCCCATTTGAAAAGCGCAATAATTTATAAAGCTGAATATTATTTTCTTTCAACCCATGTTCAATAATAACTACAATGTGAGAACCTACTTGATTAATAAGAGCACTAAATTTCTCAGTTTTATTTAATAAGTACTGCACATTTTGATGAAATATACTTAGATTATTACCCCTTCATTCTGTATTACAGGTACTATAAGCATTTGTTGATCTGAAACTTTTAGTTTACTATATTACCTACTTTATAATCCTTTTGATACACAGCTTTCCCACATTTAACAGAAGCTGGAGAACTCAAAGAAAACCCAACCCAGATGCTGTTATGTTCACCATGAATATCACATCCCTGGGACCGTTTGGTGATAAATGAACGGCCTAGCCACTCGACCACTGCGCCACCTATCTTTTGTTCATTATGATGAAATGGTCATAGATCAAGAAAGTAATACAGAACTTAACAATTTATGACTGAATTCTTATGCAGCTCTTAAATTCAAATCATACACATTGCAATCTAGAAGGGCAGGTGTGATACTTCAGCATCAGCTATCAGACCTTATATTCCACCTTCAGTGGCAAGACGGGATAAATGCACAAATTTGGATGTGTTCATGTTCCTTCAAATTATTTATAAATATTAGTTACTGAAGGGAGAGTGATGTAGGAACAATATTTCTATGTTGGTTAACCTGTTTTAAAATTTGGAACTATCTGCCTCATTCCAATGCCTCATTATGAGCTGAAAATTGGAGTATGGTGTGCAATAAATGCTAGAAAAATAATAGGACCCATTTTGCTTAATGAAACAGTGAGGCATATATTGCCCATTTGAAAGGTAAGGATTTTAGTACACCTCTGCCAGACGATTTCCCTGATGACTTTTGCTTCTCCACAATGGAGAGAGCCCATTAACCTCTTGAGCGATGGCCATTTAAAACGTCCGCGAGCTGAGAACTGCTACCCAATATCCAGCGCAGGGCATTTAAAGTGTGTCGTATATGAACAGCTGTATTTTGTGTAAATATTAAGTTATTTTAATGAAACAAAAACTGGTATAAAACTCGTTATATGCAGTACAAATGTACATCATCAGCAAAGTTGAATTGTATTTACAAAATGTTGAAATGGCACTATTTTGTTTCACTGTGGTGAAAAGTCAACTTTGCTCTGTCGAACGCATCTAATATAAGTTTTTGGAAAGAAACAGTAAAGAAACACCCATTGTATGTGTGGCTTATGCGTCAGCATACTGTGTAATAAAGCACTACTGTATGCGTGGTCTCTTGAGTCATCAGAATAGAGGCACATTGCAACTTTTGCTTACGCGAGTTTCATAACTAGTAGACTCCGTTTCTTTTTTGGTGAAATACATACTTATACTTTTCTGCTTGTAACGGAAGGGAAAAGTGGTATAAAAAGGTATTTTTGCACCAACTGGATATAACCATATACAATTGTTTGGTAATTTGGAGAGCTCTCTAAATCCACACATGGACAATGACCTACCTTGACTTCCGACTATAAATAGCTTGCAGCCTAATTGAACAATACCACGTTGGGGGTTGAAAATCCGAAACCCCTGCACCCATCAGACTTCAAGGAAAACATCATCCTAAAAGGATACTACCAACAGCAAAGAAGTCCCGCCCATCTCGAAAGTGTTTTGTGTGCCGCAAGAAGGGAATTCACGAATGTGGAGATGTAGGTACCCTTGTGTGTTTATCCCTGTTTTGAGGTAAATCACTGCAGAACGAACATATTAAGGTAAGCCAGTAAAGTATATAGACTTTACTAAAATGTTTCATAAAGGGAAAATTAAATAAGTTGAGTTGGATAAGGGATAAATAAGGGTTAAATGCTTAAACGCACAGGACGTGTATACACCCCCATATCGCTCATCCATCATTTTAAATGGACGTGATTTCACGTCCATATCCCTGAAGAGGTTAATGTGTTACCGTGTATTTTAATGACCATATATATATGCTGTGTAAAATGATATATGAGCAATAATCACATAGAGTATAACACACAGTATCAGAATTTGTTCCTGTAACCTAATTGCTGTGTTTGAACTGTCTATTAAATTACTTCCACTCTACTTTCCATTCCTGATAATGTCACTTTTTTCCTCTCCCTGCAACAGGCCAGGAAAATTTGCAAACTTGGTGCTTGTCTAAAGTTTTTCAGATTCATTCTACAATAAAGCTTTATACACTAAGTCAGCATAGATAATTGAAATGCTGTTTCATAACCCTTTCACATTCATTTTCAGATCTTTCAGAATTTGTAGTGAAGATATTCGTGGGAGTGGAATATGAGTGTCCTCGAGGACATCGTTTTATGTGCTCTGCTCCTGATAAAGTTCTCAAGACAACTGGATCAGGACTCGTAAAGGATAACGGCAACAAAGTTACAGGAAATGATATGCCACTATACTTCCCCTGTCCATGTAGGTAAGGAGTTATCCACTGTACTTCTAACAGTAAAATGATAATGTACGAGGGGGTGTCAAAAATTAACCGGAATTATTTATTTGCATTTTAAAGCACCCGCACATGAGATGGGTGTTGGTAGTACCGGAGAGGTCTGACCTTAAGTGATGAAATGGCATACACGTCATTGGCTTGGAGGTGCTCAGTTGGAGGGTAGCAGGAGAAGTGTGAGGCCGTGTTTACTGTACCCAACATGGATCTCAAATTGCAGCAGCGCGCATCAATTAGATTTTGCATTCTTCTTGACAAAACTGCATCACAAACAAGTGTTGGAATGGTATAAACGACTTCGGAAGGGTAAAAATGACCTTGAGGATGCTCCACGTCCCAGAAGACCGTCAACTTCGAAAACAGACATCAACGCCAACACAATTGAGGTTATGTTGCAGGAAGACCCATCGTTTATCGTTGACAAAGATTGCCAAGATTATGAATATATCCTATGGATCAGCTGAAGATGTATGAAATATTCTAGGGTATTGAAAAGTTGCAGCAAAGTGGGTGCCTCGTGTGATCAGTGATGAACAGAAGGCTCACCATGTGATTGCGTGTCAACAATGGAAGGGAAGGCTTCAACGAGAACCAGATTTTTTAGACAAAGTCATCACATGCCGTGAATCGTGGTTTCATCATTTTGACCCAGAGACAAAGTAGGAAAAAACCCAATGGAAACATCCTTCAAGTCCAAGACCCAAAAAAGGCAAAAGTTCAACCAAGTACAGGAAAAGTGATGCATCTTGTCTTTTTCGATAAGCAAGGCATTGTTTACGATCATGTGGTGGATAAGCAACGTACTGTTACTGCGAATTACTATTGTGCGGTACTGAAGGGACCATTAAGGAGGAAAATTGCAACAAAATGACCAAATCTTGATCAAACGGGATGGATCCTTCATCAGGATAATGCCCCCGCTCATCGTGTCATCAAGACTCAGGAAACAATCACTGAATTAGGCATTGAGGTGATGCCACATCCACCTTATTCACCGGACCTAGCCCCGTGTGACTTCCACCTATTTCCTGCAGTACAAAAAGAGCTTTAGGGTCATCATTTTCACAGTGATCAAGAGCTAAACAATAAAATTTTGGGTGTACTCAACAGACTATCAAAAAGGGGCTTCAGGGAGTGTTTTGAACATTGGGCTGAATGCTGGAGTCGTATTGTATCCGAGGGAGAATACTTTGAAGGTGTGCAATGGAATTTGAATAAAGGTGAGCAGCATTTCCCAGTAAGAAAACAATTCTGGTTATTTTTTGACACTCCCTCATATAATAATACATTCAAATTTTACTCTGTGGTATGCAGGTATTATGTTGAACAAAAGTAAAACAGTAATATAGGAACGATTAATCCTTTTAATACTTTTTAATGTCTGGGAGAAAGAAATAATTGTTAAACCTCATTATTTTGAACCTGTCTGTAAGCAACAGTAACTTCACCATAAACTTGTAAATAAAGTAGAACACTAATAATCTCTTTCACATTTATGTATTTTGATACATAACCATTTTAATTTTGCTTTTACACCAGGTAGAAGGGATCCAAGTTTCATCATCTTAGGATGGGATTCTATATTCAAAGATAAATGAAAACTTAGAATACAGTTTAGTTTGTGAATGCTTATTTCCACTGTTTTCCTCATACAGTATACATATGAAACATTTAGGGTAAGTCTTCTTGAATATTTGTGTGACAGAACAGTGCTAATCTTTTGTATTCTTTACTTTTCTCCTTAAGTGTCTTATTTTGCCCTAATGCAGTATTTTTCTGTACAATCATAATTTTTGCTGAAATACAACAGTGTAATACCAGGCATAATAGACCACTACTTGTCTCTTACACAAGCTATTTTTTTGGGGAGGATTATAAATAGTGTATAATTTAAAATATATTTTATGAATCCACAAGTTTATTTTGATTAGTTTAGATGTATCATTCATTAGTTTCCATTTCTTTTATAATTTCAAAAGATACTGTTAGGTCATTTTTTGTTCCAACTACAATTCCACTGCTTGTTTGTCTCTTTTTTTGGTAATAAATTTGAAGTACATCCTGAAAAGTTGTAATATTTTATTTGGTCAGTTGATAGGTTTGCCTCTTGAATAAAAAATATATCTATGTTATCAGATATCATTTTATTAAGTTATATTCTTTTGAATAGGGAAAGGCTACCTGCATTCCATTGAAGAATCTTAATCTCTCTTCTTTTTCTCATCAAACTTGCAGCAGTAGTCCCCACCCGAAGATCTGAATGGGGTACTTTTTTACCTCCAGAATTAAATTTCATCTCACCAAATTAAGGAATAGTTTTTCATTTGGATTGTCCGGCAATGACAGTGCTGGTTATCTAGCCAGAAAGGGATATAGCAGTATACAAAAGCCTATTACACAACTATCATTCCACACAATAAAAAGAATTATAAACCTGCAATTTCAAGAAATGTTAACACAATATCACTCTAAAATTTCAAAAGATAAAAGATGGGAATCTATCGCAAATCAAAACATCCCTGGATACCCAAGAAAAAGTGCAGTTGCAATCTTTAGATCTGTGCTGTCCAACTGTCCTATGCACTCGGGCACAATTAACTCATGCCTAAGGAAGTGCGGGTGCCATCACAGCCACTGTTAGGGCAAGTATCCTTCTTTTGAGAGAAAAAAGGGAAAGCACTGGTTAGGGAAGTAATGAATACAGCTTTAGGTGTACAAATGCATACTTCATAGATGTGTACTGGGAAGATATTCAAAAGGAAATAGTTTTGTGTTGAAATTTGAATTAATATTAGAAATCGTCGGGGTAAACATTTGCCTATTGAATGATGCCAGTGAGACAGAATATTGATCAATAGAAAATTGTTCATGTAAATATTTTTGTAAGAGTGTGTAAATTTCTAATTCTTTTAATTTGGGTGTATCAGGGACTTATTTCTTTTTAATATTCAAGATCCAATGCCTTCTGGTCACTTTGAGTTCAACCAATGAGAACTGTTGCGCGGATGAATACATAAGAATGGCGGTGTTGCGTCATAGAGACGCTCGGACTCTTTTATCATTAGCGTCTGTGAGCTCAAGGTGAAAGGATGTATATTTTTGCTGATAGCGTGTGAACATGTAAATTACACCCAAACTTTTAACCAGTGTAGATTCTATCGAATTTTGAAAGTTGTTAACTAATTGGTATGGTGTTGAAAGTGTAAATGAACGAATAAATATGTTGTGATAAAGGAACGTTGATTCGTGCATTCCATCCTGTATCCACCGACCCCGTAGATAAGAGTAGCGTCTGCTATAACAAACTTTCCACCTTTCAGTAAAAACATTATTCCTGCTGCTATATTCCCGCTGCTAGGTAAAGACCCATTTTCTAAAAACCCGTACCAAAATGGCTTGCCCAACGTGGAGCGCGAATTTAGAATGGAATGCAAAATTACGAGAACAAAGTGTTAACATCGAATGACGCCATCTCATCGCGCAGGAGAAAGACGCCATTAGACCATCGTCTGATATCAACAAAACATCGATATACGGAGAATCAACGTGGGAAAACACCGGAGATCATCTAGCGAAGCCAACTACCCAGGAGACGTAAATAACTGGACGAAGAACCAACAGAAAAGAAAGTAGGATCAAAATTTTTTGTTTTTACATACATTTTATTTCCATTGCATATGCTACTGAGAAGTGGCAAAATATTGGGACTTTCAACATTAAGTGAATTGGATAAAGAAATTAAAATGTCGCGAAAAGAGATAGAAACAGGAGTGGGGGAAGGGGCAGATAGGCCTAGTTATCAGGAAGGATTAGAAAGTGAGGAACAGGCGGAAATAAGCAAAGACCAAAGGTTAATGATGATGATGTTTGAAAGACTAGAACAAAGTTTAGGTCAGAAAATGGAACAGAATAAGGCAGAATTAAAACAGGATATAGAACAAGGTTTAGGTGAAAAAATAGAGGGAGTGAGAGAGGACTTGGAAAATAATAAAAAAGAATTAGGTCAGAAAATGGAACAAAATAACATAGAATTGAGACAGGACATAGAACAAAGTTTAGGTCAGAAACTGGAACAGAATAAGGAAGAGATAGGTCAGAAAATGGAGGAAGTGAGAAAAGACTTAGAACAGAAAATGGAATTAGGTAGACAGAACTTAGAACAGAAAATGGAATTAGGTAGACAGAACTTAGAACAGAAAATGGAATTAGGTAGACAGAACCTAGAACAGAAAATAGAATTAGGAAGACAGGAGTGTAAAGAAAATATGAAAGTAATGGAAACTAATTTAAAATTAGTACATAAAAACTTAAATGAAACAAAGGAAGCCTTAGAAGCTAGGATAGAAATTGTAGGAGATAGGATGGGAAAGATAGAATCAGGGATGAGAGAGAATAAAATTGTGTTAGAAGGAGAAATTGCTAGATGTAGGGATGAAATAACAGAATGTAATACAAGTGTAGACTGTAAGATTACAAATGTAAAAGCAGAAATAACTGAGGAATTAAGGTAAGAGATTGAGGTAGTAAAGAAAGACATTATTAATGAAACTGTAGAACAAATTGTAATTCCTAAAATTAAGACAATGAATGATGTGGTGCTTTCACAACAGGATGCTATAAATGATATGAAACAAAGCCACTTAGAAATAAAGAATGACTTAAAATCAATTTGTGAAGAAATGAAAAAAGGGAAAGAAAGTTTGGCTAATGTAAATGATGTTGTGAAGGCATTACAAAGACAAGATGATTTAGATGTAAGTAATGTACAAGATGAGAGTTATTTGAATAATGTACAAAATGTTGACTCACCATATAGAGAAAGAGGTTCACAACCAAACAATGACACGACACATAACACATGTTACACCAACAGCATATTACATGAAATCACACCACCTACATTTGACGAGGAGAAGGGAGACGATCCAAAACTCTTTGTTAAAGAGATGGAAGAATATTTTAAAGTGAAAAGGATACCAAACGAGCTTAGAATGATGATAGTTAAGAAAAGCTTAAAAAACAAGGCATTAGAATGGCTCAGGTTAACACTAGCTGGTCATGAGTCGTATAGCTCATTCAGAAATTTATTCCTATCAAGGTATTGGGGCCCAGCTAAACAAAACCAAACTAGGGTAGAGCTAGCGACAGGTAGATACGATCCAACCAAAGGGTTGTCGTTAGTCGATTATTTTATGAAAGTAGCCAACAAAGGAAAGCTATTAGACCCCAACTTGTCGGAGGCAGAACTAATTGCCAGCATAACAAGACATTTCCCAGACACAGTGAGAACAGGATTAATTGTTGCGAGGCCAGTAGATTTTGCAGATATGATAGAACTGCTGACAGCCTTCGAAACACAAAATGGTCGGCCTAATGAGCATAGACATAGGAACGGTCACCCAAACTCACCCATCCTAAACCGGAACACGGCTACGAACAACCAGAGTGAGGCAGAACATAGAAATACTAGGAGTACCCATGAAAGGGGGAGAGGGGCACACCATTTCCCACAACCACATAATCATGGCGAGAGGATGGAGAACACAAGACAGCGATACCACGACACGATACCGAGGGGTGAATCGAGATACAGAACGCATAGATATGATCGTGGAAGACCAGGAGACCGTACCCATCAAGTGAATCATATACGATTCTGTAGGGAATACTTGAACAGCCATAGGCCGTCGTACAATAGGGGTTCACGTCAAAGGGGCAGAAACCAAGGGAACACCGACAATGTAAGACAACAGGAACAGAATGAAAATGTGCCGGATAGGACCGATACTGCACAGAATACAGAAACGACGATCACCTCCAACGTCCAGGAAAACTAAGTACAAGTCAACTTTGTGTCCCGGAAGTTGACCTGTGTGGCAGTAGGGGCAATATTGACCAATGTAATGTAGGTACCTTGAGAAGACAGGCGAGTGAAAGAAAGGAAATAACCAATCCACCAATGATTAGGCTGAAGGTATGGGGTATCGAATTGCCAGCGATGATTGATACAGGAGCCAGCACATCAGTATGTGACGAACAGCTGCTCCAGGAACTGATAACTAAAAGAAATGCTGAATTCTTGCCTGTGTGTGGAGTGTATTGCAGCACAGCAATTGGCAAGAAAAAGGAACATGTTAAATACCAGGTAAGGCTGGTAATTGAAATCGGAAGTTGGAAGTTCGATTTTATTGCCCTAGTAATACCTAGACTAACAGCTACCCTAATCATTGGCAGTGATTTGCTTAACCTTTGGAGGTCGGTAATTAACTATGACCTACATGAATTTATCATTAAGGAAGGAGCCTCAGAATGCACTGCGAAGTTCCTGGAGGAAGAAACATGCCAGGAGGAACCAGACCAGACAGGGATCCATCCGGATGAACAATTCTTTGTGGAGAACATCAATGTCCACGAGAATAGGTTGGTAGACCTAAGGGTAAATAAGAAGAAAACAGGTTGGACGAGCGATGAAGAAACTAACGTTTGCAGCCATTGGATCTGCACAGAAGACGAATATGTTACCTGGGACAACTACCAACCTGAACCACTACCAACAGATGGAGAAGAATCGATGTTACAACTAATCGATGAGAAGGTCTGGGGGGCACATGGCATCTCTGAAGAGGAAAGAAACCAACTTAGGAAAATATTGGTTAAAAACAGGAAAGTTTTCAATAAAAAGCCAGGTACGTGTAACAAGTACGTACATACTTTTACAGTAACAGATATTACCCCCTATTCACATAAATCCAGGCCCATCCCCAACTCCATCAGGGAGGAAGCTGACAGAGTGATCCAGAAAATGTTAGCGGACGGAATAATAGAGCCGTCGGACTCATGTTATGTGAATCCAGTAGTATGGGTCCATAAGAAAGGGGGAAAATTGAGGATGACCATAGACGCAAGGAAGATAAATACACATACCTTGCCGGATCATTACAGGCCTGAGGGGGTAGACCAACTAATATCGAAATTGAAGGGAGGTCAACATTTCACAAGTCTCGACTTGACAGCATCGTTCTGGCAAATTCCTCTTCATCCAGATGTCAGGAAATATACCTGTTTCTTGCATAAAGGAAAGGTATACCATTTTTTAAAATGTGCCTTTGGACTATCGACCAGTAGCAGTGCACTACTGAGGGCTCTAGACAAAGTTTTTGGGGATACCATCGAGACTTTTGTAACGCAATATGTCGACGATTTTTTGATATACAGCAAGAATCCCGAGTCGCACTTACATCACATAGATTATGTATTATCCAGGTTCCAGGAAAGCAACATGACCCTAAATTTAGAAAAGTGTGAATTTTTCGTCAAAGAGGCTGAATTTCTAGGCCACATCATAACACCTGATGGTATACAACCTAATCCGGAGAGGGTCAAGGCCATAGAGCATATACCACCCCCACGTAACTTAAAACAGTTGAGAAGGTTTCTGGGCATTTTACAGTACCAGTCAAAATTCGTGGTCAACTACGCTAAGGAATTGGTACCCCTTAGAGCACTGTTGAAAAAAGATACTAAGTGGGAATGGAATGCTGAACACCAGGTGGCCTTTGAGAATATCAAAGAACTTTTCAAGCACAGTATTCTCCTGGAACGACCGGATCCGAATTCACCTTTTCTAGTATACACCGATGCTAGTGCGCACTCATATGGAGCAATATTAGCACAAGAAGATGCAGATGGCAACAAACATGTGATTGCCACAGCTTCTAGATTTTTAAACAAGATAGAAGCCAATGCCTGCATAACCGAATTGGAAATAGGTGCAATCCATTTTGCGTTGCAAAAGTTCAGACAATATATATATCTTTATAAAATAATTATATATACAGATCACGTAAGCCTGTCCTTCATTCAAAAATGCAAGCTAACCAACTCCAAGATCTCAAGGTACATACATGAGATAATGTCACACGACATAGAGGTCAAACATATCCCGGGGAAGGAAAACATCTTCAGTGACTTATTGTCAAGATTAAGGTCGGAGAGTCACATACCCGAGACGATATACAGTCCGCACCATGAGATCAAAATTATGCAGATAAATAGCAAAGAAAGCAACGAGATCTTGCAAGACTTCAAGAACATAGCAAAGCTACAACAAGAAGACCCTGAATTGAAGAGGCTATTCGACAAGGCTCCAGACATAATACCAAGATTGGATGCCAAGATAGGCAAATTTAGGAACATCCTATTTAAATTGCATGGTCGCGACGTAAGGAAATGGAAAATGATGGTACCAAATTCCTTACAGGACGGTCATTTTGGCATTCCACCACTCGATGCTTCACTCCGGTACTGAGAGAACAATGCTTGCCATCGAGGAGGTATTGTACATCAAACATCTTGGCAAGAAGGTCAGGAAGTTAATTTCCTCATGCGACCTATGCCAAAAGGCCAAGCCAATTAATGTAAAGTACGATGTCATCCCACAATCCATCGTGAGGAACGAGAAAAATGCATTGGTGTGTATTGACGAGCATGGAGAGCTACCAAGGGGTAAAGATGGAAACAGATACATATTTGTCATGTTTGATGTTTTCACAAAATTCACCAAAATATACCCCATTAAGAACATCAAAAGCAGAACATGCTTAGATAAAATCGTCAAGGACTACATCCCAAAATATGGGAGGATAAAATGTATTCTATCGGACAATGCGACCATGCATAAGAGCAAGTTGTTTCAGAACACCTTAGAAACATTAGGAATAAAATTGTACTATTCCTCAGCATATTATCCCCAGGGAAACCCGACTGAGAGAATCATGAGGGATATAAGTATTTATTTTCGTTTACTCTGCCACAGAGACCACACTTCCTGGACGGAAAAATGCGGATATATAGAGGAGGTGATTAACCATTCGGTGAACCCCACGACCAAGTTCGCCCCTATCGAGCTGATGACCAACACGAAACCAAGAAAATTAGCAATTGACATTGACACTACGATGGCTGCCCAAAGAGAATTATCAGAGAAGGAAAAATGTCAATTGGCATTCAGAAGGTTACAGCAGAAGGCTGAAAAAGGGAGGAACAAGGTGAAAAGATTCGTCAGGAAATGGTCCCCACAAATTGGAGAAAAGGTGCTCTTAAAAAGCCACAAAGCATCCAAGGCATCTGAGAAGAGATCTGGAAAGATGGAGCTATTGTATACTGGACCACTGGTCATAACAAAACAGCTGGGTGACCACACGTATGAGCTACAGAATACAAATGGCAAGTTGGTAGGAAGATACCATAAAAATAAATTGAAGCCATACAAAGAAAGGACCAAATAGTCTTTGCCAACGAATGTGTAAGGCAGGAGTAGTAGAGATGAAGGAAGATAACAATTTTTAATGGGTTACTCATAGAAAATTATGTTCAGATTAGGAATTACAACAGGGAAGAAAATCAACATAGTCATTGGCTATATCGACCACAAAGAGCATTGTCAACAAAGACAGATGAGGACACTAATTGTCATTAAATAAATGAATCATAGCGACGGAAGATAATATGTTTTTGACATAAGGATGTCAGGGACAAAAATAAAAATGAATCAATTATGATGAAAAAGATATAATATTTCGACACAAAGATGTCGAGGGTAAATTGAGAAGAAAAATAATACAATTACAGAATAATTGTACGTATAGAGGTTTTCTCTTATAGAAATAAGAGACAAAGAAATGACAATTAGTGAAGTGAGGAAAACCATAACCAGAAAAACAATGCCCATGAATTAAGATGAATATAGCCAATGCTAAGCTCGAAGAAATGTTGAACCAAACAACAATGAATAATAACCCAATCAAGAAAATTAGTACCACTAGTAACATCAGAGTTTAAGAACCGACTCAACAACCTGCCTATACATAAGCTTATAAGACAAAGAAGGCAAAGAACTGAATAAAATATTGCCATAAACATGATCATAATCATTAGCTCAAAATTTGTATCCTGTTTTTCTCTCCTCATAGCAATGAATACAAGTCAAAAACCACATGAAACACTTAAATTGTATTTGTGTCAATGTCAAATGTACAATAACTGAGTATGTGTTGTATAAGAACTGAATATGTGTTGTACAATAACTGAATATGTATTGTATGATAACTGGATATATTGTGTAATAACTGAATATGTTGAGTAATAACTAAATGCATTATGCAAAAACTGAATGTGTATTGTGTAATAACTGAATATATATTGCATAATAACAGAACATATGTGGTATGATAGCAGGATATATTGTACAATAACTGAATATGTATTGTGTAATAATTGGACATGTTGTGTAGTAATCAAATGTGTTGTACAATAACTGAATATGTATTGTATAATGACTGAAGGTGTATTGTATAATAACAACATATGTGATATGATAACTGGGTATATTGTACAATGACTGAATATATATTGTATAATAATTGGACATATTGTGAAATAACTAAATGTGTTGTACAATAACTGGATATGTATTGTATAATAACTGAATGCATTGTGTAGTAATCGAATATGTGAAATTTATAAAGACATGCTGTATCATGTCAAAACGAAGGACAAAGACAAACAGTGAAGAAGACTGAAAAAAAAAAAAAAAAAAAAAAAAAAATTGTACAAAGTGATTGAATCATAGGAGTAGGGAGAAGTATTGTATTGTGTTTCAAGATTGTAAATAAGGTGACAACTTGAAAAACAAAACAAGGGGCATATGAGACAGAATATTGATCAATAGAAAATTGTTCATGTAAATATTTTTGTAAGAGTGTGTAAATTTCTAATTCTTTTAATTTGGGTGTATCAGGGACTTATTTCTTTTTAATATTCAAGATCCAATGTCTTCTCGTCACTTTGAGTTCAACCAATGAGAACTGTTGCGCGGATGAATACATAAGAATGGCGGTGTTGCGTCATAGAGACGCTCGGACTCTTTTATCATTAGCGTCTGTGAGCTCAAGGTGAAAGGATGTATATTTTTGCTGATAGCGTGTGAACATGTAAATTACACCCAAACTTTTAACCAGTGTAGATTCTATCGAATTTTGAAAGTTGTTAACTAATTGGTATGGTGTTGAAAGTGTAAATGAACGAATAAATATGTTGTGATAAAGGAACGTTGATTCGTGCATTCCATCCTGTATCCACCGACCCCGTAGATAAGAGTAGCGTCTGCTATAACAAACTTTCCACCTTTCAGTAAAAACATTATTCCTGCTGCTATATTCCCGCTGCTAGGTAAAGACCCATTTTCTAAAAACCCGTACCACCAGAAAAATACATCATGGGTGCCATGGAAAGCACTGCTTTAGACTATTCATAGGCCATGATTGTCTAGCATCTCCATAGAATTGGGATTTATTCTTCATCACTGCACCCTTTACATTATCTTCAAGAGGAAATGGAGGCTGTGCCGTAGCCTAGTGGTTAGACCACTTTGCTTCTCACCAAAGCAACCCAGGTTCGATCGCAGGCAACTGCATGTGGGATTCGTGGTGGACAAAGTGCTGCTGGGGCAGGTTTCCTCCAGGTTCTCCAGTTTCCCCTGGCATCTCATTCCACCGGTGCTCCGTCTTCATTCCATGTACCATCAGTGTCATCGCCTGCAGTGCCGTATGTAGTAAAAGCGGAACACTACAAAAAAAAGAGGAAATGGATTAAGATCATCTACAATGCTGTCCAGCTATCATCAATGTGGCATCATTGAGTGAAAGTACTGAGAAGCAATAGGATTAATGGATTCATTATCAGAAATCCAGCATTAGCCAACAACAACATATCTCTTACATCTTCACATGCCACATCCTGCCAACCCATAAAGCCTAATGAATCATGCCTAGTGCATCTGCCATTCAGTGCCTTTTCAGCACAAAGAACAATAATTTAGTTTTTTGCTTCTTGAGTTTAAGATAACAACTGTTTAATAAATTTGTATAATATTTTAAAATAAATTCTTTTATTATAGGAATGTGAAACCGCTGGTGGCACAGTTGATGCGTATCCATGTGGTGACCCCAAAAGCTCCTATTCATGTTACTTTGAATCCTCAAGTTCAGCCTGCACCGTCTCCATGCCCTGTATTTGTAACAGGATGTGAACAACCTCTGAAGCTCTCTCAGAGTGCTTACTGGGTACTTCGTCTGCCGTATCCTTTTGTGTAATTCACTTAGGCAAATGTAAGAAAAACAATTAAAATTCTGGCAGTTACAGCTTTCATGAGGCAAGGCTACTATGCAGTTGCCTTATCTCCTCCTATATAGGACATGATTAGAGGAAAATTTTAAAAGATGTTCAGCTTGCTAAATGTTTACTACATGCAATATGCAGCAAAACAAAGGTAACTAAATTACAATTAATTACAAAGGTATTCAGAAAATCAATGTGTAATTATAACATGTAATAATTAACAACACATGTCTAAATATGTCAGTACATATGTGTTCAAAATGTGCACCCTCACATCTCATACATTGTTCATAACGGTCCTTTAGATTGTTGAACATGTTGATGAATACAGGTTGTTGCAAGAACATACAAAATGAGTATCTTCTTCCTCATTGGGAACATTTCCAGGTGGGTCATCTGATTGGAAAGCGTATGCTTTCAGCATGCCTCATATCTAGACATCTGTGGCCATGAAATCCCAGGAGTGTGAAGGGAACAGGAATTTCGTTCCACAAGAAATTAAGCAATCTTCAAAGTTTTATTGTAGCAGGGCAAGTGGCTCCTCTGCCATCGTCGCAATGGCAGGTTTCTGGCACGACAAAAACAGTGCAAATCCTGCACAAATGGAACAGTAATATTCTCTCTATATAGTCCCTAGTTTATTCTATATAACAAACAAATCGTAACCTGCACACTGTAGGAGAACATTAGGCCATTCAAACTCTAGAAAACGAGTTGTTTGTCAGTTGCTGAAGCTGTTAAGATGAATATGACTTTCACCAGAAGAAGTCTGTTCTGCATAAATCATGGACAACACTTGGCAACAATACTGTAATCGGGCCTGCTCATCCACTTAAGTTAGATGCTGAGCAACTTGAATATGGTATGCAAATCCACTTAGCTCTTTAAACATCTGCCAAACAGACCTATCACTCACACCAAGTTTCAGCAATGTTTATCATAGACTACACTTTGCGGACTGTATGTTCAAGATTCGTGTTTTTGGAAACGGTCCTGAGGCGCCCAGTTGTTCCCTTCCGTTGACGTAAGACTGATCATGTATGGGGGAACTTCTCGATGATTGTTACTTTGTGCTGTCTTGTTCAATTGCCCTTTGTCATGTTCTCTAACATGGTGCAGGCTCTGCCCATTCTAACACCCAACTCTGTATATGATTGGAAATGATGCTGCTCTTCTGCTGTGAGAACCATAATTGTAACACAAACTCCAATGCTGAATATGCAATATGTCAAACTATTGCATAGAATAAATAAACACTTGGTTGCTATTGGAACCTAAAAGCGATAATTTCAGTTACCTTTGTTTTTCCGCATACTGTATGAACAGTTTCCTAGATCAGAAACTGTTGCTTATACAAAGTTAATAGTGGCAAATGCACAGAAAATTTTGTAGCTAAACAATGGTTTATTTGACAATGTATGACCAACAGTATTTTCTTACAGGGTGCACCATCAATGGACTAGTAGGACTTAGGCTAGTGCGCTATATATCTTCAGATTTTAAACTTGATTAAATCTCATGTTTAAACTTTAACCAGTTTCAAGACATGACAACATAAATCTGTGTTCTGTCTGCTCAGCCCATGTGCCTTTGGACTTCTCCAGCATTCTACCTCACCCTGCTGCCAGCAACAGTCATCGCCTAGGATTAGTTGCAATGCATGTGTTCCTACTGCCACATTAAAAATAGCATGTGCTCTGGTGTGCTCTCTTAAACAAGTTCTGTCTTACTAATCTTGTTAGAAAGAATGCGTTAAATTTTAGTTTTTATGTATTACGGCATAAGTGTTGAAAGGGTGTCTGTGAAGTGTCACATGGATTAAAACGGTGTTGTGTGTTTTATGCTGTTTACTAACCTGGAAAGGGGCTTGGTTCAAGAAACTTGTCCTCACATCAACTCAATGTCATAGAGCAGCGGAATCAGTCATATCTGTCAACAGTCATCTTATTGCATTTTGGACTGTTTGTCAAGTTCCAGTGCTTCGTTTGGAGCTTTAAGTTTTCAGTAAAAGCAAGATATAATGAAAGATAGGTCAAATGAGAAACTATGCTGTAATTTCAAAACTGAATATATACTACAATTCTTCAAAATAGCTGTGACAATGAAAATACATGGCCTTGTCATATGTCAGCAATAATGCAATGCAGTTGTGTCAGATGGAATATATATAGAATCCTTACAGACTTTCAGTATAAATCTGAGAACAAGCTTGTAGCTCAAGGATAACAACGGGCCTGCAACATTTACTGGTGATTTAACTGGGTTGCAAACACTAGTAAAGAAATTAATCTAAGATATTTTTTGTCACACTGAATGATTTAAGCTCATTTTTCTTTCTCTACCATGTACATAGTAGATAGAGGAAGCGTTGCATTCAACCTAATAATTGGGTATCGGATTTCACCAGAAGTAATACACATTTTAAGGTTCTCTGAGTAAACTTCTCTTTACAAGATGTGTGTGCATGTGTGAATAGGATAACTCAAAAATAAAAAGTCAAGTTTGGTATTTAAGTTCCACCTCTTCAAAGAATATAGCACAAAGATTTTCAAAACGTCCTCACCATAAACTATCGTTTACATGGAAAAAGTTTCAAAAATGTTGACTCTCTCAAAAATGGGTGTAACAATTTTGATTGAAATTCCATTTGTTTCAGATATTTTTGTGACAAATGAAATGTATATATTTTGAATTTTCAGGGAATAGCCTGTGAAGTCCTCAATAGAAGAAACTTTGAGACTGAAGATTCAGAATCTCATTTTGGTCAGTTGCATTTTAATAGCATTCAACTCTAGCTATACAATTAGAAGTATCATTTAAACATTTAGAGAAACTGTCATTTCTTAAATTGCAACATGCTACAATTATTGAATCTTTCTTCAAGACTTTTCCTGTTGCTGCATTTTCATCACTAGTGAATTGTTTCCCTGAATGTTTGGACAGCAAGAGCCTTAAAGATGAACTAATAGTATTTTACAATAGTCATGATTTACAGTAGAACTACTCAATGCTTCAAGAGCTACATATTTATTTTGTTAAGGAATATATTTACAAATGCTCTCCCTATAACTTGTTTATTTACTTTTTTATTTAGTCGACTGCAGGTGTTGAAAGAAACTTCTCGGCACTTGAGAGAATAAAAGCCTATTGTAAAAATACTGTGGGTCAAGGCACTACCTTCCCTTGCACTCATGTCAATTGAGAAAGAATAACAATAATCACATCTGTAAGAAGCTAAGAATTTTGGTGTCACAATCTATATGCAGCCTAATTTATAACATGCATGCAAGCTAATATAATTTCCTCCTCACAACAAACATGCAACTGCCAACCATGTTTTATAAGCAGCAAATAAGTTATTATGCATGTTCAAAACAATGTATGATCTTTATTTCCTGTTACAACCCAACCATTGTTGCTCATGATGCACTTAATAGATTAGGTAGAATAGGTCTATTTTTATTTCTGAAATAACAAATGCCAGAGTGATAAAATATGTGCTTTATGTCTTTCTAAAAAAATAACAGCTCAATTAGATAACTGTAAAATATTTATATCAAAGTATTAGTTTTTTTCTTAACTTTCCTACAGCTATGTTTATGTTGGGGAACATGGGCCCTACATAGCACCAAAACAGCCTGTACCACTGAACTATGGCCGTCTCCTGGCTGGAGTATATGGAATTACTGAAGTGCAAGTACCAGAAGAAAAATTGTGATTTTTGCCATTAAAATGAGATCAAAGAAAGCATTTAATTAATTTATAATTTTACTGGAGTACCCTAAGTATTTATCTGTAACTTGTAATAACTGTGTAAACTAATAAATTATATTTATGGATCTGTGTGGAAAAAAAATATTTTGCCGTCCTAGAGAAGTTTATTTAGTTAAACAGTCTAAGCCATTTGAGGGATTCAGAGTAAGAAAGGCACTAGTCAAGTATTTCAAGGAGCGAAATATTGCAACATAGACATAACTAGGGAGGAGGTAATTTCCACCTCTCCCCAAAATGTCTTAGCAATATTTTGAGTTACTTGAAGTAAAAAGATAAAATTTATTGTTTATTTATTTATTTATTATTTCTTTCTTTATTTATTTATCCTAACAAACCTACTGTTGGTGTTTTTAAACACACAAGCCATGTGTGGGCAATGTTTGAGTTCCAGTTCTACCTCTCAGATAAAATTTAGTTTATATTTAAATTACAAAAGTAGTTTTTACTTGAATATTCATGCCCTACCGAGGGATTCAGTGTTAGACTGTTTATATATTCCTTTAAGCTGGGAGTGATGTAAACATTCATTCTTTCCAATAAGCCTGGTGCTTTGCCACATGATATATTTTAACTTTTTCTAAAGAGCAAATGAGCATTAGAGCTTTCATTATATATGAGTCATTCCATATGAAATCAAACAGTGGAAAACCATTGTATTATGAAAAAACTGAAGCTATTAACAGTGAAGCAATACAATTCTAAGGGTTATATAACAAATCTCAGAAGTGGAACGCCAACTTATTTTGAATTCAAATTTTGTGTGTTTATAGAGACTGTAGCTAATAAAGTTTCTGCAAAATATGAGTAATTTATCACTTATAGTATCCATAATATCAATTCAGCAGAACCCCGATAACTCAACCCTCGATAACTTGAACATTTTGTGTAACTTGACCACTTTATTTATTTTGCAGCATTAAACTCAACTGTAATAATTTCTATAATCCACTAAGTGTATAGTGTAGGTACATTTTAATTAGTGTACATATTAACCTACCACATTCTCCCCACAGTAACAAAAGGACTTGAAATATCAAGAAAGTTTCTTACAAAAATAAAAAATAGACATCTCATTCAAAAGAAAATGTTCATAAGGAAAACCCTTTAAACTGTCAACCACTTGACATTTATTTTAACTTCAAAGTACTGCTCTTAAAATCTATAATGCCTGATCATATCTTAAAAGCCTTAGCACTAGAAGCAAAAAATAAAGATACCCACCAGAAGATTGGCTTCACATATATATTGACAAATTTGCAAAAGGAATAACTTGCAGATTATTTTCATATTATCAATCAGTTGGGTCCCTCACAACAAACTTTGACACAGAAATATTGGCCATATATTTCTCCCTTCAACAAATCCTTTTTTATTTCTTCTTTACCTGATTAAACTAAACTAAATCCTGGCGTGACAGCCCCACGAAGGGCCAAGGCCTACCGCCCAGCCGCTGCGTCCCCCACCTCTGGCCACTACAGGCTTCATTGGTGAGGTGCAGTACTGGAGGGTGGGACGTGGTCAGCGCCCCAAGCCCTCCCAGTCAGTTATGCGGTCTTCTAGACCTGGGGCCGCTACTTCTCCATCAAGTAGCTCTCAATTGGTCCCTCTGGGACCTAACGAGGCTGAGTGCAACCCGTGCCAGACCTCCCAGAGGGGATAAAATCCCCATGCTGGTACCGGGGATCGAACCCGGGTCCTCCGCGCCAGAGGCATGTGCGCTACCAATTGCGCTACGGAGGCGGTCTCTTTACCTGATTACTCTCCCTTTAAGTAGGACTTTCTCCCCCTAGGACTCGCAAGTCAGTGCCTAGGGTTAGACACCTATCGTGGAGCATAGGAACCTATGGACCATACAGAGTGAACACCTGGAAGCGGGTGTTCAGCCAAGTACCAGATGTGATAGTGAGGAAGATGATACGAAATGCAGGTAAAATCAATGACTGGAAAGGTGATAAGGGGAATTTGGTAGAACGAGTGGCAGGGAAAACTGGAGAACCTAGAGAAAATCTACCCTGATGCCACTTCATCAACTCCTCTACAGGGTAAATAAATTCCAAAAGGTTGTCATTCTATCAGATTCTAAAGCAGCAATGTATGCACTAAACGCAAATAGAAAGGAGTCCCTCAAAATTAAAGTGTGTCAACAAATATTCCAGCAACTCCAAAAAAACTACACAAACAAGTACTTCAATGGATACCAACACATTGTGGAATTGCTGGAAATGAGACTGCTGACCTCCTTGCAAAGAAAGGAATTAAACTATCCCAATCCAATCCTACTACCATAAGCTTCCCTTCTATCAAAAGAAGAATCAAAAATATTTATAGAGAAAAGCAATCTCATGACCTACAACACATAGCTAAAGACAAAAAATCTGATGTGTTGCACTCACATGACTTTCTCTACTCTCGTACTAACCATTCTTACAAACTCTTATTCCTATATCTTCTTTGTGCTGGCCCAAATGAGCTCGTTATCGATGGGCTGTTAAACCCTACACATTCACTCACTCACCTTCGTGTTAGTTGAAATAAATATTTATACAAATTATCTTATTGCTTATTTCCTTGTAGGTGCAAGGAATACAGTAGGCTTTGTGCGATAGTAAAATGTTTTAAAGCTTTGAGATCCCGTTCTCTTTGCACGCTTAACATATAAAAAATGAACAACGATGTTCCATTGCACGAAAGTTCTAAGTTTTCCAAAACTGACACTCAAAACAAGGAATATGTCCAAAATGGTTCACTCCACAAAAAAAATTATTGACACATAAATATTTTAGCAAGATCTACATTCCTTGTACAGTAAGATTTTGTCTATCTCTTATGGTTTACGAGTTATTCAAAACTCCTCCAGACTAAAGACAACATAGGCTATAGCCAGAAAATTCAAGATATAGATTTCATTTGTCATGAAAATATCTCAAACATATGGCATTTTAATCAAAATCGTTAGAGCCATTTTCAAGAAAATCAAAATTTTCCATGTAAAAGGTAATTTAGGGTGGGGCTGTTTTCTTCTAAAACTTTGTGTCGCATCCTTGAAAAACATTAAACTTAAATACCAACTTTGGTTTTTAATCGACTTTTGGTTTTTGAGTTATGCTGTTCACAGACACACACATGGACCTTTTTCTAAAAATGCTTTTTATGGATTCAGGGGGTCTCAAAACATATATTTCCGGTGAAATCTCGACATCGAATTTTTGGGTAGAACACAATACTTGCCAGTAGAGAAAGTAAAAATGGAATAATATCATTTCCAACCCAGAGTATTCCTCACATACCACGTAAATCTGCAGTAGCTAAATTTTGTTTAACCACAGGACATTACTACCTAGCTAAACAGCTTACTACGATAGGAATTTATGACAACCCAAATTGCCCCTATGTAATAAGGAAGAGGAAATGCCTGAAGAACATCTACAAAATTGCTCAACATTACCGCCCGGATCCATCATAGAAAAATACTGGAATGCACGAGAGCTAGGCATTAGATGACAACAATCACAACAACAAAAGGACTGACAGCATACTGACCTTCTATATCTAGTCGGAACATAAGCACCTGGTAGACCATTGTCATGAAATCAAGAGTTTGCATCTAATAATGTGGACACAAACACTTGTTTAGGTTTTAGAGGTAGAATTGGAACTGAAAAACATGCCACAGCTGGAATTTGAACCACAGACCCTCTGCTTACCAGGCAGGTGCTCTAACCATTAAGCTACTGTTACAAACTGAAAGAATGGCATTGAATTCTCCAACCAATTCGTATTTCCCCTGTAAACCACAAAGGCAGCCTAACATCAGAGACAATTACGCTAATGGTGACTTACTATCGTACTAAGTACTTTGTGTTCTGGGATTAAATAACCTTCAGGTGGTAATTTATTTATGCCAACAAACTTACTGTTGGTGTTTTTAAACACACAAGCCGTGTATGGGCAATGTTTGAGAGGTAGAATTAAAACTGAAAAATTCAATGCCACAGCTGGGATTTTTCAGTTCCAATTCTACCTCTCAAACATTGCCCACATACGGCTTGTGTGTTTAAAAACACCAACAGTAAGTTTGTTGGAATAAATAAATAATAATTATTTAGGTTTTATTGTTTTACCCAGTATGCATGTGATAAGCTAAACTTTGCGGCTGGTCGTCCTAAAGGTCTCACACAGATGGCCTCGGCTGAGATCTTATCTCGTGGGTGTTGAAGAAATAATAACCACAGTTATTATTGTGAAACCTTTTTTTATTCCAGTCCACAGTAAATGCTACTCTTCCTACCATACACCCTTTGTTATCGACTTCGTCACTGACTTTTCCTCGCGGTACTTGCCGGCGCTGATACTAATGTTGCAGGGGTGTTGTAATAATGTCGGAGTGTGTTGTAGGGCTCTCGGTGTGTGTTGTAGGACTCGCGGGGTGTATTACAGGACTCCTCTGGGTGTATTACATGACTCCTCTGGGTGTATTACATGACTGACTGGGTGTATCACAGGACTGGGCTCGGGGTGTATTGTATGACTGGGCTTTTAAATGCGTGTTCGCCGGTTTTATAACTTTCCCATTTCCCCTGACTATACCCTTACCTTCTGTCCACGCAGTTTGCAGTGATTGGTGGAAATTCATATTGTACGCGCGGCTCCCGAATTTCCACCTATAGGCATGCCTGGTTGTGGCGGGAGTTCCAGAAGGGGATTCCGCCTCACTGCACATGGCGTCCCTATTAGCCTAACAAAAGGCACAAAAGGATTTTTCGCCTTTTGTTCAGCATTGTCTGCATCGTCACCTTAATGATGGTTTTACCCTGAGTTGGAGCAAATTCTAGCTGATACACGCCTCTACCTGCCACACGGAATGATCAGTTGGCGAATATTTTGCTTAAGAATTTGCTTTAGCAATTGATTTGATTTATCCCGCTACAAATGCCCCGCTATGAAGAAATCAGTTACCACCATCGGTAGGAATTGATTTGTTCAGAGCTCGTCTCCCACTGAACTTTAAAAATTTTCTTTCTTTTCTCTTTTTACATTTTCCGGGTTGTCGGCGAGTCAGTGTTTTTTTTTTTATCATACGACGGCGCAATGGGTATATGGTTCGATACTTGAGTATTCCCTTTTTTACATATTTTACATACTGAACATATTATACAGGTTACCCTTTTGAATGACATCTTTTGAATACACATTTACACACACATAAATAGCCCTTCGAATTTTACATCTTTCATGTGACATATACTCACGTGGAATACACACATATATAAATAACAGATTACCCTTTTGAATGACATATTTTGAATACACATATACACATACATAAATAGCCCTTCGAATTTTTACGTATTTCATGTGAAACATACTTACATGGAATACACACATATATAAATAGTCATTTGAATTTTATACATACTTTACATGAATGACCTGTACAATTGGCGTACATATTTCATACGAAAGTGACCTGGATTTTTTTTTTTTTTTTTAAACTATCACTTCCTTGACGCTTTTACTTCGGTTCACATCTTTAGGTCTTTTCACACGGCACTGACTACATGTCTTCGGTATTTGAAGATTTCAGAAATTAAGGTCTGTGTGAACCAACTGTGTGTTAATATATGAATTACCGTTATCATGTCACCAGAGTTGTCATTCATTTATTCTTATTGCTGGCAATATTTCAGTATACTAGTTCTGACGAAAGTAGGCAATTCTATTATTACAATTCATTTGAAATTCCTTTCGCCAAACAGCCTATCTGAGAGGCCTCGCTTTCCAGTGTCACATGATTGCGTCATATTTACAGGATCTACTATTTACAATTTACTAATTACTACGTTTAATGCAATCTTCCACCTTACCCGTGAGGTATAAATTTTGTTTAAAATTATTTATTTAGTGCATTTCCTTGCTCCACATGCGATTTGGTTTTTATTTTCTATTCCCTGAAGGGTGTTAGCAGTGAAAGGTGGTAACGGCCCAGGTTCTTATGGCTTTTTATTTCCCTTATTTCAAATGCAAGTGGCCCGAATTGGTTCACAATCTCACACGGGTTGGAGATTATCGCATTTGTTTTATTCAGTGTGTGTCGTCTTACTAGCACTTTTACTTTCATTCAACGCCGGGACATTTTCGACTACTGGGCATATCCTTCCCAATAAACTGGTTTCCAGGTCAAATTCCTCGTATTCCGGCTGTCCACTAATTGCCTGTACATTACCGTCTGCCCATTCATTTCGAGCTCGTATTTCCTGCACTCGCATGCTATACTGTTTAAACACCTGTTCCTCGAACGGATTTTTGCGAGAATAACTTTCACTTTCGTGTTTATCATTATCATCAACTGTCCATAGCTCTTCATTTCCCCTTTCGTACTCGTTATTCCCATCGGATTTATTCTTCATGGATATTCTTTCTACAAAGAATTCTGCATTTTGTATATTTTCTCCGTCTCCGAAACTCTCTTTATCATCTCTTGTCATTTGCGTGAATGGAACTGAAAAGCTCTTTTCTTGGGCGGTGATCTGCATCCTTTGACGTCCGAAGTCTATGTTTGCCCGCGTGGCCATTAAGAAATCTGACCCGATAATTAATTCCGTCGACAACCTTGGCACAATTAGCGCAATAATATCCAACTTCGCCCCTTTAATTTCGGTCTCTATCAATACTTGTTGAGTTATTCTCGTTTTGCTTCTACCGATGGCCAATACACAGTATACATTAGAGACAGGTAGTGTTTGTAGTTACAGCCCACGCGATTTCAAATTGTTAAATAATTCCTGACTGCAGACTGTCACATTAGACCCGGTATCCACTATTGCGTGACACTCCATTCCTCCTATCGTAACTGCGATCCTAGGCGCCTCCACAATGTCACACATTCTATTTTTACTTAAATTCCTTTTAGCTTCGGGATGCTCTGCGCTGTCCTTATTGTCATTTGATAGACCCATATCATTCTCCTTTTCATTTCTGTTAATTTCATCATCATTCGGGGCGCATATCGGAGAATTTATGTCCCCGTTTATTAGTTTAAAGAACCCCGGTCAGCTTCTTGGGTACATTTTACGGGAGCCTTGAACCTTACGTCCTGGAATGGGCATGTACCGTGCCATTGTTCCCTTTCCCTCGAGGTCAACGGACTTTCACTCTCATCTCGTCGGCCTGGTTGGTAGGCGTTGCCTGCGTCTGGACGAACATCGTTCCGTCGGTTCTGCCATCTTGTTGGTTGCCTGTCATTGTTATGGTTCCACCGATAACGCATGAAATGCATTCTCCCCTCATTGGTGTGGTTCATTTGGGCATGGTGGTTCGGACCGTCGTATCGGCGATTTCCTCCGCCGAACGGATGTCGGGGCCTTTCGTCATGGCGCCGGTCACCTGTATTGTAGGGCTGGTGTCGTCTGTTCGGGTAATTGGGGGCAGTTCGTGCCCCGCTCCCACTGAGATGCTGCCTCTGAGTGTTAGGTGCGCGCTCTGTTCTCTCCCCTTGGAAGGCGGTTAGCAACTCAATCGCGTCATTGAGGTGGCGGAGCTTGGCAACAATTAAATGATTTCTAATGGGCTCGGGGAAGTGCGACGCCATGAGGGTTATAAATTCCTCCTCTCTGATTGGTGGGTCTAATAGCTTGGCCTCTTGTCCAAGCTTAAGGAAATAGTCCACCATACTCTCCCCACTATGACTATTATATCTGCCATTGTTTACCCTTATTCTTACGTTACACTGTTTCTGGGTGCTCCAGTATCTGGCAAGGAAAGCCATTTTAAATTGCTCATAAGGGACTCGGTCGCCCAGTGTGAGCCTAAACCAATTCAGGCATTTCCCCACTAAACCCTTTTTAATGACCATTAACTTGAACTGGTCGGGGACAGACTTCATCTCAAAATATGTTTCTAGGTCTAAAATATATTGTTGGGCGTTGTCATGGGCGTCATCAAACGATGGGATAGCTATCTCGTTTAAAAACTGAAAACACATGTTTTGCATGTAGTTTGCACTTTCATATGTGCCATTTATATTGCTCTCACGTGGCACTGTTAGCGGCGTCCCTCTTACATTACTATGCTGTTATTTGATTCTGAACGTGAGATGGCCGTGCGTACGCTTGAGCGAGCGGGTTCATTCATTACAGAGGCCCGCTGTATTTGCGTCCTCGTATCAGCAATGTCACGTGCAGTTTCAGTAGTCTTGTCACTATGGGAGCTCTGGGCTTCGGATATTTGTGCCAGCGTTTCCGCCATATTGTTTTTTACTGACTCTATTTCCCTTACCATGTCATTCCTGATTAATTCTAGATCTTTATCTATCTTGTTCTCCATTGATATGCAATTTCTCCTCAGCCCATCACTCACGTATTTTCTTATATCTAGGTTCTCTAATTGAAGAGCTTCCACTTTCTCTGTTAAATGTTCTATTTCTGCCTGCGTACCCTTTAGTTCTGCCCTGATTAAGAGAAAGTCTTCCTGCATCTAATTTTGACCTATTCTAATGTCTTCCAGTACCTCCTGTTGCTGCGCTAATTTATTTTGTATCTTTACGTCTAATTCCCTATTGCTATTTGCCATTTCTTCCCTAACTGCCCTATTGCTATTTTCTATTTCCCTCTTAATTTCTTTATTACTATTCGATATTTCCTCTCTATTGGCCTGCAGTTCCCCTTTAAGTCCATTAATACTTTCAGCTAATTGCCTAAGCAGTCCCGCTACATCTACCTGACTTGGGTTGTTCCTTTCACTTTCATACATAATGGGCCCTTCTGCGGACATCTGATTCTCGCATTCCATACTAATGGGTTTCCCGTAATTCTTCCCGCTTCTCAAAGTCATAAAAAAGTCATAAACTGTTTAACTCTACCCTATCAGCTGTTTATTTTAAATCCCTCTTATGGAAGCCCTTCGTATTTAATTCTATGTTTACAATATATATATATATATATATATATTTTTTAACCCTGTAAGAGAATATCTAGATGTAATTTTCCTACACACTTTCACTTAAAGTTTTTATTTTGTTTTTGACTTACTGCGGCGCCTTCTGCAAGTTCTGGAGGTTCTGGACATTCTGGAAGCTCTGGAAGTTCAGGACGCTCTCGCTTCTGTTGTGTGGTGTGTTCCTGATGTGGTGTCTTCCTTCACGCTTGTTGGCGTTGGTGTCCGTTGCTGCTGGTTGTCGTTCTTTCGAGCCCCACATTGAATGGCGTCATTTGCGGCTGGTCGTCCCAAAGGTCTCACACAGATGGCCTCGGCTGAGATCTTATCTCGTGGGTGTTGAAGAAATAATAACCACAGTTATTATTGTGAAACCTTTTTTTATTCCAGTCCACAGTAAATGCTACTCTTCCTACCATACACCCTTTGTTATCGACTTCGTCACTGACTTTTCCTCGCGGTACTGGCCGGCGCTGATACTAATGTTGCAGGGGTGTTGTAATAATGTCGGAGTGTGTTGTAGGACTCGCGGGGTGTATTACAGGACTCCTCTGGGTGTATTACATGACTGACTGGGTGTATCACAGGACTGGGCTCGGGGTGTATTGTATGACTGGGCTTTTAAAATGCGTGTTCGCCGGTTTTATAACTTTCCCATTTCCCCTGACTATACCCTTACCTTCTGTCCACGCAGTTTGCAGTGATTGGTGGAAATTCATATTGTACGCGCGGCTCCCGAATTTCCACCTATAGGCATGCCTGGTTGTGGCGGGAGTTCCAGAAGGGGATTCCGCCTCACTGCACATGGCGTCCCTATTAGCCTAACAAAAGGCACAAAAGGATTTTTCGCCTTTTGTTCAGCATTGTCTGCATCGTCACCTTAATGATGGTTTTACCCTGAGTTGGAGCAAATTCTAGCTGATACACGCCTCTACCTGCCACACGGAATGATCGGTTGGCAAATATTTTGTTTAAGAATTTGCTTTAGCAATTGATTTGATTTATCCCGCTACAACTTTCGGTCACATGTATTGAATCTGGTTTTTTGAGTCACTTCATTTACCTTCACATATAAAGTGATAGTGGTTATAATTGAAGGTGAGTGTAAATAAAATGACTCAAAAAAAAAAAAAAAAAAAAAAACCAGATTCAATACATGGAGAATACTTCACTGTTAATATTGCTTCTATTTTTAATATTTATAATATTTCAGTTACCTATTTCTGGTTACAGTACTGTTTCTCAGATTTCAGGCTTACTGTTAATGTTGTGTTAAGTTGCGTTTGTGCCAGCGAAAATGTTGAACAAGAAGGAAAGACAATTATTATTTATTTATGCCAACAAGCTTACTGCTGGTGTTTTTAAACACACAAGCCGTGTGTAGGTAATGTTTAAGAGGTTGAATCAGAAACTGAAAAATTCAGTGCCATATGGTGGCTTAGTGGTTAGAGCAGTTGCTCGATAAGCGGAAGATCCGTGGTTCAAATCCCGGCTATGGCATTGAATTTTTCAGTTTCTGATTCAACCTCTTAAGGAAAGACAAGTTTGTCGCTTCAGAAAGTTAATGACCCATTTACAGTTTGTTGTTAAAACTGTGTGTCAGATCATTTGCAAATGCATACCAATATACAAGAACATGCAGATCTTTATTTGTTAGACCGTATCCCAAGTTGTCAAGTTTAATAAGATAACTCACCAAACTGTTTTTCTGTATCTTTAGTAAACATAGTGTGTGTACCAAATTTGGGAATTTCAAATTTTGATATTACGCGCCTACGAAGTGTGTTGCGTGGTACATTATACATGGTTGCTGTAGTTGCTAAAGGCATTCCATTCTCTCTTACAGCTTTCACAGCAGCTGACATGCATTCTTTGCCCCATGTACAGCGATCTGAAGTTCTTTGCCAATTCCGAACCTTGCCTACAAATCATAAACAACGTATTTGAGATAGTGAATACTTTGGAAAATTTTTATGTGTATCACAAATATATCTGTCTCTCAGAAAGCTTTGATAAGAGCATGTCCATGTGCTCCCACAATGAGCTGTCTGTTTGTCCACTTCTATGTGCTCTTAATACACAGCTCCCCTGAGAGATGGCAGCAGCCCCTTGGTTCTAGTAAGCATAACAACATACCAAGGTGCCCCCTATGATGGCTGTAACACATGGCAAAAGTTTATAGAAGCCCTCACCATCCACGTAAACTCAGCGCATTTTCTTACAATTTCAGAAAATCTATAGATGTATATTCTTACCTGCAGAGTTTTGAAACTGGATTCCAACAATTCTGGAAGGTCTACACAGGAAATATTTCCACAGGTGATCAACAGAAGCCAGATGAACACTCAGCATACATTGCTACCAACCTCGGAAGTTAAAATGTGCTAAAATTACTTAGCAGTTGTCCACTTGCCCCGCCTTTACCCTATTATCTATACTCACTTCTGATCATAACAGTTTGTCTAGACAGTGCATGGCACACAGTTGTATTAGTGGCTATGTACAAAGTACTTGGCTTACATTCAATTAGTGTCAGTAAATTGCTCCAAAAGTGCTAATTATGCTAATTAAAACTAAAAACTACAACAAATGAAAGTGACCTGATTTAAGCAAGTGTATGTGTAATAACTAGGGCTAGGAAGTTCATGCATTTGCATGTTTTTTCATAGCGGTTAAAAATGTATGCTTTTACATTATGTGTAAACTCTAAAAAGCAGTTACTATTACTGCTATTGCTCTCTTCAATATCATCAGTGAAAAATATTGGAGAGCAAGAGGATTAATGACTTCATTGTCAGAAATCCAGCATTAGCTAATAACAACATTATGTGCACGAATTATGGAATTTTCAGTTATTTGGACGTGATTTTATGGTGCATATAACTGCATATTTACTTAATTTTTGATAAATGCAAATTTTTCAATATTATAGCCCCTATACTGCATATTTTAATGGTTTTTATGGTTTTTTATTATTTTTTTCCATCTGGATAATATTTTTCATATTGGTAGTATTGCACATGATGATGCAACTCACAAAGATTTCAATATTATAGCCCCCATCTTGCATATTTTAATGATTTTTATGGTTTTTTATTATTTTTTCCATCTGTATAATATTTTTCATATTGGTGGTATTGCACATGATGATACAGCTCGCAAGGTGGCAAGAACCAATGTTGAGTCATGTTGTCATGAAGTGAATCCCCTGTTTACATCCTTTCATTATATGCATGTGAGCAGAGAATAATCAGTGCGTTATCTGAGAGGTTTATATTAACAAAGATAAAGTGCAGGTCAACGTTTTGAGCAGCACGATTATAGCAACGCTTGCCTGCCCATCAGTAGTTGCGTCGTAGAATTCAAACGTAACAGTGTTGTGAACTGGTTCCCACCAAATTAAATTAGGCGTATAAAATGTTAAAAAGCTCTTCAAATACCAAAAATAAAACCAACTTCGAGTGCTAGATTAATTAATTTACAGAAAGAGTCTTCGAGTGATTTTAATATCTACAGATAATAGGGTACTGTTTTGTGGAGCGTGTGAGTAAAATGTAGGAAGTGAGAAAAGATTTCTAACAGTTCAGCACATAAACCAGCAAAGCATAAGGAGAATTTAATCAGAAAATTTGCAAAGAACCTGTTCAAAAACACCTAGTAGAGTGTTTAGGAAGAAGGGTTACTGAATTTTCCTATGACTTCTGCCATGCAGTTTTAGCTGCTGGTATTCTCTTCTTCAAAATTAATAGTCCGACATTTAAAAACCTATATCAACCTTCTTGTCAAGTACACTTGACAACATGTGCCTGAAGAAAGTACACTGCGTAAGACTTATGTAGGACATTGTTACAATAACGTATTGTCAAATATACAAAATGACTTAGCGGTTCAGTTTGTGTGGTTGTCTGTTGATGAAACCCCTGATTTTGAGTGCCATTCTATTGTGAATATAATCGTGGGTGCTTTAAATAATGAACAAAAGAGTACACCTTATATTCTTAATGGGTGCGAATTGTTGGCCACTGACAATGTAACTGTGACCCAGTTTGTGATGGACTCTTTGAAATTACTATGGGGTTACTTTTATTTGTTACTGATACAGATCCTTATATGGTAAAATCAGGGCAAACTCTGAAAGGTATTTTTCCTAACTAAATTCATATAACTTGTTTGGCACACGCTCTTCATCGCATTTCTGGGACAAACGTGATTCTTTCCTATAGGTAGAGTTGTGTCCAGTACAAAGAGAATTTTTGTTAAATCTCCTAAAAGAGTTAAGTTGTTTAGATCAACAGCACCTAATATCCGACTTCCTCCTGCACCAGTGTTAACTCGATGGGAAACATGGGTCGATGTAGTTTTATATTTTGCTGAGCACATAGAAATAGTCGAAGAGGTTGTTAATTCATTGGACTCAAAAGATGCTTCATCAATAGAAACTGTGCAAATTACTCTGTCAGGCACTGGATTAAAAGAGGATCTTAGTTTCATATCTGCCCATTTTTCTTTCTTAGCAACAGCCATAACGGCATTGGAAGCTGTAGAACCTCCTTTGCATGAATCACTTACTGTCTTTGAAAAAGATCGGTTCCTGGTAGCATAGGACAAAAAGTGAAAGAGAGTGAATTATGTAATTTCAGAAAATTCTGGTTATAAACAGATGTGCGATATTCGAGACATCCTCAAAAGGAAACCATCTGTTATACCAATAGACTTCACTCTCTCTGTGAAGCAGTTAACATCACTTAAATATGCCCCAATAACATCTTGTGACGTGGAGTTTTTCACGTTACAAAAGTTTTTTGCGAGACAACAGACAATGTTTTACAGTTGAAAATTTGTGCAAAATGTTGGTTGTGAACTACAATTTAGCAGTTAATACCAGCGGCGGGGCCACTTCTGCTTCAACCGCTAAGGAATAAGGTAACTTTATTTATTATTTATACTAACTCGTCTTGTCTACTGCAAAGGGACATTAATTGTTTTATTTAAATAGTGCATATTTCTTGGCATATTTCCAAGTTTTTAAGAGCATATTGGCATGCATATTTCAGTGTTTTTGAGGGCATGAACTTCCGAGCCCTAGTAATAACACTTAATTATTCATTCATTTAAATGTTTCTCAACATGGAACATAAACTTCACAGAAGCACCCACTGCTTTAATCCCCTACAAAATCTACATTAAAAATGGATAACAAAGGAACTGAGAAAAATAGCTTCATGAATACTTGATCACTATTCCATTATGAAGGAACATTCAAAATTGATTATTCCAAATGTTTAGTTCTTTCGGGCTTGTAGGCCGTGGTCTAGAAGGCATGGTAGATACCAACATTTCGCCAAGTACTGCGCTTGGCATCATCAGGGTAACATGATCCTCCATCTGCACTGGTCAGAGTTAGAATGTGGAAGCAGAGAAGTAGTGGAAGAAATGACCATTAATGTCCGTCACATTTATTTATATGGGTGGGGGTGGGCGGGGCATTGTTGCACCGTCTACAGTGGTGATTGGCCGGTTGTAGGTGGGGTTTTATTACAACTGTTGTGTGTGTCTGAAAATCTATCTAAAACCGGTATCCATGCTTTATGTACACGTAGTATTTCTTCTTTGCGATTGAAGTTGTCTTTGTGTTTGTAGATTTCTATGGCCTCCCTTTGCAGTCGGGCATAGTAGTTAACTGCAGAAGGCAGGACTCGGGTTTCTTTAAGGTTGACATCATGGCCAAATGGTGTTTCGCTCCTCACTGTAACTTTTCTATCTGACCTTACCTTGGTCATCTCTTGTTCTCTTCCGACCCGATGCTATTAGGGTTCCCGAGGGCTAGGGAGTCTTTATTTTTCCAACCTCTCCATTTCTCTATAAAATCTTAACCCCTAACATGCTGACCTGTCATGGCATTGGTGATCAGAGGATATGGTCGAATTTATTTTGATAATTCTCCCGGTCAGGTCGGTGAGACCCATAAACCAACGACAGGTATGGTCCTCCAGACATTCTGGGGGTTAAGAGAGCGATGTGACCACCAAAACATAAAAATATGGTGCTCTCTAAAAAGCGGTTACTATTACTGCTATTGCTCTCTTCAATATCATCAGTGAAAAATATTGGAGAGCAAGAGGATTAAACTTCATTGTCAGAAATCCAGCATTAGCTAACAACAAATATTAATATACAACTAGCATTGTTTGAGAAACAATCTTTCATTAGTAAGAGCAAGCAACAGGTCAAGTTCTGGATATTCTGGAACTGTTGGTATTTTTGCAGTCAAACTATACAGCAGTGGAAGAATTATGGAAGCTGTTGCAAGTTGCTTACCTCTGTTCTGCTTCCTCCTGCTGAGTCAGTGTTCATTCTTGGAGAACATGGAGAAAAAAGGTGGTCAGATCTGGAGTAACTCACTTCAGTTAAGAACACTGATTCAAAGATCAGGAGGGAATTGACTCAATTTTTCCATTCACAGTTTGAATTGCCCATTCTTAGATCTGCACTTGTTCAATAAAAATGACAGCAGTTCAAACACTATTTTGCAGGATCTTAAGGATTACCATTCTCTTTACATTTCTTCCTATGGTACACACAAAATTTAATGGCAGCTGATAACTGACTATTGCTTTTCTCTTTCCTGTTGTACAAATAAATTTTGAGGACACAAATGATGTATCACCAGCTTTACAGCAGGATTTCGCTGCATGTTTAACTATACAATACTGCAAGGTGTCACAAGCCACCTGCCATTAAATTTTGCATCAGCCATAATTGCTACATTTTTTTTAAATTTTTACTGTAGAAATTCTGGTAGTTTTCACAGGACTACATGAAGGAAGCTATTGGGAAGTGCTCATTTAATATTGAATCCTTTCTTACCATCCTGAGCCCAATGGTCACACGGATCAGGAGTAGAAATGGCTGAAAATTGGAAGTGAACCATTCAAACCTTCAAAGACAATGATTCAATAGTTTGTTTGTTTCTTATTTTAGGATTCTCAATCCCAAACTGTATTAGTGTGCTTATGCACATAATGGCAATTCTAGTTTTTCCAGCATCTGCTAAATTAGTCTGTGAGCTAATTTTAATCCCTCACTTATCTGCGTACCACACTGTTAAATTGTTATAGGGAGATTTGTAATACAATTAGGAGCCCTATTGAGAAGCATGAAAACATAGTAAAAAGCAGTTGACATTTAGGAACAAAATGAGATTAGCTGGATGGTTAACATTGTAAGTTAAAGGCATGTGAATGCTGGCCAATGCTCAAGCAGAGCGCTGTTGCCAAGCGTAGTGCGTGTACTGGCAGAGGGTCTGTACATAAGGTTGTGTGAGCTGCATGCACCACATTCGGCAGCGCTGGTAGGAGGGGCAAGCGTAGGATTCGCTGGAGTCCGCAGTACGCCCCCCCTCCATATGCCTTTAAGTTTTGCAAAGATTATACCTATGCTATACATTGTTTGGGGAGGTTAATCTAGGTTTCCAAGCAGTTTTATTTTACTAAGAATGCATGATAACTGGATACAGATTAGCTTTAACCATTTGTATAGTTACTGGGATAATTGTGCTAGCAAATAAAGTACATTGGTAAAAATGTTGGACAACTGCAGATTGAAATGAAATTAACTGTTTAATTATGTATTGTCATTATGTTCAAAGAAAAAGACAAAGTACATGCAAATTGTAAGTTCTAAAATTTAGGTAACTAGTATACTGATTAGCAGAAAATTAAATTAATGAACATTTCTATACCCTTTTAACAAGGCAGTAATTCTTTCGGATTCTAAAGCTGCAATTCAGGGAATATGTTCAAATACTACAAAGAAGTCAACAAAAATTAGAGAATGCTACAAAATGTTAACACAACTCCAAAAAGTTAATAAGACTGTTCATCTCCAATGGATTCCAGCACACTGTGGAGTCATGGGGAACGAAACTGCAGACTCACTTGCAAAGAAAGGCACAACAATAAAACAAAAGTCTAAATTCAATTTCTCATATTCCTCAATAAAACGCTTGATCATTAAAAATTTTTGTCATTCATACCTACAAGAAATAGAAACAAATGCCAAAGATAAAAAATGGATTACACTACTTTCCAATCCAGATATAATCCCCCAGAGACCAAGGAAAACAGCTGTTGCAGCCTTCCGACTATTGACAAATCATGACTGCTTGGCAAGTCATCTCTACAGAATAGGTATCTCAGCCTCACCAATATGTGTCCTGTGTAACGATCCAGCAGAAATGAATGAAGAACACTTGAAGACCTGTGAAGCATTAAGATCAGAAGAAACTACAGTTCAAAAGTATTGGAAAGCACGAATGCTAATGGCTTCATTGCCAGATGCAAGGCACTAGAAAACAACAACAACAACATTTCTATACCTTGTCCCACTCTTAGATGACAGTATGGAGTTAAATGGGATATATCTGTCTGTATCTAGCGCATACGAGTTGCCATTAGCCTCGTCCTTCTCTACCCTCGCGCTGTTGCCAGATTCCTAATAGCATGGTATAAATATTCAGTTGTTATAAATTTCAGGTTTGAACACATTATCCTACGCAGAATTTTTTTCTCTATCAGGTTATATCCTTTTTAAAGTTATTATACATTTCTAAAGGCCCTTATTTCTTCAGAAAACGTTTTTTTCAATATAAGTCCGATATGTGCTGTTTCTATACTCATCACTAGGGCTAGGAAGTTCATGCCCTAAAAAACACTGAAATATGCGTGCAAATATGCTCTAAAAACTTCAAAATATGCACTATTTCATTAGAACAGTTCATGTCCCTTTGCAGTAGAGGAGTTAGTGTAAATAATAAAGTTACCTTATTCCTTAGAGGTTGAGGCAGAAGTGGTCCCGATGCTACTATTAACTGCTAAATTGCAGTTCACAACCAACACTACAGAAATTTTCAACTGTAAAACGTCGTCTATTGTCTGGCAAAACACATTTGTAACGTGAAAAACTTCTTTACACGTCACAAGATGTTATCGGGGCATATTTAAATTATGTTAACTGTTTCACAAAGAGAGTCAACTCTCTTGGTGTGACAGATGGTTTTCTTTCGAGGATGTCTCAAATATCGCACATCTGTTTATAACCAGAATTTTTTGAAATTACATAATTCACTTTCTTTTTCACTTTTTGTCCTATGCTACCAGGAACCGAACTTAGATCACATATTGTTTTTTCAAGCACAGTAAGTGATTCATGCAAAGGATATCCTACAGCTTCCAATGCCGTTATGGCTGTTGGTAAGAAAGAAAAATGGGCAGATATGAAACTAAGATCCTTCTTAAACCCAGTGCCTGACAGAATATTTTGCACAGATTGTATTGATGAAGCACGTTCGAGTCCAATGAATTAGCAACCTCTTCGATTATTTCTATGTGCTCAGCATAATATAAAACTGCATGGACCCATGTTCCCTATCGAGTTAACACTGGTGCAGGAGGAAGTCAGATATTAGGTGCTGTTGATCTAAACAACTTAACTCTTTTAGGAGAAAGAATCGCATGTTGTCTCAGAAATTCGATGAAGAGCGTGTGCCTAACAAGTTATATGAATTAAGTTAAGAAAAATACCTTTCAGAGTTTTTCCTGATTTTACTATATAAGGTAACAAATAAAAGCAAGCAGTTGTATTCGATTCCACATGGGCATTGCAATTTCAAAGAGCCCATCACAAACTGTGTCACAGTTGCATTGTCAGTGGCCGACAATTTGCACACATTAAGGAGATAAGCTGTAGTCTTTTGTTCATTATTTAAGGCACCCGCGATTATATTAGCAATAGAACAGCGTTCAGAATCAGAGGTTTCATCAACAGACAACCACACAAACTGATCCGCTAAATTTTGTATATTTGACAATACGTTATTGTAACAATGCCCTACATAAGTCTTATGCAGTGTACTTTCTTCAGGCACATGTTGTTGAGTACACTTGGCAAGAAAGTTTTTAAATATCGGATTATTAATTTTGAACAAGGGAATATCAGCAGCTAAGAATACTTGGCACAAGTCATAGGAAAATTCAGTAACCCTACTTCCTAAACACTACTACTTGTTTTAGAACAGGTTATTTGTTTGCGAGTTTTCTGATTAAATTCTCCTTATGTTTTGCTGTGTTTATGTGCTGAACTATTTGAAATCTTTTCTCACTCCCTATATTTTTGTCACATGGTCCACAAAACAGAGCCCTATTATCTGTGGATATTAAATCTCCCGAAAACTCTTTCTGTAAATTAATTAATCTAGCACTCTAAGTTGGTTTTATTTTCGGCATTTGAAGAGCTTTTTAACATTTTAAACACCCAATTTAATTTGGAGGGAACCAGTTCACAACACTTACGTTTGAAGACCACGCAGAGGCAAGCGTTGCTATAATCGTACTGCTCAAAACGTTGACCTGCACTTTATCTTTGTTAATATAAACCTCTCAGATAACGCACTGGTTATTCTCTATGCACAGGCATTTAATGAAAGGATGGAAACAGGGGATTCACTGCATAACAACATGACTCAGCATTGCTTCTCACCACCTCACGAGTTACATCATCATATGCAACACTAGGAATATGAAAAATATTATCCAGGTGGGCAAAACCCATAAAAATCATTAAAATATGCTATATAGAGGCTATAGTATTGAAATAATATGCATTTATCAAAATCAAGAAAATATACAGTTATATGCACCATAAAATCACATCCAAATAACTTAAAATTCCATAATTCGTGCACATAATGTAAAAGCATACATTTTTAACCCCTATGAAAAAACATGCAAATGCATGAACTTCCTAGCGCTACTCATCACGCACTAACAAACTGTTAGAATACATCTATATGTTTTTCTTAGCTAGAATAAACCATAGTGCTACTACCTGCCCACTTTGAATTTTCTATGTTTATTCAGTTAAGTGTTATAATTTTTTAAATTAAATGTTTTTGGAAAATTTTATATCTGTGCACTGCATACGTAGTGTGAAACTTTTTTGTTATTGAGTTTACATCAGGGAACCAGCGAGAACAAATGTTGAGGAGGGTTGGAGAAAGTTTTTAAAATAAATCAAAAGACCGTAACCTCTTTCTTTTATCCAGTAAGGCAAACAAAAGGTATTCATCTATTCAGCGTATTCTCGCGCCAGGCCTGACACAGAAGATAGTATAAGGAGGAGCACTAGCATTAGTTCGAAAGAAGCCGTGTGTGTAACTGTGAGCTGTTATTGCGTTATTTAATATTTTTGTAAATATTTGTAGTTATGGAGGGGGAAGCTAGAAAGAGACGATATGTTGGTAAATTAAGAAGGAACGCCAAATAATTATGAATGTGTTAGATTATTTTTTAAGTAAAATGCGTGTAAGTAAGGCAGTAAAAGAAACAGCAAAGGCTATCGGGTGTTCAGAAGCAGTAGTGTGTAGGATTAAAAAGGAAGTAATGAAAGGACCTCTAAGAATGCCATCGAAAAAGAAAGCGGAACTACACAAAATGCTAGGTTAATGCAATATGACTGAATAGTGCAAAGTGGAGTGCGGCGAATTGTTCATTCTTTACAGTTTGCAAATATTCCACCCATGCTGAATGTACTTTTGTCTCGGGTCAACAATGATGAGACCCTACCAAATTTCTCAAGGGCCACTCTTATTCGGTTCTTACATGATTTGGGGTTCGAATATGAAAGAAGGGGTAACAAGTGCATATTAATAGAAAGAGACGATATCGATATCAGATGGCGACATAAATATCTAAAAGACGTAAAAAGGTTTAGGGACCAGGGGAAATCAATTGTTTATACAGACGAGTCATTTGTAAATTTAGGTCATACAGTGACAAAGGTGTGCAGGGATACCAAAGTTAAAAGTGCCCATCAAGCAGCAATTGAAGGACTAAGTACAGGACACTGGCCACCTCGGAGTCGCACGCGGAGAAAGATTCTCAACTAGTACATGTTGCAACACTGCACTCCATTTAACGTGTACTGTCATCTAAGGGTGGAATGCGCTTTAATTGCAGTGCAAGGTGCAACTAGTATAGAATATATTTTAAGTCATGATGTGCAGAGCTTTTGAGAAAATGTGGGAGTTGTCATTGCTGCACATTTCCAGCTATGTATTTTGCAAATTTTAATGCAGGATTACCCTTGACAATGCCAAAAGGGAAAGGGGGAATAAAAATAAAAACTCAAAACTTTAGGAATGGTTTTATTTTCATATACTACAAGTGTGCACATACATCAAACAAAATATAGTTTTTGAGGGTGAATATTCACAAAGCACTGTATGAATGAAAGTAAACCATCATAACTGTTAAAAATAATATAGGTGTGTCAGCTTAGAATTTATTATTAAACTGTATTTGATCTACTTTTTACATACACTTTCCTCTTAACATATGCAGTTTCTATGTTACAAACACAACAGAGGAGAATATGGCAAATAACTTCTGCGGTTCTTATTTAGTCATAAAATATGAGAAATATAGATTTTATACATTTAACTACATAAACACCATTCTGTGGATGTTGTTGCATCTCGTGCATTAATTTAAAAACTGTCTTTTTTCCTTTTAAATAAAATCCACATTCTTTGCCTTCTTATCAGCAGTAAAACTATAAATAAAATTAAAATGAGAAACTTATATCTCTAATAATTTTATGCTTTAGGAATTAGACAACATGCCAGGGACCTGTGTGTATACTTTTTTGTATGGATTTGGAGAAAAAAATTATACTTGCTATTCACCAACATTGGCTTATTTCATTTGTCAGAACTCAATTATTGTTTTTCATACATGTACATAGTTTAAAATATTGGATCCAGCTAAAACTAAATTGTTGAAAAATTGAGAAAGAGAGAGGAGAGGGGGAAGGAAGGGAGAGAGAATGTGTTATATTTGTGATAGACTAACCAACCTCCAGCACAAATTGAGACATTCTGTGGAGGGTAGTCTGCCATTTATGAAAAAGGTGCACTGAAAGTGCTACTACAGTGCACACAAATTTCTTTTTGACAGCTCAAGAGCATTTTGGCTGAACACCACATACATGTCGGAAACTCTGCTGCATTGTAAACCAGATGAAAATAATTGATATCAGGATACACACTTTTAGTAAGAAAAGCGTAACATATGCCATTAAGTTATTAAATGCATAATCTGTAGTAGCATGTCTTAACCTAGATTTCTCCACAATTTATAAGAATGTTACACCAAAGCTGATGGTCTTGATATTCTAGATACTCTAATAACGCTAACAAACTGCACAATAATAGGAAATTAACTGTAGCAAAATATGCAGAGTAACATAATGCAGAGTATAAAACAGGACACAGATTCCTGATCTTTGCTCCAGATTAACCCTAATTACAAGTTCCCAGGTTCTTTTGTCCAAACAGTGACATTCTCACAAAGTTTCTACAGAAAAGTCTGCCACTGATTTACAGTCCTCAGATGAATTTCCCAACTTCAGGTTTTTTTTTCAGAATCACATTATTCGCTGTCATCTCTGTAACAGAAGAGGATATCACTTGTTTCAGCATTTTATTTGCAATATACGTACATGAATCAATAACTTATCCAACATATGCCTTCTATTAATTTAATTGGGAGGGCTTTATAACAGTGAAGCAGGGATGAGATACTCTTGAGGAGATTTCTGATGTGTGTAATTCATCTAAACTTAACATAGGGCATATCTCCAAAGCCATTTCTTCTTTCATCAGTTGTAGGTTGGTTTGCAGTGCTGTTTGACGTGTACATGCAACTGGAAGAAGGTTGAATAAGTCTGTTGAAGCTGTTAAGTCGAAAGATTCCAAATTCAAAATTGTGTGTTCTTTGGTGATAAAAAAATTATTTTCCCCAAGAGGAGAATTCTAATTGGCAGTTAACTTGTTTGCTAGAATACCTAGCTATAGTGCAGACAGCTTATTGGAATATCCCAAAAACCAACTAACATACCCCCCCCCCCCCCCCCCCATGCCATTATGATGTGGTCTAGTTATATTCAAACAGTAATTCCTGAGTATCCTCGAAAAACAGCAGTTGCAACCTTCAGGTTGATTGCAGGACATGATTGTCTGACAAAGCATTTGTACAGAATTGGGATATTCTTCACCACTCTATCCACTATGTGATCTGCAAGAGGAAATGGATCGAGACCACCTTCAAATATGCCCGGCCACTTATAACCAGGGTAAAGCTACGTCCATAGTTGATGTTGCATCTGTTATGTTGCCACAAAAGCCCTTGTTTTTTAACCCATTGCAAAGAGGCCAACCAATACATCTTAAAACATGATTCTGTTTAGAAACTATTCATTAATCTGTGGATGCCAGTGTATTACTCATGTGTGTGTGGTTTAGTCTTGAATTGTTTTACAGCATTATATGCAATTATAGTTATTTTTGTGTTTGCAACACAGTAGTGCACTAAATATATATTATGACATTTAGCGTTCAGAAGTGATTTTATCCAGAAGTGTTATTGCAGAATGATTTGCCTTGAGTATGTTTATGTGTTGTATGGAAATGATATGCAAGCATTATTATCATTTGAAAGCATGTTACTTTAACCCTGTGATATTTATAATTATAAATAATGCTTATCTTATGTAGGTTGGTAGTAGTGCTTTTTGGTGTAATGTCGACTGCAGTTTAGTGTAATGTTGGCCACATTGAATTTTTGGGAGCTGCAGTTAATCTGTTTCCCCTATAGAATTCACTCTTCTTTGTGGTGCTAATGGCATGTACTAAACAGACAGGGTCCTCTGAATACACTGCTAGCAAAAGAACCTATTGTTGCTAACTCTTAACATTTCTGCACACACTAGTGTGTATTTAGGGGAGTTACAGCACAGAAATGTGCCTGTAAATATGACTTTCTTTTTCTGACCAAGGAAAAAATGAAAAAAATACAGACGAGAATGTGAATCTTGATGGCCCTTCAATTCAAGGGGCTATCTTATCTGGAAACAGTAACTTCTGATAAGCAGAGGTGCAAAGTTTAAGGAATAAGCAAATAGTACACAATGTAAAATACTACTTTAAAAGTATGATTAATATAGGTGATGTTTTACCAATAAAAAAGCTCAACCAATTAACAGATGATGAAACCAGCATAAGCATTACTACTATTAAAAAATCTTGTTACCTCATATGGCTTTCTCTATTCACAATCATTTATTTTTATTCTCATACAAAACTATTATGAAAGCTTATTAAATTTTCCTAGCACACTAATGAAATCTCTTGGCATGATCCCTTATAATTCAAAGTAATTTGTCACTGCAGTGCAAGTTACTTTTACATTAATTATAATACCCTGGAGCCATACCTCATCAGCGCACAAATAAGATGGATGTGACACAGTATCATTTTAATTTGAAATTGATTTTAAGTGCAAACCATTGCCCAAATGAAGACACATCAAAATGATTAAGAACCGTTTTCTTTTATAGATAATGCAAACAAAAATCTGAAAATCTACCAATTACAGGTGAGAGTGTATCTTTATAATCAACCCCTGGATCTTGGTAAACCCCCTTGCAAATAGTCTAGCCTTGAAATTTTCTTAGCCATCTTGGTTCCTTTGTTTTATAAAGCCACTTAAAGCTTACTGGCTTCTCACCAGAAGATAATTCAACCAATTTCCAGGTCTTATTTTTGCTGTACCTGCTGAATGGCGAAAAACAATAATTGTCCCACTCTTGACGAAAGACAAAACAGCATCAGAAATAAAAAATTATAGACCAATAGCTCTTACTAGCATAATAGCAAAAGTGATGGAAAGAATGGTGTCAAACAGGTTAAATTGGTTTCTAGAATCAAAAAATTTAATTTCCCCATGTCAAGCTGGATTCAGAGTTTCACTCTATTCACTCTACAAATGAACAAGTCTTATTTCTCAGTCAAGAAATCAAAGCCTCCTTCAATAGAAAAGAAGATAATTTATCAGTTTTTATTGACTTCCAAAGTGCATATGATTCTATATGCAGAACAAAACTACTAAAGAAAGTAAAAAAAATAGGGATACAAGGTCCAATGTATTTATGGCTATGTCATTTCCTAACACAACACTTTATTGCAACCAGATATGGAAGAAATATATCTAAATATAAACAAGTACACCGTGGCTTACCACAAGGTGCAGTGCTCAGCACTACACTTTTTAATATATTTATTAATGATCTACCACAACAAATACAAGAATCAGGTGTGAAGTGTGCACTATTTGCTGATGACTTAGTAACGTGGACTTCAAAACCAAAAAGCAAAAGTACAGAACTGGAAAAAACCATGCAACAATCCTTAACCAACTTACAAAAGTGGACCAAAGAAAATTTAATGACTGTTAGTACAACAAAATCAAACTACCAAATCTTTTCACTAAGAAAAGAAACCACTAAAAATAAAAATAAATTTTGAGGGTCAACAATTACCAGAAACAAAGCAAGCAAAGTATTTAGGAGTTACATTTGATACCAAACTTACATGGACCAAACAAATAGAAAATGTAATACAAGGAGCAGAGAGGCGCCTTTCACTATTAAAACGTCTAACAGGAATGAAGTGGGGATGTTCCAGAGCAACTCTTAACACAACATACAATGTATATATAAAGCCATTATTTACTTACTGCAGCGAAGTTCTTGTAACAGCAAACAAAAAAAAATTTTAATCTTTCAAAACCAAAGTCTGAGATTAATTACAGGTGCTATCAAAACCACACCAATAGCAGCTATGGAAATACTAACCAACCAATACCCCATTGAATATGAAATAGAAAAAGTGGCTCTTATTCAACACGAAAAGTTGATCAGACTCCTATTCAATACATGGCACAAGAGAAATTTTACACATACACTAAAGACTCAGGAGAGCGTTCTTTCCAAAATTCAAGACATCAGGAAGAATGTATACCTTCCTAATTCAAAGGAAAACTTCATATCTAAAGTCAATCCGACACATACATTAGACATCACATATTATTTACACCTGACAGAAGAAGTTAAGAAAAGTGACACTCCAACTAGTGTTCTAAAATTATTGGCATTAGAGACAATCCATACTAGATTTCCAGAACATGAATGGCTCCATATTTATACTGATGGATCATTGATATCAAACCAAGATGGAGGAGGTGCTGGAGTCACATATCACCTCTTTTCCTATTACAAATCTTTAAGTTATGGAACTACTAACTTTGATGGAGAAATTGAAGCAATTCGAATGGCACTACAAAATCTTTTGTACAGAATTTCACATTTTCAGCAAGCAGTTATCCTCTCAGATTCCAGGGCAGCAATTATAGCAATTACTTCCAAGTTGTCACCAAAAAAACCAAACTATTATAGAATGTTGGAAAATGCTTACCCATCTAACAGCACTTCAAAAACACCTAGTATTCCAATGGATACCAGCTCACTGTGGACTGAATGGTAATGAGAAAGCTGATTTTCTTGCAAAAAAGGGTACCAGCGGTGTACAAAAATCTATAGTTAATCTACCATTTTATGCAAAGATTAGTCAACTGTGAATTCAAAAAACTTATTGCAAAATATTACTATGAACAATCAAAGAATAAAAGATGGGAACTACCAAACATTCAAACAGTAATTCCTGAGTAACCTCGAAAAACAGCAGTTGCAACCTTCAGGTTGATTACAGGACATGATTGTCTGGCAAAACATTTAAACAGAATTGGGATATATTCTTCACCACTCTGTCTTCTATGTGATCTGCAAGAGGAAATGGATCGAGACCACCTTCAAATATGCCCGGCCACTTCTAGTGCCCCATCCATCAGTGAAAAATATTGGAGAGCAAGAGGATTAATGACTTCATTGTCAGAAATCCAGCATTAGCTAACAATAACATTTTTACTTTGTCTACTATGTAAAGAGCAGAAAGTATTGTATTCTACCCAAAAATTTGATGTCGAGGTTTCACTGCAAATATATGTTTTGAGGCACCCTGAATAAAAAAAAAAAAAAAAGGTATTTTTAGAAAAAGGTCCACATGTGTGTCTGTGGACAGCATAACTCAAAAATGTGATGTGTTGCACTCACATCACTTTCTCTACTCTTGTACTAACCATTCTTACAAACTCTTATTCCTATATCTTAGTTGACAAACATTTGTACAAATTATCTTATTGCTTATTTCCAATTAGATGCAAGGGGAATATTAGAATACAGTAGGCTTTGGGCGAGTCAAATCTTTTAAAGCTTTGAGATTCCGTCCTCTTTGCACATTTAACATATAAAAAATGAACAATATTCCATTTCACAAAAAGTTGAAGTTTTCCAAAACTCACACATGTAACAAGGAATATCTCCAAAATGGTTCGTTCTACAAGAAAATTTATTTACAGAGCAATTCTGCGAATGTCATACCGAGTGTTAAAATTTGAAATTAATGTTTCACTTTTTTCACTGAGGAAAGATGATGCTAGATACTCCAAAGTAGCTTATGAAGTGAAAAATAAATGTTTTTAACGTGAATATGGGTTCAAATTTCACTTCTTACCCATATATTTCCAAAACACTAAAAATAAGTGCAAATAACTGATTTTCATATCAATATTTCAGGAGCTATGTACAAGTGTTTTAATTTTTTTGTTCTGTACATCACACAATGACTCTTCGTCTTCGAAACGTGTATATGGCTAATAATTTTCTACATTTATAATTAATCCTTAGAGCCTCTTTAATTATTACTGTGTGTTAATGTCAGTTAGTCACGGTAAATAAGGATAAAGTCCTCTGCAGGGAAAACTAATAGACTGAAATAAATATCCTTTTTGATTTTTTGTCATTACAATATAACAAATAAAAAAGTATCAGAAAGTTTTCCTCTATAGTCATTCGTTTTCCCACAAAACATGTGACTAATGGACTGTTAGTGCGGGCACCCCGCGTACAGTTGCTTCTGAGACTTCAGTCAGGATAGACGTATCAGTCTGTTTCTGACTCCATGACAAAAACACCAGCCCAAAGACAATGTGAATACAAACAACGTCTGAAGGAGCAAGGCAGTTATGCACAATGGAAGGAAAAAACAAAACTGACTATGAGGAAAGGAAGAGAAATATTGAAACAAACAAAACAAGGAAGAGAACGCCTCAAAGCTGAATATAGGAGACATAAGCAAGCACAGCGGGCAAGACAGAAGATAAGAGACCAAGAAGGGATTGATAAGGATACTCCATCAACATCAAAAGCAAACGGTATTTCGGAAAGTGCAGAAAACATGTTGAGGAAGCATTGCCGCAATCTCCACGTAAAAGAAAAGAAATGATTCGTAAGTTAGCAGTTAAAGAGGGATTACATGTTGTAAAACCAAAGCATTCTGTCCCGGTATCAGGAAAACAACTATCAGAGGAACTTAAAAGTGCAATCATCAAGTTCTATCAGGATGATTCAAATCTTACCAAGCTCCTGGAAGAGATGATTTTATTGAAATCCATGTTCAGGGAGAAACAAAAGAAGTTCGCATTAGGTATCTAGTGGTAACATTAAAAGAAGCACATGCACTCTTTCTACAAGACCGAGTAGAAATGTCCATGGGGTTGACAAAATTCGCTGAATTACACCCTGCTCACGTGCGTCTTCAAAGTCAGATCCCACATAATGTGTGCACATGCATTATACATGAAAATAGGAAGTTTCTTCTCAAAGCATTGTGTAAAAATCACATACTCATTGAGACTGAATTTCGTAAGTTCATAGCACAAGTGGTTTGTGATCAGAAATCAAGTAAGTGTGTGCAGGGAGGATGCTCCCAAGTGCCCGGGATTGAGTGGAACAAACATTTCGGATAAACTTGCTAATTCTCCAAGCGAATGGAAGCTGTGGAGTTCACGTAATGGAAGAATGGAAATAGAAGTTAAAAATGGGTCTGTAAAAGACTACATTGAAGAACTGACCAATTGCCTGCCACGTTTCCTAAATCACGTTTATGTAAAAAGACAGCAATCCAAGGCCTTTAAGAAGGCTCGGGAAAATGTTGCAATTAGTGAAGCTGTGATAGAGATCGACTTCTTTGAGAACTACACATGCAAGGAGCTGCCCACTGGAACAATACACAGATCTCAATATTTACTGCTGTTGCCTGGTATAGGAAAGAAGATATTGGTGAAATTCAGAAACAATCTTTTGCTTTGGTGTCTGATTATGTATCGCATGACAAATATGCAGTTGATATTTGCTTAAGGAATACATTTTCGGAAATATTGGATATTGTTCCAAATCTTGAACTTATGAAAGTGTTTACTGATTGAGCAGCTTGTCGCAGAAATACACATTGAGCCATGTGACATATCTTTCCGAAGTATATGGAATCCAAATTGAATGGCACTTCTTCGAATCCTATCACGGAAAGGGGGCAGTAGATGCGATTGGAGGACAAGTGAAGAGGATGGCATGGGCAGCTGCGAAAGCAGGAAGCAGGATTCAGAGTGCTGAAGAATTTGTTAATACTGTTAGAAAGAAAACCAAAATATGTGTTCTTGAAGTTTCTCTGCCTGAAATTGAAGAAGCAAAAGAATTTCTCGACAAAAGATTTGAACATATTTCACCTATGCCGTCCACTCAGTGGGTTCATTATGTGAAAGTATTCGGTTTAAATGTTGTGGAATATGCTTTTCTCTCATGTGCGGAAAGTGTCAGAATGATGCACAACTTTCGGAAATAAAAACAGTGTAGTGATATACGCATGTACTACGAGGCTACTGCATCTAGCGTTCCTGCACTATAAGGAGTCCAACCAGTAACCAGTGTGTTACAGGTATGTGCTGTGTGCTCTCATGTGTCGTCTTTGTTATGGTTTTGAGTCAGCTTTTTATACTTGCAATGATGTAACTGTGATAAGAAATGAGAGCTGTCAACATCTGTTTATTCTGTTTATGTTGCATGACTTTAATGCTTCTCCAAAGGATATGATTCTTCTCAAAATGATAAATGCAATTACACACCTGTATGTATTACATGTATGTAACATATAATATGTATCACTATGATTTATCATATGTTATACCATGTAAAACAAAGATTAAGTATTACAATTTTCGCAAGTGTCAGTTAGTCACAAACTCATGTCAGTTAGTCACGCTGACCTTTTGAATAAATATCTCCAGATGAGAATAACATGGCAAACCTTTTTCCAGGTCATTTGAAAGCTTAGAAGTTCCTCTCTCAAGTGATTTTTCAGAACAAATCAAATAAGAAAACAGAGGACAAACGTTTGAAGTTGGACCTGCAGTTGACAAAAATGTCAGTAAGTCACGAAAAGTTTAGCGCTCATTATTCAATAATTGTTTCACTTTTTAAGGTTTTTACATGTACTATCACAACCGCCAAAGTATTCTCTGTCATCGTATGTCGTTAAAATAACATTTTTACACCTATATTGACCATTAGACAGACATTTTAAGAAGAAAATGTAGTGTAAATGTCAGTCACACACGGAATTGTGTATTTTAGCAAGATCTACATTTTTTGTAAAGATAAATCAGAAATAGTTAAAATTGAAGTATGGAAAAGTAACTACCACTATAGAATTTACAGTATCTACAATCCTCCAGACAATACACTAGATCTAAATTCTATTCCCATAGGACCCAAAAGTATTTTAATAGGTGATTTTAATGCACACTCCCCTAGGTGGGGCTACAGAGATATAAATTCAGCAGGAAGAGTCATAGAAGACCTATTAAACCCATCAACAATGGAATTAATATTTAATCCACGTGATCCACCCACTTACCTTCATTATAATGGCTCAGGTACAAATCCTGATCTTCTGATGGTGTCATCTGACATAATTGACAATACAAAAAGAGAAATAATAGAAGACCCAGGTTCAGGCCACAGAATCGCCATAAACTCCATAAGAGGTAACAAACCAAAAATTAAAACTTCTTGGAATTTTAAAAAAGCAGATTGGTCCAGTTTCCAAAATGAGATAGAAGGGAAGTGCAATATACCGTTAGAATCAGAGTTCAAGTCAACAGATCAAATGAATAAAAAACTTTGTGAAATATTATTGACAGCAGCCAAAACACATATCCCACAGGAAAGTTAAAGAAATATAGCTACTTTTGGTCTCCATCTTTACCTAAGTTAAAACACGAAAGAAATATAGCAAGAGTCAAAGCCGAAAGAACCAAGTGTCCAGAAGATGTACAAAACTGGAGAAGAAAAGCAGCCATTTTTAAGAAAGAATTAATTACAGCAAAGAGGGCCAGTTTCACAAATTTTGTAGAACATATGGACTATAGGAAAGATGGAAATAAAATATACAAATTCCTTAATAAAACAAAATTATCAAAAAATACAACTGAACCATTAAAACATAATAACAAAAGCTTAACTACAGATAGGGAAACAGCAGAATCCCTTAACAAGTTTTATGCTCAGTCACAAAGAATTCCCCAAGCATATAAAAAACAAGATAAGGCTATCCAAAAAACTATCAGAGAAACTAATAAGCCAAAAGGTATACGAAATGATATTTTTATTCAGGATTTTAACGAAACAGAACTGGATTTAGCAATAGAACTATAGAACAAAAAATCTGCAGGACCTGACAAGATCCACCCAGAGTTTATTAAACACCTTGGCAGGAAAGGAAAAGAAATCCTACTTAAACTGTATAACACGTGTTGGAGAATGACTGTACCTTCCGACTGGAAAAAAGCCATTATCATCCCCATTTTAAAGAAAAATAAACCTTCAAACAATATTAATAGTTTTAGACCAATATCTTTGACCAGTGTTATTGCAAAAGTGATGGAAAGAATGGTGGCATCTAGACTTAACTGGTTCCTAGAATATTACAACTTAATAGTTCACAGACCGGCTTCAGACAGAATCATAGTACAAGTGAAAATGTACTCCTACTAAGCCAAGACATCAAGGAAGCTTTCAATAGAAAGGAGGATACCTTAGCAGTCAGTATCCATTGATTTTAAATCAACATATGACTCAGTCTGGAGAAACAAATTAATTGAGAAGTTGCAATCAATAGGTGTGAAAAGTAACATGCTTAAATGGATAACTCAGTTTATTTCACAAAGATTTTGTGCCACAAAATATAATATATACATTTCCAAATATAAACAAACACACCAAGGACTTCCACAAGGTGCTGTTCTGAGCACAACACTCTTTAACATATATATAAATGACCTTCCATCAATAATAAAAACTTTAGAAACCAAAATTGCTTTATTTGCTGACGATGTAGTCATTTGGACTTCAGGCTTTCCAAAAAAACCTGAATTAATTAAAGACAGAATAGAAACAGCCATAAACAAAGTACATGAATGGAGCTCCAAAAACCTCATGACTATCAATGTGGAAAAAACAAATTATGAATTAAGAGGTAGAACTGGAACTTAAAAATTCAATGCCACAACTGGGATTTGAACCACAGACCTTCCGCTTGCCGGGCGGACGCTCTACCACTGAGCTATTGTGACAAACTGCCAGAATGGCATTAAATTCTCAAGTTAGTTCGTATTTTTCCTGGTAAACCACAAAGGCAGTCTCACATCAGAGACAATTACCCCAATGGTGACTTACTATTGCAAGTACTTTATATCCCAGGATTAAATAACCTTCACATGGTAATTATTATTTATTTATGCCAACAAACTTACTGTTGGTGTTTTTAAACACACAAGCCGTGTGTGGGCAAAGTTTAAGAGGTAGAACTGGAACTTAAAAATTCAATGAAACAACTGGGATTTGAACCACAGACCTTCCGCTTGCCGGGCGGACGCTCTACCACTGAGCTATTGTGACAAACTGCCAGAATGGCATTAAATTCTCAAGTTAGTTCGTATTTTTCCTGGTAAACCACAAAGGCAGTCTCACATCAGAGACAATTACCCCAATGGTGACTTACTATTGCAAGTACTTTATATCCCAGGATTAAATAACCTTCACATGGTAATTATTATTTATTTATGCCAACAAACTTACTGTTGGTGTTTTTAAACACACAAGCCGTGTGTGGGCAAAGTTTAAGAGGTAGAACTGGAACTTAAAAATTCAATGCCACAACTGGGATTTGAACCACAGACCTTCCGCTTGCCGGGCGGACGCTCTACCACTGAGCTATTGTGACAAACTGCCAGAATGGCATTAAATTCTCAAGTTAGTTCGTATTTTTCCTGGTAAACCACAAAGGCAGTCTCACATCAGAGACAATTACCCTAATGGTGACTTACTATTGCAAGTACTTTATATCCCAGGATTAAATAACCTTCACATGGTAATTATTATTTATTTATGCCAACAAACTTACTGTTGGTGTTTTTAAACACACAAGCCGTGTGTGGGCAAAGTTTAAGAGGTAGAACTGGAACTTAAAACTGGAACTGGGATTTGAACCACAGACCTTCCGCTTGCCGGGCGGACGCTCTACCACTGAGCTATTGTGACAAACTGCCAGAATGGCATTAAATTCTCAAGTTAGTTCGTATTTTTCCTGGTAAACCACAAAGGCAGTCTCACATCAGAGACAATTACCCCAATGGTGACTTACTATTGCAAGTACTTTACATCCCAGGATTAAATAACCTTCACATGGTAATTATTATTTATTTATGCCAACAAACTTACTGTTGGTGTTTTTAAACACACAAGCCGTGTGTGGGCAAAGTTTAAGAGGTAGAACGCCCGGCAAGCGGAAGGTCTGTGGTTCAAATCCCAGTTGTGGCATTGAATTTTTAAGTTCCAGTTCTACCTCTTAAACAACAACAAAATTTTTTGTATAGTATGATTTGGTCTATCTCTAATGGTTTACCAGTAACGCAAAAGTCATTCAGAGTAAATACGACTACAGGGGCTATAGCCAGAAAACTCAAGATATACATTTCATTTGTCATAAAAATATCTTAAACATATGACATTTTAAGAGGTAGAACTGGAACTTAAAAATTCAATGCCACAACTGGGTTTACCAGGAGAAATAGGAACTGGCTTGAGAATTTAATGCCATTCTGGCAGTTTGTCACAATAGCTCAGTGGTTAGAGCGTCCGCCCGGCAAGCGGAAGGTCTGTGGTTCAAATCCCAGTTGTGGCATTGAATTTTTAAGTTCCAGTTCTACCTCTTAAACTTTGCCCACACACGGCTTGTGTGTTTAAAAACACCAACAGTAAGTTTGTTGGCATAAATAAATAATAATTACCATGTGAAGGTTATTTAATCCTGGGATATAAAGTACTTGCAATAGTAAGTCACCATTGGGGTAATTGTCTCTGATGTGAGACTGCCTTTGTGGTTTACCAGGAGAAATACGAACTGGCTTGAGAATTTAATGCCATTCTGGCAGTTTGTCACAATAGCTCAGTGGTTAGAGCGTCCGCCCGGCAAGCGGAAGGTCTGTGGTTCAAATCCCAGTTGTGGCATTGAATTTTTAAGTTCCAGTTCTACCTCTTAAACTTTGCCCACACACGGCTTGTGTGTTTAAAAACACCAACAGTAAGTTTGTTGGCATAAATAAATAATAATTAATATGACATTTTAATCAAAATCATTAACAGCCATTTCCAAGGAAATCAAACTTTTTGAAAAATGTTCCATGTAAAGGGTAGTTTAGGGCGGGGCTATTTTCTTCAAAATATTTGTGTCACATCCCTGAAAGAAAACTTTGGTTTTTAACCTACTTTTCGTTTTTGAGTTATGCTGTCCACAGACTGACACCTATTTCTAAAAATGGTTTTTTTGGATTTAGGGGGTCTCAAATCATATACTTCCGGTGAAATCTCGACATCAAATTTTTGGGTGAAATACAATACTTCCCCTACTTATCTGTAGGGAAAGTAAAACTGAAGTCGGTAAAAACCAAAGTTGGTATTTAAGGTTAATGTCTTTCAAGGATGTGACAAAGATTTTGAAGAAAATTCCTCCATCCTAAACTACCTTTACATGGAAAATTTTAATTTTCTTGAAAATGGCTAACGATTTTGATTAAAATGCCATATGTTTGAGATATTTTTATGACAAATGAAACATGTATCCTGAATTTTCTGGCTCTACTCCATGTAGCGCTATTTACTCTATGGCTTTTGCGTAACTGGTAAACCATAAGACAGACCAAATCTTACTGTACAAAAAACATGGATCTTGTTAAAATACACAATTTAATGTCTAAATATTTTTTTTGTAGAATAAACCATTTCAGCATTTCAGAAATATGCCTTATTATTTGTGCAAATTTTGGAGAACATACTTCTGTCAAATGGAACACCGTTATTCATTTTTTATAAGTTAACCTTGCAAAGAGAACAGAATTTCAAAGCTTTAAAAGATTTGACTTTCGCTCAAAGCTGACTGTATTTCCATAATCCCCTTGCACCTACAAGGAAATTGACCATAAGATAATTTCTGCAAATATTTATCTCAACTAACACAAAGAAGATATAGGAATTAAGAATTTGTAAGAATAGTTAGTACAAAAGTAGAGAAAGCCATGTGAGTGCAACACATCAGATTTTTAACTAAAGCACTAGTGTTCTTTCATGGCATTTCTTCTTTTGTGTTCATCTATACTGTGCATGGCTTGAGCAAAGTTCAATGGTTCAGGATTTCCTTCATAATACCAAATGTAAGAAAGTTGAAATATGTGTATTTGCTAGGCATTTAAATTTCTCTAATACTAGAGCTGTGATTTGCCACACTTTCACTCAAGTGTTGGAACACTGACAGCGTCTTAATCATTAACAGCAACAGATTCACCATCTGAAGAATGGATTACAATACATTTTATTTATTATGGATTGTTATTGAAATATAATTTGAAATTGGATTTAATTGTAATTTTATAAAAATTATTAAAATGACTTTATACTAGTATCGGTATTCTCAACAGTTTCATCAATGTCGTTAACAGGACTTGTGCTCATGATGAGGCAGATTCATATTAAAAATCAATGAAAAACAAACTGTCAACAGTGAAGCAACACTAATCTTAAATATTAAATATTTTGAGGCTAAAAGCTTAATTTTTCTTATATTTATTGTAAGTTCTTGAAATAATTACACAAATATGTTTCTGGAGGCCTTCATCATATCATCAGGGCTCGTGTTATAATAGCATTTGTACAAATGCTCAGTTAATTTTTCTATGTATTACCAACATCTGAAAACAAAAACATGTTCATACAATCAATAAGCAGTATTTCAAAATAGAGGCCCTTAGAATAGCAAGGGCGTATGCGCCAAAAGCTAGTTTTGAGAAAAATGCAATTAAAGTTTTACTATGCAGTACATATTAAAATCATGTATAGAGAGATTAAAAATTTCTCAGATGTGAATCTAATGCATTAATACTGTTAATTAGGAATGTAAAATGTTATTTGGCAGATATTTAAGATTTCAGAAGGTTAATTTCATAACAATATAATTTAGATAACGTATGCTTTCATACGCATTATAACCAAAACGTTTACGTCTAAAGTTAGCATTTTGCAAGCAATACTTCAACTAATATTGGTAAATATTTGTTCTAATGCAAACAAACAATACTTCTAAAGTGAATATAAAGAAGTTTACAAAAAGTATGGCTAGATCATCAAAGATATTTAACCGCTGTGCTGTGCCATGAGGAACCAGAGTATGTTAGCAATGTATTGTCATCCGATGCTGTCTCTTCTTCTCCCTCTGGTGTGTGCCTTTACTACATGTTTGGTTTTTTAACTTATGTGTTCTTCACCAGTATTTCTCTTCTTCTTAGCCATATACATTTTCCGTTGGTTTCTCTGCATGAGGCGTTTTCTGGGACGACTTACATGACGAGAAATAGAATCACTGTGTCACTCACAGTGCTTAATAAAAGTAAATCACTACCCTAAATGCATTAAAGGTTTGTTCAATGGTATTGTTAGTAAACAACACAACTACTCTTGAAACATAATCCTGAACAGAAGTTAAACCGAGAGGTGCAAGCCACTAAACACAGGTTTCTTTAAAAGTAACAGACTGAACTGAAGAAATACCCCTACATCTAGGCAAAAACTATTTATAAAACTGCAAAAATGTTTGAAAGGTTAAGGAATAACCATTTATGAGGGGTAAAGGTCTGAAAATAAACAGTACCCTCTCTTAAGTGATTTATTGCTACATTGTCTTCAAGAGCGACTGTCAGGGCTCCGGCCGGCAGGTTGGCTCATACACGTTAGCTATTCTCGAGATCTGGCTGAAGCTAGGAAGGTCTAACACCGTGCTGTGTTCAAATGGAGAATTCGTTCATATCCAGGGCGTATCAACCATTCACACTTAACAGGCATTAAAGAGTAGGCTTCATACTTTAGGTTGCAAGAAAAACAAAAAATGTGTATTTTGGTGTGTGTGTTGTGGTGTTTAACGCCCGCTTTTACTACTACGGCACCGCAGGCGGTGACACTGATGATACATGAAGATGGAGCACCAGTGGAATGAGATGGCAGGGGAAACCGGAGTACCCGGAGAAAACCCGCCCTGACGCCGCTTCGTCCACCACGAATACCACATGCGGGTCCCTGGGATCGAACCCGGGCCGCCTAGGTGGTAGGCGAGCGCGCTAACCGCTCGGCCACGGCGCCGCCGTGTATTTTGGTGCATACGCCCTTGCTATTCTAAGCACCTCAATTCATAACGCAGTTCCTATTTTTCAAGATATATATCTTTTAACAAACCAATGAATATATATCCATTTAACTGTTTTAATAGTTTAAAAATGACCAAAAATGATCTGCTATAAAATTCACTTTGGAAACTGAAAATAATGGCTCCCTTCTGTTCTTAGATTTAAAGATAAAAAAAAACAAATTGAATTTTGGCATTTATAAAAAATCTACTCATACTGATAATTACATACAAAATAAGTTTTAATCCTTTTTCACACAAATTTTCTGTTTTTAATAGTTTGGTTTATAGGTTAATAAATATACTCTTAATAAGGAAGAATTTAACACAGAATATAAACACATTATTAACACTGTGGTAATTAATGGTTTTACGAGCTAATATAGACATACATAAATAGAGAAATTTAAATACCAAAAGGCTGTTAAAGAAGTTTCTACCCTTAAGAAAATAAAATATGATCGTATTTTTAAAATGTTTACTTACCATCTTTTGGCTGATAAAAAATTTACAAAAATATTTAAGGAACATGGAATAACTTTGGTTCCTCAAATACAAAATTTGTAAAGAATAAAATTCAAATTATAAAAAATTTGTCATTTATTAATTTAGCTGTTTGGATTGTGACGTGGTGTATGTTGGTAAAACTAAACATCATTTGGAAACTAGAATAAAGGAACATTTTAAAAATATTAAATATAAACAGATTGACAAATCAGATGTGGCAGATCATTTTTGGTTATTTAATCATGAAATAAATCCAAAGGTTGAATTATTAAAACAATTATATGGGCCTATAGATTTAATGGTTTGGGAAAGATATTTATTTTGAAAAATAGGAACAGCATTATGAATTTTGAAATACCACCAATCGATTGTATTAACAGGTTTGGTTTGTTTGCAGACGGTAACTATTATGACACAAGTACTAACAATATGGTGGAGTCATCATGAAAAATTTGCATAATTATTTCAAGAACTTACAGCAAATACTAAGATAAATGAAGCTTTTGAGTTTCTAAATATTTATTATATAGATAGATTCATATTTTCAATATGATATGACCAGGTACAATCTGGTGCATTGAAATGTGCTGATGCTGTTAGTGTCTTTTAGTGTGTTTAGATATTGGTGGAACCTTTTCACCATTTGTGTTCCACACCAGTCCTGGGTGTGTCAATCTCCTACTAAACTGTTAAAATGCGACATTTACAATCCCCCCCCCCCTCCCCACCCGTCCAATCTTAACATTGGTCCCGTACTTTTGAATTTCTTTACTATTTTATTAACTGTACTTCTGCGGATCAATATCAGGAAAGAATTCCCAAAATGCTCTACAGCACAAGATACAGTGATTCATGTTTTATAAAGTTACATCAAATAAAACTTTTTCTGCAGTAAATTGGATTATGACTGATCTAACACGCGACTGAAAACCACCAAAGTTACTGCCTTCCTTCGTCATGCGTGGACATGAAACAGATCACATAGGTGACACTAGAGGGACCTGGAAGCTTAGCAGGCAAGTGGAGTGTGCCAGAGAATCAAGTGCCGATAAGGCTTAGCCACTTAATCTGATGATCCTATGTAAGAGCTTAGTTGTATTAATTGTAGTGCATATTGTAATATGTTGTTTACAAAGTTCAAGAACTTTGATGCATAGATAAGTGAAGCTTATAGTCTCTAAGATATTTGTTATAATTTGTAGAATATATTGCTTCAATGTCAATAGCTTGTTTTCATAATAATATGAATATTTGAAAGGTAGAACTGGAACTTAAAAATTCAATGCCACAACTGCGATTTGAACCACAGACCTTCCACTTACAAGGTGACTGCTCTAACCATTGAGCTATTGTGACAAACTGCCAGAATGGCATTAAATTCTCAAACCAGTTCGTATTTCTCCTGGTAAACCACAAAGGCAGTCTCACATCAGAGACAAATTACCCCAATGGTGACTTACTACTGTAAGTACTTTATGTCCCAGGATTAAATAACCTTCAGATGGTAATTATTATTTATTTATGCCAACAAACTTACTGTTGGTATTTTTAAACACACAAGCCATGTGTGAGCAAAGTTTGAAAGGTAGAACTGGAACTTAAAAATTCAATGCCACAATTGGGATTTGAACCACAGACCTTCCGCTTACCAGGCAGCTGCTCTAACCATTGAGCTAATGTAACAAACTGCCAGAGTGGCATTAAATTCTCAAACCAGTTCGTATTTCTCCTGGTAAACCACAAAGGCATTCTCACATCAGAGACTGGTAAGTGGAAGGTCTGTGGTTCAAATCCCAGTTGTGGCATTGAATTTTTAAGTTCCAGTTCTACCTTTCAAACTTTGCCCACACACGACTTGTGTGTTTAAAAATATCAACAGTAAGTTTGTTGGCATAAATAAATATGAATATTTGTTGACTGCAAATGTATGAAGAATTATCTACAATGTGATATGATTTATAAACGAATAGTGAAGTCTGTGATGAAATGAATATTTGGCAGTTAGAGATCTTGCAAGTAAAATTGCAATAAATAGCAATATATTGTATTATATGCCATAATAATTTGCGAAGATATATTATCAATACAGAACAAATTATGTGTGATGCTGGATAAAAGCGAACACTGATCAGGAGAAAAAAGTGTCCGTGTGTGTGCGTGTGTGAATGATAAAAGGAAACAAAAATTATTACAATATGTAAACTATCAAACTATATAAATATTAATGCCAACAGCTGAGGATGACACTGAATGATCCTTCAGTGTTTCAGTAATATTTTTACAATAGGGAACGGCTGCAAATACTTGAAATCAATTTATTTAGGTTAGCATAACAAGAAAGTGGAACATATGTCAACAGTGAAAGGGTTAAATGCCCCATCTATGTGATGACAAATGCAGTGAAAGGGTTAAATGCCCCGTCTATGTGACGGCAAGTGCAGTGAAAGGATTCTAAGTTGCTTATGTTAATTTTGCTTATTGCCATTGAGACAGAATATTGTAAGACCCCAAAAGAAAATCGTTTATGTGAATATTTGTTAAGAGTGTAATTTGTTTTTGATGTTGGTATAAGTTGGTTAAATGACGAAAACGTGTTACTAATATTCATTGTTACAAACAATTATTTTGTTTAAAGACGTCAAATATTTCCATGTTTAACTTTAATATATATGTATAAATAAAAGAATTATATATATATGTGTTCAATATTGAAAGCGAAGGGAGAATGGCTAAGGATCGCTTCCCTAACAATGCGGGAACTATTTTATGAACGCACACGCGGATGTACATGTGGCAGTCGGAATGCTAGACTTGCAACCAAAGGAATTTGGGATTAGCGTCTCTATCTTTGGTGTAGATGGATGCATTTTGTGTGTGCGCGTCATAAAATAGTAAAAGTAAATTTACTAAGTGTTTAAAGACTGTTAATTTGTGTAAAATAAGTGAAACATTAGCTAACTTTAATAAGTTAGTTAATATGAAGTGTGCGATTAAATAAAAGGACGTAAAATAGACGAAGTGTAAAGTGATAGAAAACACATTTAGCGAAATATCGCTAAATTTTCAGACATTAAATCTCGGCGATGCTAGAGAAGTTGATCCAATGAAATAAAAGACTTGTAACTGTGATACGATTTAAATACTATGAACAAGAAGGTGCGAATAAAATATTTCACTAAAGTTAACCCCGAGTGTATGTTCATTCCATCCAGTACCACGACCCGAGGTTACGAAAGAGTCAAAAGCTCATCACCATCTAGTGCCATAATTTATAAAAACAGCACCACCATCACATTTAAATATTTTACAGAAGTCTGAAATTATAACCTTACTCAAATGGAATAAAAAGCATAAAATATTATCAAATGCAACAAGACATGGCTTGTATTGATACAATTATATAATATGTCAAAGAGGTACAGTTAAAAATGATTGTCATTAAGTAAATCTATGCACAAGTGAAATCAATAATCGTAAATTCTCCATACACTCCTTGAAACATATTGCGTATTACTTCTGCAAATATTCAGAATAAAATAGTTTTGTATAATCTTAAAATAAATTGTTACTAGGCAGCGACTTTTTTACTTATTTAACCAAATAAAATCATGTTATTTTAAAATTTAACATGTATGCAAAGAATCCTTGCCTTCTTCATTTTATCTAAACCTGATACGTCCTGAAGATTCATTGATATTTTCTGTTATTGTGTGTCCATATATAAAGGAATAAAACATGCAATTATATCCAGGTTCTAATGATTAGTGCAGGACTTCAAGATGTATGCACAGTGCACAGTGCAAATTGCAACTACGAGAAGTTAACCTCAGTGCAAACCAGCAATCACACTTTTCTTGAGCTTATCTTGCTCACTTTGTAATGTTTACATGTGTCGCACAGTGTTAAATGGTTAATTTGGTTCATGTATTATGTTTTAATGATCTATAAATCAATGGTGCAAACCTCATTTTTGGATAAACAATACTCTTTTGTAAGATGTAGCAATCTCTTTAATTCTTCCTCTCTAGCATCCCTGCGATTTCCATTTTCTGTGTGTACTGTTAGGGTCTTTCAAAAGATGATTTTCTTACACATAATTACTGTATAGCAGATGAGACATTTGAATATATTGTCTGAGCTTTCAAAGTTCTCACTGTGATTTAAATTACTTTTGGCATTCTTTGCTTTCTTTGGAGTAGCTTGCTCCATTATTAGGTATTTGCATTGCACGTATCTGTTTCACTGATAAGCACACTATCAACATATACTTCCATGATTCTTCACTTCCTTAGCAATACAGTGTGCAAATTGAGCTGAGTTTAAGGACACTTGGTAGTGACAGAGGACTCAAAAAATTAATTTTTGATGCATATGAATCTACGTAATTTGTAGAATATATTCATATAAGTATGTGTGTTTGTAGCATTTAAAGGGCATTTAAATGAGTATTTAAATCGAGATTTAAATATGGCTGCCATCATCCCTGGGTACCTTCTTTTGCCATTTACCTAAACTTGCTTTTTTTAAAACTGTTGTTGTTGTTGTTAGCTAATGTTGGATTTCTCACATTAAGTCATTAATCCTCTTGCTCTCCCATATTTTTCACTGATGGATAAGGCACTAGAAGTGGCCGGGCATATTTAAAGGTGGTCTTTATCCATTTCCTCTTGCAGATCACATAGAGGACAGAGTGGTGAAGAATATATTCCAATTCTGTTTAAATAAAAACTTTAAAAACTTTAGGGGCACTTTTCTAAAAAGCTACAATGGATAGAGCTATTATTTTTTAGTGAATGTGCAAAATGTGTTGCTCTAAACAGCCGGTGAAAGCTTTTAAATTGCCTTTGTATGAAATTCCTAAAACAAATTAAGTAAAAATTGAAGCTATTAACAGTGAAGCAACAAGATTCTAAAATAAGAACAAATTAGAAACTAAAAACTTCACTTATCTTAGTATGTTGATATTCTTTTTCTATTTTTCTGACCCAGGGGTTTCAAGCTATATCCAGCTCATTCTCAAAGTCATATAATGATATATATCATATAATGATATATGACTTTGAGAATGAGCTGGATATAGCTTGAAACCCCTGATATATATCATTATATGACTTATATGATATATATCATTATATGACTTTGAGAATGAGCTGGATATAGCTTGAAACCCCTGGGTCAGAAAAATAGAAAAAGAATATCAACATACTAAGATAAGTGAAGTTTTTAGTTTCTAATTTGTTCTTATTTTAGAATTCCTAAAACAAATTTTAAATACCTAAAAAAATTAAAAAACAATGCGTATATAATGATATATTTTTTGATTGCCATTTTTGGTTAAAATGACAAACTGTCACCAGCTATGTCAAATAAGATGTTTGTGAAGTAACTACAAAATCTTAAGTGTCTCACTTTAATTGTTTAGGAGGAAAATGTACTTAAAGAAGAAAATATCTAAAAAGTTTTGCAAATGCTCTTGTTTATTGAAAAATCAACAAGTAACTTATTATTTGATTATGATTTCTGAATCAGAAGTTCTTTTATAAGAGGTAAAATTTTCATTTGCCTGTACCGTCAGCCAAGTCAATACAATGCAGGTTGGATTGCACCCGGTGCAATTTTAAGCTTTGAGAGAACCTGGATTAGTGTACACTCATCCTGTTGATGCCACCACAACAGCCGTGTCCCTACAACCCTGGCATATCTCTTACCTGTGCAGCCCTGTGTGTAGCATACTGACATCCTGTGACATTTCACATTTGCATTTTTGCAACTTGAACATACAACAAGTATCTATTGTAAACATTTCAACTGCAAGATATGTTTGAAAGCATAATATTAATATCATGTATAACACATTTATTTTAGGGTATAACTATGAAATTTCAATTTCCTCTTTTTGTTATCTTTAGCGTTTAACATGATTAAGGTTTAATAAAAACATTAAAAGTGGAAACCACACACTCCTGTGTTCTGAAACTGCAGGCCTTAAAATGCATAAACTGGGTTTTAATTTTATTCGTATGATTTTTCACGTTCACAACTGCAGCTGATAAATATGCGCACAGCACAGACCTTTAGCCATTTCTTTGCTTAATAAAATTACCATATGAAGCTCATAATTAAACTAGGATTAGATATTGGTTAACTATAACGGTTTGTATGACATATGAGAGTATTTTGCATCCTCTGCAAACATTTTATTTTAGTTCTCTTGTCTATTTGCCTATTTTGTCACTACTGGATAAGCTCAATAAACTAAAGACTCCTGCCCAAATGACAAATGCAGATCTGTATTACAAACCTTAGAGGACACTATTGCATGGGCAATTCTGTTTACAGAGTCATGCAGGTAAATAGAAAACACATAATGTTGGGAGTAGCACAGATTGCATTGTGATGGCATAAATGAGGACTGTACATCACTGTTGCAAAGTCCACCATACTTAAAAGTTAAATGCCACAACTTAATTTTATTAACTTCTTTGATACATATTTCTAATTTACTTAAACAAAAAGCAAAATTTTAAAATCAAAAACACTCTTAACATTAGCAATTGAAAATCATTTCAAAATTACTACTGATTACTGGTGAAATCAGGTATACTTTAGTGTTACTTACTGTTTGATTGAGTCTCTCAGAAACTCAACAATGGTTTCTTTCCTGTTTTGCATTTTGAAAACAATTGGTGCTGGATAATACATATCCTTGTTATTTGCAGACCATCCTGAATACTGTAAAAAAATAATTAACAGCAACTTAGAAAAATATATACTAGACAGTTGAATTTATTACTCTTCAAATGTTAATGCTCTCTTATTGGCATTTACTAAAAACTATGTACGATAAAACTTTACATGAAACGAAATATCTATAAAAATCTTACTTTGGTTAAGCACATGAACATTATAGTTAAGCTGCATTTTACGGGGATAAGTCATGTACACTTTGATCTCTGCAAACTTCCCAGATTGTGACCTAATTACATACCAAACTTTTTACTGCAAACCTTTAATAAGAGAAGGGATACGTGGTGCAAACTGCATGCTTGTAAGCTGTACTTTTTAGCATGGTTCCAGCACATTTCCATCTTTGAAGTTAAAGAACAGAATACTGGAAAAGGCAATGGGAAAGGACAAGAAGAAAGCATTTTTGGGAAAAGAGGGGCTACTGAATTCCCTTGAAGAGGTGAAAGCACAAGGAAGTGAGTGGAAGATAGAGAAAGAACACAAACAGAAAAAGTGCCCTATGGCGGAGGCTAGTATAAGTTTCGTTCCAATGCTTTTCTGTAGTAGTCAAAATACATTGAGTGCCAATGTCATTTTCAGATTCATTGACATAATTCTGTGAATGTTCTAAAGTTCGAGTTTAAGAATATCTCTAGCATGAATTTGAATTTATTGAATATCAAAACATTAACATCTTGGGCTCCCTGGTCCTTCTGTTACTGGACAGCCTTCTGAGGTTCTCTACATCTGACGTGTGCTGTTTATTCTTTAACTACAATTAACCTTATTCAAACCTGTCTTTATCTTTCGTCTTTTGATTCACCTATTTTCACCAAATTCTCTTATACTTTCCATTTCCCTAAGTTCATTACTATTTTAAATTACCTATTTCATTCTAAAATTTATTCCCCCCTCATATTTCTTATGCTTCATGATCATTTGCTAGTAATTTCCTACACCTCATGGACACACTTTCTTATCTCTTGCACTTCCACTTTGTTTCTTTACTTAACTTTTGCTTTTTTATAACACCTGCTTGACTTCTCTAGCTAATGTTCATCCATAAGCTCATCTGAATGAAGTGAACATACTTCTTACCATTATGACAGCTTAGTAGTACAAATTTCTAGCTAATATTAGACCAATTGTGCACTGGTATTTACATATCGCAAGAAAGAGAAACAAAAGTGGATATATTCCGTTGGTTCTCAAGTAGTGACTAACTTGGTTAGCATGTTGAGTGGCTGTCCAATTGAGCTATCAAAAAAGCAATCACTACTGTGACTGCAAAATCTGGCTGGTCTTCAACTCTCTGGTTAATATATCAATCACTAATCTTATTAAAGATTTTAATCCTGCACAGTAATTTTCAAATACATGCAAAACAATGCTTTTTATGACAAACTATGCAGCAGTGGCAACAACTTTACCACTATGTGGCAATTAGAAGGCATATGAGATGGTACTAAAAACAGTGACATTATAGCCTGGTTGGTTAAAAACAATGTTCAAAGCAGACACAAGCAGAATTGCTGGTGTTGGTGAACGTGCACAAACACCTGGTAAAGCAATATGAGCTGGATGGTATTTCAGCAAGCTATAGACACAGATATTTAACAGGCTCCCATCTTATCATTGCCAGTACAATGCCATTGAACTTATAAGGGCCCAGGTAAAAAGATATATGGCTGAACTTAACAAAACGTTTAAAATGTCACACATACAAGTTCTGTTCGAGGAAGCCATTCGCAATGTAGATGTAACATCGTGGGAATACTGTGTGTGGCATGCCGAAAAACTGCAAGAGGACTACCAGAAGCAACTCATTCATGATAGCATCCTGGAGCCAATAATTAATTTGGCTGAAGATTCGGAGACCGAGTCAACATACTCCGAAGATGATACAATTAGATGAAGGATAACCACAAACCAAAGGTAAAATTATTACGTAATTGGTCATTTCTTTCGTCTTATTCCCCCAGAATTTTGGTTTTGAAAACTTAAAAGCATTCCTGCTATTTTGAAAATTGTTAGGTAGTGGCACAATTTTGTTATATTGCCCATTTTCATCAGAAAGACTTATTGAATACAAAATGTTTAAATTGACAGTGCAGTGCTATTTAAAGGAAGTCAATATAGAAAGAATGATAAACAGAAACAATGTAACTGTACAAGGATGAGTAGGCGTAGGCTTTCATGGCCGGTGTTCGAAATTCTAAAAGAGTCTTCCGGGCTGATTTGCTGTGGTCTGCTGGAGTAACTTGGTCCAGACGTTTCGTCCACTACTGCGGTGGACATCATTGGTGGCGAGGTCAAAGTCTTCTTGGTGAAGGTACTGTTGCGTCTGAGGCGCTGACTGTCTGGGATGCGGAATTTATACACGGAGGGTCTTCTCTGATTGGCTCGGGGCTCGCTGAGGCAGTGCAGTTGGTGGGAGGGGGCTAGCTGCATCTCGGGCGCTACTAGATTCTGATTGGTTTGTGTTGCTTGACTGTCTGTGTTGTTTAATGTTATCGATGACGGGGTACCAAGTTTTGTTGAGCTTAAGGGCTTCCTCTTTCCTATTGAAGTTATTGGTATGTTTATAAATTTCTATGGCTTCGCGCTGTAGTCGAGCATGGTAGTGTGAGATGTTAGATAGAATGCTGGTGTCCTGAAACTTGATGACATGCTCCCCCTCCGCTTCTATAGCATGTTCAGCGACCGCTGACTTTTCAAATTGTCCAAGACGTCAGCATCTCTTGTGTTCGTTTAGTCTGGTGTTGATACTACGTAGCATCGTACCAATATATACTGCACCACACGAGCAGGGCATCTGGTATACGCCAGCCGAGGAGAGGGGGTCCCTCGGGTCCTTGGCTGAGCGTAGTAAACTGTTGAGCTCTGTTGTAGGCTTGAAAACCGTCTTGATATTATGGCATAGCAGGAGGCGTTCAATCCTGTCAGTGACGTTTTGAACATAAGGAATACCGTGCCTTTGCTCCTAGGTGGGGTCGGCTTAGCAGAGATCGGCTGCCGTCTGGGTGGTCGGAAGGCTCTCTTTATTTCTTGTGTAGAATAGCCATTGGCTTGTAAGGCTTGTTCCAGATGGTGCAGCTCTTGTGGTAGCAGATTAGAGTTTGAATCATAGCCCGTTTGTGTCTCGGATGGTGGTTGGAGGTTTTGTTGAGATAACGGTCTGTGTTAGTAGGCTTGCGGTATACCGTGTGTCCAAGTTTGCTGTTGTCTTTCCTGCTGACCAGCACGTCCAGGAAGGCCAGCTGACCGTCTTTTTCTTTTTCCATAGTAGCCAACTTCTTTATGGAATCTGTTGAAGCTACAGCTCTAAACATTGCATCTCACATGCTGTCTGCTTCGTTCCGATATGTAGATGACACTTTCGTCATATGGAGTCACGGCGAGCAGCCTCTACTGGGTTTTCTTCAACACCTCAACAGCCTCAATCTGCACATCCAGTTCACCATGGAAAAAGAAAAAGACAAGTCAGCTGGCCTTCCTGGACGTGCTAGTCAGCAGGAAAGACAATGGCAAACTTGGACACACGGTATACCGCAAGCCTACTCACACAGACCGTTATCTCAACAAAACCTCCAACCACCATCCGAGACACAAACGGGCTATGATTCAAACTCTAATCTGCTACCACAAGAGCTGCACCATCTGGAACAAGCCTTACAAGCCAATGGCTATTCTACACAAGAAATAAAGAGAGCCTTCCGACCACCCAGACGGCAGCCGATCTCTGCTAAGCCGACCCCACCTAGGAGCAAAGGCACGGTATTCCTTGTGTTCAAAATGTCACCGACAGGATTGAACGCCTCCTGCTACGCCATAATATCAAGACGGTTTTCAAGCCTACAACAGAGCTCAACAGTTTACTACGCTCAGCCAAGGACCCGAGGGACCCCCTCTCCTCGGCTGGCGTATACCGGATGCCCTGCTCGTGTGGTGCAGTATATATTGGTACGATGCTACGTAGTATCAACACCAGACTAAACGAACACAAGAGATGCTGACGTCTTGGACAATTTGAAAAGTCAGCGGTCGCTGAACATGCTATAGAAGCGGAGGGGGAGCATGTCATCAAGTTTCAGGACACCAGCATTCTATCTAACATCTCACACTACCATGCTCGACTACAGCGCGAAGCCATAGAAATTTATGAACATGCCAATAACTTCAATAGGAAAGAGGAAGCCCTTAAGCTCAACAAAACTTGGTACCCCGTCATCGATAACATTAAACAACACAGACAGTCAAGCAACACAAACCAATCAGAATCTAGTAGCGCCCGAGATGCAGCTAGCCCCCTCCCACCAACCGCACTGCCTCAGCGAGCCCCGAGCCAATCAGAGAAGACCCCTCCGTGTATAAATTCCGCATCCCAGACAGTCAACGCCTCAGACGCAACTGTACCTTCACCAAGAAGACTTTGACCATGCCACCGATGATGTCCGCCGCAGTAGTGGACGAAACGTCTGGACCAAGTTACTCCAGCAGACCACGGCAAATCAGCCCGGAAGACTCTTTTAGAATTTTGTACAAGGATGCATTAAACATTTATAGAAGACGAATATGCAACTACTCTTAAATAACCTATGCTAAAAGCGGATTATATAACTCTGTGCTATTTTCTATATGAATGAATCTATTGCCATCTTTTACTATTTTATAGGATCCGAATTAGGGACTATTTTAACTCCGGAACATTTTGCCCGCCCCCCCCCCCCCCCCCCCCCGAGTCATATTTCATAAATATTGAAGAGATTTAGGGAGTTCGAATTGGGATATATTCTTCAGCACTCTGTCCTCTATGTGATCTGCAAGAGGGAATGGACCAAGACTACCTACAAATATGCCCAACCACTTCTAGCACCCCATCCATCAGTGAAAAATATTGGAGAGCAAGAGGATTAATTACTTAATTGTCAGAAATCCAGCATTAGCTAACAACACTATTTTATAGGAATGAACCTTAAATGTTGTCTTTTTAATTTGTTATACCATTTTCGCATTCGTATCTGTCTGAATGAAATGTATGTTTACTGTAAGAAATTAAAAACAATTGAGGTTTAAGGTCCAAGTAATATAATTAATGTTCTGTATATATACACGTATTATAATGCTTTTCATTAGGGTACACAAAATTACGGATATAATAATTTGTTTTCCGCTTTCCTTTACTTGTTGAAAAGAAGTTTGTTTTGGTGCGAGAAACTTGTATATTGCGACAATATGGCAATGCAGCTATACTCACTCTGTCTGTCTTCTGCATGAAGAACTGCCAAGTTATGTGCCAGCCATTATAAATAGTGAAATAATGTAAACAAAGGAGACAACACTAACAGAAAGTGTTAGAAAGTGAAGATTTCCTTTTTTCCCCATTCCTTTTAGCTGTTGATCATTAATGGAAATCTGTATTTAAAATAACATTGAAATCACCAATAATTTGTGACAATTATACCTAGTAAAATTCTATGTTTAAAGCATTCCATTTGTCAATCACATGTTAACTCTTATTTTTTTGATTTTTCATAGTAATATTTTGCAATAATTTTTTTGAATTCAGAGTTGACTAATCTTTTAGCTGCATAAAATAGTAGATTAACCATAGATTTCTGTACACTGATGGTACCCTTTTTTGCAAGAAAATCAGCTTTGTCATTACCACTCAGTCCATAGTGAGCTGGTATACATTGGAAGACTAGGTAACCATAGATTTCTGTACACTGCTGGTACCCTTTTTTGCAAGAAAATCAGCTTTGTCATTACCACTCAGTCCACAGTGAGCTAGTATCCACTGGAAGACTAGGTGTTTTTGAAGTGCTGCTAAGTGGATAAGAATTTTCCAACATTAAATAATAGTTTGGTTTTTTGGTGACAACTTGGAAGTAGTTGCTATAACTGTCACCCTAGAATCACAATAATTGCCTGATGAAAATGTGAGACTCCATACAAAAGATTTTGGAGGGCCATTCAAATTGCTTAAATTTCTCCATCGAAGTTTGTAGTTCCATAACCAAGATTTGTAATAGGAGAAGGGGTAGCACGTGACTCCAGCCACGTGACTGCTCCACCACATTTTGATATCAGTGATCCATACAAATATGGAGCCATATTTACGTAACTCTTATAAAACTTTGCATTTGTTTCATAAACGTACATAATGAAATATATTTCCATTTAAGGTTATCTACCTACTACACAACTGCATGAGCTTATGATTTCATAGTTATTTCAGGTTATGTGATTCATGAATTTGTTTCATCCTAATATGAGATGGCACATATGCAAATTGCCTGAATTTACCATTTTGAACAAGCGTATTGCCAAAAGTTATCAATCTGATTCGAGACGCATGGCCAACTACACAATTCCAACTAGGGGATGTCAAAAAATAACCGGAATAGTTTTCTTACTGGAAAATGCTATTCACCTTTATTCAAATTCCATTACACACCTTCAAAGTATGCTCCCTCGGACACAATATAACGATTCCAGTGTTCAGTCCAATGTTCAAAACACTCCCTGAAGCCCCTTTTTGATAGTCTGTTGAGTACACCCAAAATTTTATTGTTTAGCTCTTGATCACTCTGAAAATGATGACCCTGAAGCTCTTTTTTTACTGCAGGAAATAGGTGAAAGTCATACGGGGCTAGGTCCAGTGAATGAGGTGGATGTGGCATCACCTCAATGCCTAATTCAGCGATTGTTTCCTGAGTCCTGATGGCGCGATGAGCGGGGGCATTATCTTGATGAAGGACCCATCCCGTTTGAGAAAGATTTGGTTGTTTTGTTACAATTTTCCTCCTTAAAGGCCCCTTCAGTATCTCACAGTAGTAATTCACAGTAATACGTAGCAGTAGCAGATCCACCACATGACATCAATTGTGTTGATGTTGATGTCTGTTTTCGATGTTGACGGTCTTCAGGGACGTGGAGCATCCTCAAGATCATTTTTACCCTCCTGAAATCGTTTATACCATTCAAACACTTGAGTTTTCCCCACTGCTTGCGCTTTGTAGGCTTGCTGCAACATTTCCAATGTTTGTGATGCAGTTTTGTCGAGAAGAACGCAAAATCTAATTTGTGCACACTGCTACAACTTGAGATCCATATTGGGTACAGTAAACACAGCCTCACACTTCTGCTACCCTCCAACTCAGCACCTCCAGGCCAATGACGTGTATGCTATTTCGTCACTCAAGGTCAGACCTCTCCGGTAGTACCAACACCCATCTCATGCACAGGCACTTTAAAATGCAAAAAAATAATTCTGGTTATTTTTTGACATTCCCTCATATGTGCCACCACTGCTAGCTACTTTCATTTCTCACACTTATGCGCCCTGCATTACGCAGTCCCTAAGCCCGTATTTGGCAACTTTACCAAATTAAGAACTTGAAGTGAAAGTAACTTTTCTTCATCCATGTGGACCAACTACATCATTCTCCTATCCACCTGCAGATGTCCTGTGGGTGTCAGTGGTGGATGTTCTCACAAAAGTGACTCTGTTTACGCCAACTAAGAGAACATACACTCTTGTCGTAAGTGATGTAAGACAACCCATTTTGCTTTTTTTTACAATGTAATCTGTGAAGGTCCGATATAATTTTTTGGGAAACTGCTTTCAATTTAAAACTTCATTTATCCTCAGGTTAGTGTTAATTTATACATAGTTGTTTAAAAATTATCATTGTAGTACCTATAGTTATAGGTCAATGCTCAATATTTGTTTTACCAATTAATAGGCTACTATAAGAAATTTCAGGCCATTAGCGATACAAACCGGATGTACTTTGCATCATGTGTTTGGGCATCCATGTAGTGTTGCAACATTGTGACAGGCTTTACAAACTCTTTCCATATTAAAACACTCTGGTGACATTGCTTCCATTTTCGCTAATAATACAGCACACTAATGTAAAAGAATAATCAGTTAATACACTTTGTCACACTTTAACCTCCAACTATTCAGTTCTGAACAAGACAAACAGGAAACCTAACATAATAGAGATGTGGCAACCATGTGCTCCGTATACAGTTGCAGACGAAAACCAATTGAAAGTTTAGTGAAAATGGTAAAAATAAGCTTTCTTTTCCAGTGTTACACATAGAACTGCTTGTACACTTAAGTCATTTCATTTGATAATAGATTTGTTGAAAATTTAAAAAAAAAAAAAAGAACTGAAACAAACGTTCATCGCTAAATCTGGCAATGATGCGACCAGATCCCCTTTCATCTGCACTATCCCTTTACCCTACCTGCTACTTCAGTTTGTATTGCTCATAGCCTGAACTTCTGTATAGTTTAAATCATATAAAATTAAAGTAACTAATCAATTCAATTATAGAATATGCTGACTGGTTTGGTTTTAAGATGATATTTTGATATTCTTTCGTTAGCTTTCTGTATATTTTAATTAAATTCCCATTTGTTAAAAGTAGGTGTGGTCTAGTGAAAAACAAGAGTTATGATTAATTTTTTTAACCATGAACCCATTATATTCCCATATTTATATTTTTCCATGTGATTTACAACACTACAAAGTACCTAAGGAAATATTTTGAAAATTTTATATTATGTACTTTTTGGTAAAATAATTAAATCAAAATTTCAAACTGCATTTTGAATAAATTTCTTCATTAGAACCTATGTTACATTGCATATCACTGGAAAGAGAACAAAGAATGCAAAAGACACCTTTTCCAGCTCTGTCACTCAATTAGGACAGCTTCTAGAACGATTTGAAAAACGCCTGTTCACGTTGTTTACTTTCTCTACTAAGTATAGTAAAGTAAAGGAAGAATTATATTCCACCCAAAAATTCAATGTCAAGATTTCACTGGAAATATGTTCTGAGGTCCCCTGAACCACAAAAAAAAAAAAAAAAAAAGCATTTTTAGAAAATGGTCTGTGTGTCAGTCTGTGGACAGTATAACTCAAAAACAAAAGGTCGGTTAAATCCAAAGTTGGTGTTTAAGGTTAATGTCTTTCAAGGATGCGACATGAAGACTGAAAAAATTCCTCCACCCTAAACTACCCTTTACATGGAAAATTATTGAAAATGTTGATTTTCTTGAAAATAGCTCTAACGATTTTGATTAAAATTATATGTTTTAGATATTTTTATAACAAATGAAATGTGTATCTTGAATTTCTGGCTGTAGCCCATGTAGTCATATTTACTCTGGATGACTTCTGCATAACTGGTAAACCGTACGAGATAGACCAAATCTAACTATACAAAAATTGTAGATCTTGCTAACATGCACAATTTATGTCAAAATAAATTTTTTTTGTACAGTGAACTATTTCGGAGATATGTCTTGTTATTTGCATGAGTTTTGGAGAACTTATACTTCTGCTCTCCAATTCAGCCAAGATAAACAGGTAAACCAGCACCGAATTTCAATAAAGTGAAAGGTCTATGAAGCTATTATGTATTTTCAATTCCATATGGTGGATGAATCATGAGTGTGACCTCTGTATGCTCCAGGAACTGAACGGTGATGTGATGTTGGCTGTGTGCATGCATGCATTATCAGAATGGGGAAGGGCATGTTTTTGTTTTTCCGTCAAATTGTGAGGCACCCATCAGGATGTGACCTTCCTCTTGCAAAGGGATTCATGGAGAATTTTCAAAACTGTTGGCAAACCAATCTGCAATGCTGCCTCAATTTCCTTAAATGCTATGTGATTATTTCCGTGAAACATTTTTCTTAACAATGCAAGGTTTTCCTCAGCGACTACCATTGCCACATTACCACTACCACTACCGTACTTCTCTACTATCTTTCAAAGATGTTCAGCCTCTTAAATTCCTGAAACCACTAGAAAACTGGCATGGGAAGGAGCAATATCCTCAAAAGCCTATGGCAAACAGTCAACACTTTGGCACTGGTTTAACCCACTTCTAAGATCGTGGAAAATCGTTGAGCGAAAATGATCTCCAAGCTCCATTACAGGGACTGAGTACTTGCACACTGCAGGTTGTACATCTCTGTGCTGCTGATGAAATTCCTGGAGTGAGAAAATCACTACCTGATACCAGTTTACTCACAAAGGATGGGGCTATCCAATCCTGCATCCAATTCGACTGGACCAATTTTAATTTTCCCACATTTAAAAAATCTCATAGTGACTCTCGTATTCATTCAGAGTAGAATATTTCTTTGAGTGAAAGCGTGAGATAGAATGCAAATAATGTACTCTCTGTTTCTATTTTAATATTTGAAATTTCTCATGCAGGCAAACAATTGTAATTTTAAAACATAAAAAGTAAAACTGTCAGCAGTGAAGCAATACAAATATAACAATTATAATAAATATTGTAGTGTACCCTTTGGTAAGGCATTTCCCAAAGGGGGTATAGAATCAGACGATAGGGCTATTAGGTGCTGAGGATGGAGGATGCTAGGGATATGAGGGTGTTGGGGACAATAACTTTGCATCAGATTCTATAAAAGCTACAATGATGAACAATTTATTTACTTCTAGAGCTGTGGGACTTACGTGCAAGATCTTACTGCAGTAACATTCTCACCTGTAGTAATCTGGTTGGTCTTGACAAAGTAATTAAAATAATACTTATTCTTAGAAATTTGATTTGAGTTCGGAAGGCATGATCTACAAGAAGGAAGACAAGTTATCGCAAACCACTGCTCTAAATCCATGCTGTACTCTGATTTCATTTCTCTAATTTCTCTATAAAATCTTAATCCCTAACATGCTGACCTGTCATGGCATGTAATACGTCCTCGGATTGGTGATCAGAGGATATGGTCGGCAGGGTTGCCAACATTTAAAAGTAAAATTATCGTACCAGCCACTCAAAATTATCGTACATCATAAAGCAAACGCTGCAATAAAAATATCAGTATAATACTATGAAAATATCAGATTAACGATGTTTATTATATCCACTTACAAGATTGATGACCTCAATAAATATTACAACTTTAACACTTATGTTTCTCGCACTATTCATTATTTACTTACTGCAGCAAAGTTCTTGTAACAGCAAACAAAAAAGATTCAAATCTTTCAAAACCAAAGTCTGAGATTAATTACAGGTGCTATCAAAACCACACCAATAGCAGCTATGGAAATACTAACCAACCAATGCCCCGTTGAACATGAAATAGAAAAAGCAGCTCTTATTCAACACGAAAAGTTGATCAGACTCCCATTCAATACATGGCACTAGAGAAATTTTACACATACACTAAAGACTCAGGAGAGCTTTCTTTCCAAAATTCAAAACATCAAGAAGAATGTATACCTTCCTAATTCAAAGGAAAACTTCATATCTAAAGTCAATCCGACACAAACATTAGACATCACATATTATTTACACCTGACAGAAGAAGTTAAGAAAAGTGATACTCCAACTGGTGTTCTAAAATTATTGGCATTAGAGACAATCCATACTAGATTTCCAGAACACCAATGGCTCCATATTTATACTGATGGACCGTTGATATCAAACCAAGATGGAGCAGGTGCTGGAGTCACATGTCACCTCTTTTCCTATTACAAATCTTTAAGTTATGGAACTACTAACTTTGATGGAGAAATTGAAGCAATTCGAATGGCCCTACAAAATCTTTTGTACAGAATTTCACATTTTCAGCAAGCAGTTATTCTCTCAGATTCCAGGGCAGCAATTATAGCAATTACTTCCAAGTTGTCACCAAAAAACCAAACTATTATAGAATGTTGGAAAATCCTTAACCATCTAACAGCACTTCAAAAACACCTAGTCTTCCAATGGATACCAGCTCACAGTGGACTGAGTGGTAATGAGAAAGCTGATTTCCTTGCAAAAAAGGGTACCGGCAATGTTCAGAAATCTATAGTTAATCTACCATTTTATGCAGCTAAAAGATTAGCCAACTCTGAATTCAAAAAAATTATTGAAAAATATTACTATGAAAAATCAAAAAATAAAAGATGGGAACTACCAAACATTCAAACAGTAATTCCTGAGTATCCTCGAAAAACAGCAGTTGCAACCTTCAGGTTGATTACAGGACATGATTGTCTAGCAAAACATTTAAACAGAATTGGGATATATTCTTCACCACTCTGTCCTCTATGTGATCTGCAAGAGGAAATGGATCGAGACCACCTTCAAATATGCCCGGCCACTTCTAATGCCCCATTCATCAATGAAAAATATTGGAGAGCAAGAGGATTAATGACTTCATTGTCAGAAATCCAGCATTAGCTAACAACAACAAATTTGCTGTTGAGATAAACCTTAATATCTTCTCGGTGACTTGCAGATTTTAAGATCTACCATGTTCTTTCGTAAGTTGAGATGACAAAATGAGCTCATTTACCGTATCTAGTGCCAATCTGTTTCTAACTTTGGTTTTTATTAAACCCAGTTTAGAAGAAGAAAAAAAAAAAAAAAAAAAAAAAAAAAAAAAAAAAAAAAAAAAAAAAAAAAAAAAAAAAAAACTCTTTCAAGATGTGTTTCTGAGAGGCAACGAAATCACTGATAATGCAAAGGCCGCTAGCTCTTTGAAATCAGTATTTCCACCAAGGTGACATACATGTGTTTAACAGCATTCCAGGAACTGTCAGGTTCAGGCATGTTTCACACGGAATAGCACGTATTTCGAGTTTTCTACATTGATCATCAATTTTCTGAACAGCACCTTCTTCATTGAGATTATCAGACCTGGACACACTAACAATAAGAGGGTAAAGGGTAGTAGGCTTAGTAGTATGTGAAATGGTTGCTATGGGCTGAAGACAGACAATGAGGACAAAAGTGGTGTTATTTGTAATTAGTTTCATTTCGCTGGAGTGACAAACCAGTGAAAATGATATTTCGCCGATATCGAACTATCATACATTCAAATTATCGTATGGCTTGACAACCATTGTGCAGACATTAAAATTATCGTATGCCCCCATAATTATCGTACGAGTTGGCAACCCTGATGGTCGGTGAATTTATTTTGATAATTCTCCCGGTCAGGTTGGTGAGACCCGTAAACCAACGGCGGGTGTGGTCCTCCAGACATTCTGGGGGCTATGAGAGAGCAATGTGACCGCCAAAACATAAAAATATGGTGCTCTCTAAAAAGTGGTTACTATTACTGCTATTGCTCTCTTCAATATCATCAGTGAAAAATATTGGAGAGCAAGAGGATTAATGACTTCATTGTCAGAAATCCAGCATTAGCTAACAACAACTTCTGTCAAATGGAACATTGTTATTATTTTTTTTTATATGTTAACTGTGCAAAGAGAACGTAATTTGAAAGCTTTAGAACGTTTGACTATTGCACAAAGTCTATTGTATTCCCATGTTCCCCTTGTACCTACAAGAAAATCAGCAATAAGATGTTTATCTCTACTGACATGAAGATAGAGGAATAAGAGTTTGTAAGAATATTTAGTACGAGAGTAAAGAAAGTGATGCGAGTGCAACACAGATTTTTGGACTAGTTTTTAAAAATGTTACATAGCCATATTTCAGAAACAGTTTGAGATAAAACATTGAAATTTGATATTTTGCTTGGTCTCAGCAGCCACTATGAGTGTACCAAAGTTTAGCACAAAGTAAATGGCGAGGTAAATTAGGTACATTGATTTCACATGGAATGACCCAGGTAGGTAGGCTATATTTCTGTTGCAGGTTGTTAATTTGGTTAATAAAACTTTTATTTCTGGGTAGAGGGTTGTAAATATTCGAGTACATATTGCGAGATAGTTAAGATAGTTTTTCATATGTCTGTAGACTTTGTTTTTCACTTTCCTATTGTAGTGGCATATTCTAGTAGCCATTTTAAGAACTGTTAAAGGTGTTGAAGTTGTGCATGTTTTGTCTGCGGAGTAGATGGACAGAACCAGTTCCCCACGCTGTGCTATCACATGCACTACAAATGCTGATAACTTGATTCCTCTTTAATGTAGTTGGGCTACTAAGCCTATGCTGTTTCAACGAAAGAATTGGTTGTGATGTTAACAGAAGCACGTGTGCAAATAGAATTAAAATGCACGTTCATTGGCTGATGCCACGTATTACAAGACCCAAAGGCTTTGCTCAATAGTAACAAAAACTACTGGATCTTCTCTGTACTATGTAACAATGATATGTCTAATGTGTTATTGTACCATGTAGAACTGCAACAAAATGAATCTTAAGTAATTGATTGCACTTAATCAGAAAATGAGCGAAGTGTGCAGACTGCCTTCTGTTGGTCAACTTTGGAAGCGGGAAGGTGAGAGTGTTAGTAAACCATCATGGCCAAACAAGTACAGTTTATAAGTGCAGAGGAAAGCCTCTAACGAGTGGAGAAAGAGCTATTATTCTCAATGTGTTCCACAAACTATGAGAGAAATATCCCACTTTAGCTATCAAAGATATTGTTCACCTTACAACAGAGTTTACAGGTGTATCTGCATTAAGCATACATTGTGCATGCAGTGAAAGGTTAAAAACAGGGAAGTTATCCACACTTATAGCTGTTAAGATTGAGTTTACCACTGGTCACACCAAATCATGTGAGTGTGCATTTGTTATATGCTTATAATTCGTTATTTGTACAAGCTTACGTCTCTGATTCACGGGAGGTTAAGTTAACGTTCATTTTATTTATAATTTTAGGTTAATTAGCAGCCACTGGGTACCAAAGATAAAGGGAGAGGGGAGGAGCAGAACACTGATCTAGATGGAATACCACCTCTTTCAGATTCAGATTAGGTATGTTAAGGCTATCTTTTCTATAGTGATTTTAAATTTATATTTGTAATTATATTTTTAGATCAGAGTGCTAAACACGATTGTTATCTAATTAGTAGCGTGTTTTAAACTATCCCATGAAGGATTAGTGGGTCGAAGGCAGGCGATGATAGTTCCAGGCTCCACGTGGTTTTCTCTCTTAGCAACACATGGTTGCGAAAGCAGTGCCATTAGTGCAATCAGAGCAAGAAAGCAGGAGGATACATTTTTAGGCATTGTTTACATCATGACCAATTCTTTGCTGAAACCAGTATAGTAGTCCAATTAGTACGTAGACAGTGGCATTCCCTTGTCCGCAGTAGAGATACCTGTTTTGTGGTTCAACGTTTTAAAAGACTCTCATCTTGTCCAGACAGGTTGCTCTCAGATGGTTTCATCTGCTGTAGAATACTGGAAGAACAATGGCCAGTAAACCATGGCCTACAAGCCCAGATGATCATTTTATATTTGATCACACTGGCTGTGAAAGTATGTAGTTTAGTAAATTATTAAATATATTTTGTTTGCTAACCCTGCTAACTGACAGGATTATCACACTGCCAGTGTGCCAGAATTTCGTCCCATAGGAGTTCTTTTAGGTGTCAGTACGTCTACCGATATGAGACTGCCACTTTTAGGCACACTTAAAGATTATCGGTCTGGATTGGTACATAAATATGTAGAAATAAATCACGCATTCATATTACAGTAATGTAGAAGTTTTCCTCAGAAACAAGCTTTAAAAAGTATTTCTGAAATACAAACCACTCTAAGCATGCATTTAACAATCACAGAAAAAAAAAAAAAAAAAAAAAAAACCTGAAGTAAAAAAAGTTTAAATAGCTAAATTCTCTACAATGTATGTTTTATTACAGTAACAAGCCTTTGATTTTAACAAACCTGTTAATCAAAAAGTTCTCTCAACTTAACCTTTTCAAAATTACTTTAACATGCTACATACTTACCGTGGATGTGTTCTTGTACAAAGTCTTTCCATCCTGCTCAAACGGTACATACTTCTGCAGTAGCGCCTTCCCATCAATTTTCCAAATAGGGGGATCACCACCATTTTGAAAATCTGTTTTAAGCACCACAAATGCTCCTGACTGGGACAAAATAAATGCATAAATGAAAATTTAATACCAACTGCAGTATTACAATACCTACACAACAATCTTCTTTCTTAGGAGTGTGAAAACAGTGTTGTAATAATCAATTTAAACCAAAAAGGGTGAGTCGGTTAATAACACTACACAACACTTACTTATTATTTCCCGGAACATTCATTCATTCATTTATTAGCTCCAATTGTATTTACATCATTACAAGGATTGTCACAATTTTCACAAAATACATATAGTTATATCTTACAATCTTATATATTAGAGTTTATTTACATCTATGTACTCTTCTATGGAGTAGAAAACCTTTTCTAATAAATACCTTTTAGTTGCTTTGAGTTTTTTCTTATCATCTGTTATACATTTTAATTTATTTGGTAAATGATTGTACAGTTCTTTAGCCTTGATTTCTACACTTTTATTACCTAAAGTTCCTCTTAGTCTCTTAATATAATAGTTTTGCTTAGTTCTTGTATTGTGTTTGTGTATGTTCATATTCTTACATTGATCGCTATAATTTTTTATTGTAAATTTAATACATTCGTAGATATATAGTGCAGGGAATGTTAATATATTAAAATCTTTAAAGACATTCCTGCAAGTGTCCATCCTTTTTAAATTGCATATTACCCACAACGCTCTCTTTTGCAATCTAAATATTCTAAGCATTGCCTTTTTTTGTACATTACCCCATAACACAATCCCATAGCTCAGATGTGAATGTATAAAAGCATAATATATTTGTATAAGGCTCTTTCTGTCCATTATGTGCGCTGATTGTCTTAGAATATATAGACCTGTATTTATTTTTTTAGCAATTTTTTCTGTATGCTTTTTCCAGTTTAATTTGTCATCTATTACTAACCCTAAAAAATTTGTTTCACTTACTTGCTGAATTAATCTATTTTCTATCTTTAGTTGAATATCGGACTGGCTCCCATTACTTAGTGAGATTTGCATCCATACTGTCTTATTAATATTTAGTGTCATACCTAAATTAGTTCTCTGCTGACTGTTTCTAATATTGTTTTGGAGGCTGACTTTCCGCCATTATCAACGGACATCAACTGGTTCTCCCTGGTGTGGATGGTGATGTTTTCTCTGAGGTCTCCTCTGGTGGTGATTCAAGGAACTTACTAAAGATATCTTTCTCTGGGATGCTGAAATTGAATACTCTGTTTCTATTTTTCATAATGAAGATTTGTTCCCACGTAGACAGTGCTTGTTTTCCCGTTACATGTTTGAGGAGCTTCAGTTCTGGCTTTATGTTGTGATTTTCTGTCCAAGATTGGCAACTGCTGATTTTCCCAACTTTTTTTTTGTTTCTAAAGAGTTCCTTGGATCTTATTTCTAAATTTCTTTTGGTTTTTCTTATATACACAATATCCAGTTGATAATGGGGGAAAGTCAAAGCCTCCAAAACAAGTTCCAGTAAATTATAAGTACAGTGCTTGACACTACACTTTTTAATATATTTATTAACGATCTGCCACAACAAATACAAGAATCAGGTGTGAAGTGTGCACTATTTGCTGATGACTTAGTAATGCGGACTTCAAAACCCAAAAATAACAGAACTAGAAAAAACCATGCAACAATCCTTAAACAACCTACAAAAGTGGACCAAAAAAATATAACGACTATTAATACAACAAAATCAAACTACCAAATCATTTCACTAAGAAAAAAACCACTAAAAATAAAACTAAAGTTTGAGGGTTAACAATTACCAGAAACAAAGGAAGCAAAGTATTTAGGAGTTACATTTGATACTAAACTTACATGGACCAAACAAATAGAAAATGTAATACAAAGAGCAGAGAGGTGCCTTTCACTGTTAAAACGTCTAACAGGAATGAAGTGGGGATGTTCCAGAGCAATTCTTAACACAACATACAATGTATATATAAAGTCATTATTTACTTACTGCAGTGAAGTTCTTGTAACAGCAAAACACAAAAAAGATTCAAATCTTTCAAAACCAAAGTCTGAGATTAATTACAGGTGCTATCAAAACCACACCAATAGCAGCTATGGAAATACTAACCAACCAATGCCCCATTGAATATGAAATAGAAAAAGCGGCTCTTATTCAACACGAAAAGTTGATCAGACTCCCATTCAATACATGGCACAAGAGAAATTTTACACATACACTAAAGACTCAGGAGAGCTTTCTTTCCAAAATTCAAGACATCAAGAAGGATGTACACCTTCCTAATTCAAAGGAAAACTTCATTTCTAAAGTCAATCCCACACAAACATTAGACATCACATATTATTTACACCTGACAGAAGTTAAAAAAAAGTGATACTCCAACTAGTGTTCTAAAATTATTGGCATTAGAGACAATCCATAGCGGAGTTCCAGAACAGGAATGGCTCCACATTTATATGATGGATCATTGATATCAAACCAAGATGGAGCAGGGGCTGGAGTCACATGTCACCTCTTTTCCTATTACAAATCTTTAAGTTATGGAACTACAATCTTTGATGGACAAATTGAAACAATTCGAATGGCCCTAAAAAATCTTTTGTTTAGAATTTCACACTTTCATCAAGCAGTTATTCTCTCAGATTCCAGGGTGGCAATTATAGCAATTACTTCCAAGTTGTCACCAAAAAACCAAACAATTACAGAATGTTTGAAAATCCTTAACCATCTAACCGGACTTCTAAAACACCTAGTCTTCAATTGGATACCAGCTCACTGTGGACTAAGTGGTAATGAGAAAGCTGATTTTCTTGCAAAAAAAGGGTACCAGCAGTGTACAGAAAACTATAGTTAATCTACCATTTTATGCAGCTAAAAGATTAGTCAACTCTGAATTCAAAAAAATTACTGCAAAATGTTACTATGAAAAATCAAAAAATAAAAGATGGGAACTACCAAACATTCAAACAGTAATTCCTGAGTATCCTTGAAAAAGAAGCAGTTGCAACCTTCAGGTTGATTACAGGACATGTATGTCTGGCAAAACATTTAAACAGAATTGGGATATATTCTTCACCACTCTGTCCTCTATGTGGTCTGCAAGAGGAAATGGACCAAGACCACTTTCAAATATGTCCGGCCACTTCTAGCACCCCATCCATCAGTGAAAAATATTGGAGAGCAAGAGGATTAGACTTCATTGTCAGAAATTCAGCATTAGCTAACAACATGAAATCAGTTGAAGCACTCAATATAACAATACAGGGACCAAACAGACACCCTTACAGAACAAATAACTGAAGAAATAACTGCATAGGTTAGCACCATAAAGCAAAAGGTACTAAACATCAAAATCTTGGAAGACAATTGGTAAAAAAGAGAAAAACACTGTGCACACCGACAACATGAATGATGCACAATGGAGATGAAACCATCTTAAACCACCTGAGGAACAAAATAAAAACAGCCATTTACAAACACGAGGAAAACACGGGAGTACATGATTGCGACATTACAGCAGCAAGGACAGCAGAACCAAGAAACTTCTGCCAGTTTATAAAAAGCATAAGAAAAACAAAGCAGTTCACCTACCTGTTAAAATTAAACATCAGAAGCATACACAGCACAGAAGAAAAATTTCATATCCTCCAGAAACACTACAAGATAGTCTTCCGAAGTCTTGAAAACCTGGTTTTCGAATGTTCACTACAAAGCAGTAACAGATTTTGTTAAAAATAACAGTCAGCTTCTCCTACCATCCACACCAACACCAGACCTGAACCCTAATTATGATTGAAAGACTAAATAAAACTGTCGATTTCATCAATGTCATGAGTCGTCTAGGCGAGTCAGCACCAGGACTAGGTGGCATCACGTATACAATGCTCAAACACATACCATTGGAAATGACAAAGAAAATAACAGATCTGTACAACCTGATGTTGAAACACGGCTACCATCCTAAAGAGTGGAAGATAGCACATCTGATTCTTCTTGAAAAGCCAGGAAGAAGCAACACTAATCATGAAAGCTACAGGCCATTTCAGTAACAGCAACACTATCAAAAGTTTTTAAAAAATCATCACCAAGCGCCTGAACACTTACTTGAAAAATCACAACCTCTTACTAGGAACTCAGATAGGCTTCTGCTAAACCGTCACCACCCATAACCAGCTCCTTAGTCATCTCAGAAATAAAAGAAAAAAGAGGATTTACAACAGCCACTACCTTCTTTGATGTAAAAGGGGCATTTGAGAGATGCTGGACACAAGACCTCCCGTATAAAATGAACCAAATGCAAATCACTGAAAGATTGATCAGATGGGCAGTCAGCTTCCTAACAAACAGAACAGCTTGAATTAAGATAAATGGACTGCTATCCACACCAATTACCCTGGAGGCAGGAACCCCACAGGGAAGAGCCATATCTGGCCTGCTGTATGTAATATACACAGCTGATACTCCCCAATCCATCCACCCAAGCGTACAGCTGGCATACTGGTGCTCCTCTGCAAGCCAATAGAAACGAAGTCCAGACTTGAACAACAATTAAAATTATTCAATATGTCAGCCAAGAAGTGGAGAGTCACAATAAACCCTCAGAAGACACAAAATATAATTTTCCGGAATCAACGGAAAAGGAAGAGCAGAAACACCACCATCAAATATGGAAGTCATGACATCCCTGTTTAACAAAAGATAAAATACCTTGGCGTCACACTATACTAAAGTTCAGACAGTTCAGAGTGATACAAACCGGAAGTAGCAGTTAGGGTAAGGAGATGGTGCAGATGAGAACAGGTTGCATCATTCCCTCATTTACCCATGAAAGTTAATGTTTCAGTTCTTTTTTTAAATTTCAACAAACCTATTATTAACCGAAATGATTAAGTGTACAAGCGATTCCATATGTAACACTAGAAACAAATGTGCCGCTTAGTTTTTGCCGTATTCACTGAACTTTCAATTAGTTTTTGTCTACTAAAGCACAATGTGGCAACTGCATATGGGGCACATGGTTGCCACATCTCTATTATGTTATGTTCTGCCACATGTTTGTGTTTGTGTTCAGTTTGAGGTTAAAGTGTGACATGTGCGTTAACTGTTGATTATTATTCCACAGTGTGTCATGTGATCAGCAAAAATGGAATCGATGTCTCTTGAACTTTATAATGTGAAAAGAGTTCGCAGACCATTAAATTTGGGTGAACAGTATGTTGTTCTGAATGTGTATAAATATTTCAGAAGCAAAAACACATAAAACAGAATACTATCAGCACAAGACGCATTAGCTGAAACTTCGGCGGCTACGGGAATGGTATGACTACACTAGCTAGTATAAAAAAGAAATTCAAAGTGGAAACATCACTTCACCAAGGAAAAAAAGACCAAATGACTAGAAAAATGCCTGGACATTTGACACATTTACGCGGGCAGCCATAGGAAGACTTATACATAACCTCTACAGAGAAAATTATCTACCAACTTTGGTTAAAGTAAAGCACCTCATGGATCAAGACGAGCTATTTCCTAACATATTGAGAGAGAATATTAGAAGACCCCAAAACAAAATCGTTTATGTGAATATTTGTTAAAAGTGTAATTTGTTTTTTATGTTGGTATGTGTTGGTCAAATGACGAAAACGTGTTAATAATGTTCATTGTTACGAACAACTAAGTTTGCCCAAAGACGTCATAAATCTTTCCATATTTGATTTTAACATATATGTATAAATATTAGAATTATATGTGTTCCATAATAAAAGTAGGGGAGGATGGTTAGGGATCGCTTCCCTAACAAGAAAGAACTATTTGATGGACGCATACGCGGATGCATACGAAAAAGGCGGTGTCATGTGAGGTGATGCCATAATCTGCCCACTCGCGTGTGTGTAATCAAGACATAAGGACGTATTGGTGTAACGTGTGAATATAGAACTTTCACCAGGCTTTCATCAAGCATTAGTTCCACTAAATGAAAAAGTGGAAACGTTTTAAATCATTTAGAATGGTGCTAAGAGGAATTATTTAATGTAAAATACCAATAAAGTGTTAATAAAATAATACATTGTGGTGAAGAAACATTGTGTGATTTTTCATTCCATCCGTTACCACGCCCTGAGATCACAAAGATCTCAATAGCTCAAAGACACAACGTTTTATAATAATTACAAAAACCGCACCAATATCAAAGTGTACGTTGCATAAACTACTACTGAAAATGGGATTCAAGTTTATGAAATGCAAACGTGATGCTTTAATTATTGACCACAAGGACATTATTGCAAGGAGGCATGCATATTTGCAACAGATAAGAAAATACAGAGAAGGGAGAAAATAATATACACAAACGAAACATGGGTGAATATAGGAACAACCACTTCAAAATGCTGGACCGATACCAATATTAATACTAGACAGGCCTGGAGCGAGGGATTAACAACAGGAATGAAGTGTCCAACGGTATTTTTTTTTAAATTAACGTCCTCCAACGTAATGTCATATCAGACAGTGAATGACTGAAATGGGTGAAATGATGCTCAAATGAACCCAAGGTCCATGGAGCTTTAAGTTACCCGACATTCGTCTTCTCAGGACAATGGAAAACCTCAGAATAAAACCTTAGGTGAAAGGGTTATTCTTGCACATGCTGGCTCTGAAGAAGAGTTTGTACCTGGTGCCATGCTTTTGTTTGACAGGAAGACACACGAAGATTACCACAAAGAAATGGATGCACCCATGTATGTAAAGTACTTTGCAATGCAGATTCTGCCAAATGTTCCACCAGGATCTGTAACTGTTATGGATAATGTGAGTTACCATTCTGCCAACTGTGAGAAAGTGCTAACAAAAAACAGTACGAAGAGTGTCATAACGACCTGGTTAAAGAGCAAAAACATATTGTTCAGAGAGGACAGCAATAAGTTTGAATTAGTAAAAACATAATACAGTGTTCGTGATCGATATTGCAAGCAACATCATAACAAAAAATTAGCAAGAGCAGCGCCTTCCTCCTTATCAACCGGAACTTAATCCCATCGAAAGTGTTTGGAGCCAGGTTAAGAGATACACAGCTGCCAGGAACTAGGATTTCAAATTAGCAACAGTTACAGAGCTAATGAAACAAGGTGTGTTAAATGCCACAGTGGACAATTGGAAAAACTATGTGAATCACGTGATACAGTGCAAGAAAAATATGTGGAATGCGGACAACAGATTGAAGTGATTCATAAGTGTTGTGATAAATTTAGACTCTGATTTGAGTGTTCAGGCACTGCAGGAATTGTTTTTTTAAAGGTAATCCTTTTATTTCTTTTCCTTTCTTGTAATTTTGTGGATGTTAGTTTCTAAATGTCTCACAAGTCTGATTTACTTCTCATTTCCAAATCACGCTTTAATAGCGCAAATGCACCATTCATAAAGCCCACCACGATTTTGCAACAATGCATGGCGAGACATGTGGTGCGAGGTACATCCGGTTTATATCGCCCATAGCCTGCACTTTAGTATAACAGAGAAACTCAACTACCATGCACTAGAAACAGAAACTATGGGAGTCCAAAAATGCAACTACCTGCCTGAGATTCCTATCCAGGGTAAGAAAAGAAGGCCTATCACCTACAGTATTGATACAAAACGCTAATCAACCGAATCACCTAGGCAATAGCAGGGGCAATAGAACCATTCAAGCAAGTATGAAAGAAAATGCCTGTGCATAGTGATGAAACTGCCTCCAAGGGCAAGGAACAATGAAACACATCTCTAAAACACTGGCAATACAAGAGAGCATTAAGAAAATAAAGTTCAAATACATCAACAATGCCAAATCACGCCCACAGACAGCAGCTAATAAACAGATCCAAGGAATACAAACAACCAGATACTGATGGTAATTATTTATTTATTTATGCCAACAAACTTACTGTTGGTGTTTTTTTTTTAAACACACAAGCCATGTGTTAAGTTCCAGTTCTACCTCTCAAACCAGATACTGTTTTAAACACTTCATTTTAATCAGTTTTGTATTAAACCACTGATACGGCTCAACAAAAAACCCCCAGCGACCCTCTGATATTTTCCATACTTGACTCAAGGAATATTATGAAGCAACAGAAGAGAAGGTAATACAGGAGCACCTACGATTACTGCAGTGATGAGAATATGCACATGTATAGGCTATAACAAACTGTAAAATTGTAAATAACTTAAATCATGTCATTTTAAATGGTATATATCTTGACGTATCTTGTATATTAATTGAGGCTATATAAAAAAAAATAAAAAGATAAATAAAAGTAAAATTTAAAAAAGTAAAACAAATTGTTATGCTAAACAAATAAAAAAGCAAAGGGAAAAAAATGAGCCCTCCCCATATAAATAAAAATAAAGAATTATTTGGATGAAGAGGGCAAAACCTGCAGTACAATTTCTTAATTAGATTAATTCAAATTACTATTTTAAGCTTCATTAGATAGTTACATAAAACTTAACGCTTATACATACAATTTGAATAATAATTCCAGGTTTGTAATGAAAGGCTTCACAAATTTTGGCAAGTCAATGATATGTGAAAGTACTTACAGTGAATTCCTTCTCAGTAGGAGTTGGGAGTGAAGTAGGGGCAGCTCCTCCTCCACCCCCTCCCCCTCCTGTTGTGGATGTTGCTTCGCAGCTCACTATGTTATCTCCAGTTTTACCCTTTGGTTTGCCACCTGGTGATGATGTTGATGTGACTTGTGCTTTCTTAGAACGACCTTTTGCACCTTTAGCTCCTGCCGCTTTGGCAGATTTCTTTTTGGCCTTTTCCCCATCAGAATCCTCTGTGCCTCCGCTCTCATCATCCTCCTCCTCGTCTTCCTCCTCCTCTTCTTCCTCCTCCTCCTCTTCGCTTGTGCTTGGTTCTGCTAAGCGAGGCTTTTTGGTGACATTGGAATTTCGTAGCCTACGTGACTGCCTCCTGCCCCCTCCCTAAATGACAGAAACAAAGTAGATATTTTACAGTATCAAATGTATATTCATTTGTTTAATAATAATCTGCCATATTGCCAATTCACATTAACTGTTATACGTTTACTAGACACTTTCTTTGTGGACAATAGTTCCTCTTATTGCATCCACTCCCTTTCCAATATCCTTCATATCCCTCCCTTATCCCTCCCTCTCGTCTTTGTCTATATTTGCTTTCTCACTCATTTTTAATTTTTTTCTGCTATATGTTGTGACATTGATACGTCGAGTTTTCCTGTGGGAAGCATCCCAAATTGAATGCTCCTTGAATGACATGCACCATGATGGCAGAGAGTAACTTTCAGAGTTTAAGAGGCTAGCTGTAAAAGTTTAAGAGTAGCAAAAACGAGTTTTAAGTGTAATAGTGATAATTTGTGGAGTGAAGCTATACTCATTGTAAAATTAAAGAAAATAAAAGTAATTGAAAGGGAAGATAGTTACAATTGGTGTCAGGAATGCGACAAAAACGACACAAAAGTAAGATGGAAGAAATGATGAAGTTAATGCTAGCCAAGATGGAAGGAATGGAGACAAAAATGGAATCCAGAATGGCAAATATGAAAAAGAGATAGCAGAAATGAGGATAAAGCTGTCATCAATGACTGACAGGCAACTGGTTGGCAAGAAGGAAGCCATGAAAGACTTCGGCCAACACATTAATGCCCTAGAGCATGTCAAGGAACGTGTTAGTGCCCTGGAAGACAGTTGACAGCAGCACAACATAACTGAATGCCAGGGTGGAACAAATTCTCGGCAAAAATCCTAAGAACCTGAAAGTTGAGATGCCAGGGCACGACAACATACGCTATCATAATTTAACAACTCTAATGACTGTGAAGGAATAAATGATTATGTTATTACTTTTCAAATGGTCTACTGCAGCTACATTGATTTTAGTATTTATTATTTTTCACAGACCTCAACTGGTATTAGGAGTGATGGACTATAATTCCTTGTGTGTTGAGGTGCTGCACATTGTAGTTATCCTTTTTGTAATTTTATTTGTTTTTATATGCATATGGAGCCATTATTTATAGAACTTGTAAGTTTTGGTTTCAGAAATATCCCTTAGATGCAGAAGCAGAACGATAAATATTCCGTAAATTTTCCAGCGTCCTAGCTCCTCGCATGTCATTTTCAGTGTCGTTTTCGTGCTCCAAGACGACCACAACCTCTTCAAGAAACTTTTTCTTGTAAAATCTTTTACAAGCAGCAATGATGAGTACACCTGTAATGAACATGAGTATTACATTCACCATAGAATGCCCAATTCAGACTGAAGCTAAGTCACGTGACCTCTTGAGCACATGACACGTACACGAACTTTCATGAATGTAGCCGAAGACGCGTGAACTTGGAATGAAGAATGCCACACAGCAGAATGCCACAATTTAATCATTGCAGATCTTCTAAATTTCATTTAAATTTATTTTATAACCAATGCCAAATTTAGTCCATTAAATTCAAAGTCCGTTGAACAAAGGTCCGTTAAACCAAGAGTTTACTGTATCTTGAATTTTCTGGCTATAGCCCATGCAGACCTATTTACTCTGGATGACTTTTGCATAACTGGTAAACTGTAAGAAATAGACCAAACCTTACTATACAAAAAATGTAGATCTTGCAAATACACACAATTTATGTCTAAATTATTTTTTCATAGAGTGAACCATTTCGGAGATATTCCTTGTGTGAGTTTTGAAGAATTTATACTTATGTCAATTGAAACTTCGTTACTCATTGTTTTATATGTTAACCATGCAAAGAGAACAGAATTTGAAGGCTTTAAAAGATTTAACTATCGCGCAAACCCTATTCTATTTCCATATTCCCCTTGCACCTACAAGGAAATAAGCAATAAGGTAATTTCTGTAAATGTTTATCTCAACTAACATGAAGATACAGGAACAAGAGCTTGTAAGAATGGTTAGTACAAGAGTAGAGAAAGTCATGTGAGTGCAATACATCCGATTTTACTGAAAAGGCTTTTTTTTTGTGGGGGTGGGGGTGGAGTGGGGGATTCAGGAAGTCTCAAAACAAGCACTTCCAGTGAAACCTTGGTATCAAATTTTTGGGTAGAATAGTACTTTTCCTACTTTATACTCTAAGTACATAGTGAAGTAATGATAGAAAGTATACAAAAATCCCAACAATAACAGATATTAATCGAGGCTTCACGGGTGACCAGCTGTGTCAGAGTTATAAACATTGAGGCTTTCGACCATTGTAGACTCCATGGCCTTCATCAGAATTCAATGGTCGGTTTCCTCCCTGTCAGCTTCCTAATGTAAGACTTAAAGCTTTCATGGCGAGGATTATTAATCAAGGCTTCACAGATGATCAGCCATGCCAGATTTAGTCTTACATTAGGAATATGTACAGGGAGGAAACCTATCATAAGCTATGATTTTGATGAAGGCCATAGAGTCTACAATGGCCGAAAGCTCAATGTTTATAAATCTGACATGGGTGATCACCCACGAAGCCTTGATTAATAATACTCGCCGTGAAAGCTCTAAGTCTTACAGTAACAGATATCTCCGAACTGGGTGATCTTTAGAAAAAGGTTATTTGAATTAAACTGTATTACATAGATCTACATTTTTTTGAGTAGTACTTTAGGTCCCATGGTTTATTCATCATATAGAACTCCTTCAGAATAAATAGGGCTTCACAGACACAGTAATGCCTGATCTCAAATACAGGTTATCTCAAGTTTTAAGTTCTTAGCATACCTATTATTTTACAATGTTATGGCTCTTGTCACCTACTCTTTTATTGCTGAAATGAAATATTCCATTAAGTACAGTAATAAGAGTAACAATGAAATTAATTTTTATGAACTTAACAAAGGAGATTTTAATCATTATTTATTTGTGCCAACAAACTTACTGTTGGTGTTTTTAAACACACAAGCCGTGTGTGGGCAAAGTTTAAGAGGTAGAACTGGAACTTAAAAATTCAATGCCACAACTGGGATTTGAACCACAGACCTTCCGCTTGCCGGGCGGACGCTCTACCACTGAGCTATTGTGACAAACTGCCAGAATGGCATTAAATTCTCAAGCCAGTTCGTATTTCTCCTGGTAAACCACAAAGGCAGTCTCACATCAGAAACAATTACCCCAATGGTGACTTACTATTGCAAGTACTTTATATCCCAGGATTAAATAACCTTCACATGGTAATTATTATTTATTTGTGCCAACAAACTTACTGTTGGTGTTTTTAAACACACAAGCCGTGTGTGGGCAAAGTTTAAGAGGTAGAACTGGAACTTAAAAATTCAATGCCACAACTGGGATTTGAACCATAGACCTTCCGCTTGCCGGGCGGACGCTCTACCACTGAGCTATTGTGACAAACTGCCAGAATGGCATTAAATTCTCAAGCCAGTTCGTATTTCTCCTGGTAAACCACAAAGGCAGTCTCACATCAGAAACAATTACCCCAATGGTGACTTACTATTGCAAGTACTTTATATCCCAGGATTAAATAACCTTCACATGGTAATTATTATTTATTTGTGCCAACAAACTTACTGTTGTGGCATTGAATTTTTAAGTTCCAGTTCTACCTCTTAAACTTTGCCCACACACGGCTTGTGTGTTTAAAAACACCAACAGTAAGTTTGTTGGCACAAATAAATAATAATTACCATGTGAAGGTTATTTAATCCTGGGATATAAAGTACTTGCAATAGTAAGTCACCATTGGGGTAATTGTTTCTGATGTGAGACTGCCTTTGTGGTTTACCAGGAGAAATACGAACTGGCTTGAGAATTTAATGCCATTCTGGCAGTTTGTCACAATAGCTCAGTGGTAGAGCGTCCGCCCGGCAAGCGGAAGGTCTGTGGTTCAAATCCCAGTTGTGGCATTGAATTTTTAAGTTCCAGTTCTACCTCTTAAACTTTGCCCACACACGGCTTGTGTGTTTAAAAACACCAACAGTAAGTTTGTTGGCACAAATAAATAATAATTACCATGTGAAGGTTATTTAATGCTGGGATATAAAGTACTTGCAATAGTAAGTCACCATTGGGGTAATTGTTTCTGATGTGAGACTGCCTTTGTGGTTTACCAGGAGAAATACGAACTGGCTTGAGAATTTAATGCCATTCTGGCAGTTTGTCACAATAGCTCAGTGGTAGAGCGTCCGCCCGGCAAGCGGAAGGTCTGTGGTTCAAATCCCAGTTGTGGCATTGAATTTTTAAGTTCCAGTTCTACCTCTTAAACTTTGCCCACACACGGCTTGTGTGTTTAAAAACACCAACAGTAAGTTTGTTGGCACAAATAAATAATAATTACCATGTGAAGGTTATTTAATCCTGGGATATAAAGTACTTGCAATAGTAAGTCACCATTGGGGTAATTGTTTCTGATGTGAGACTGCCTTTGTGGTTTACCAGGAGAAATACGAACTGGCTTGAGAATTTAATGCCATTCTGGCAGTTTGTCACAATAGCTCAGTGGTAGAGCGTCCGCCCGGCAAGCGGAAGGTCTGTGGTTCAAATCCCAGTTGTGGCATTGAATTTTTAAGTTCCAGTTCTACCTCTTAAACTTGAGATTTTAATCTCTGAAAATTCCCTAGATTAAAATGAGTATACTTGTGATATGCTTAGCCCTGTTTTTCTCGCTGAAATTACATTTACAAATCAAATCTTGGGCATTGAAGCTCTAAGAAATGAACAGCAACAATAAATAATAAATGTTAGAACCATTATGTTTGTGGCTGTGTGAAATATCCTGAAGGCCTAGAAGGATCAGTTTCGCACCACACACTGGCACTCGCAATATCACTCAGATGAATTTGCTTCATCACTTTCTTCTCCTAATATCTTCTAGCTATCTTTAGAACTTTCAGACCCACTAAATTCAATATTTAACTCATCACTTTACACTTTCATACACTGTGAGTAAGCAACACAAACTGCAAAAACAGATTGAATAAAATGTGTAGAAAAGTACTGAACTGATTCAGAGACACCTGTTGGCAGAAATATCCATTCAAAATATCAGATCACAGTGAGATCTAGAGAAAGAATCAAGGGACTACTAAAACACAAGAGAGAATGAGCAAATTCAACCTTTTAAAACATATATTGGTCAGAAATGTTAAGCATGAGTATACTCGGAATTTTAATATTTTGTCAAAGTTAAAAACACAAGTATACTCTGGCTTATTTATTAAGAGGTTAAAGAGATCTACATGTTTTGCATAGTATCTTTATGTCCCTCTCGTGTTTACTCTTTATACAATATTACACAAAATACCTTCAGAATAAAGAGAACTTCACAGGCTATTCCTATAAAATTCAGGATATACATTTTGCCCTGTAAGTATTTTGAATATATATTTTAATTAAAATTTGAAAGCATAAAAATATCCAAAATGTTTCCTCATAAGGACAGTTTAGGGAGGGGAGATTTTCTAAAAACCTTTGGGTTACATCTTTGGGATACTCTTAACTACCCAGATTAGTATTTATCTGGCTTTCAGATTTTGAATAACGCTGTTTAGACCTGTGCCCCCCTTACATGGACATTCTTAAAGATCTTTTTTTAGATTCAAGAGCCTCAAAATATTTTTGGTTAAATCCCAACCTCAAATTTTTTAGTAAAATATAATACTTCCTCTTACTACTAAAGGTGGCAGAGAAAGTAACGAATGGCACATTCTTTTGTGCAAGTACCTGCTTCTAAATTGAATGCTTGAACACCCATTTAGCTTCATCAGTTTTAGTCCATCCTCTTTAATCTCCCATAGCTCTAACTCTACAACCACAGAATCAACTACAATTATCTTCAAAATGGGGCAACTATTTCTTGTTCTCCACAAGAGATATTTTCCAGAAAAAAAAGTCGATTATTTTTAAGTGCTCCATTAAATTTGTCATATTTTTTTTTTTTTTGGTATCAGATCATTTAATTTACATATATAAATTTCTGTTTCTTCTTGAATTTCAAAGAGATTTTTCAAGATCATTTTCAAATTGAAGCAAGCAACTAAGTCAAGGTCACTCTGAAACTCTGGAAGCTGGACACAGTCTATGCTACATTTGAAATTAGCTTATTTTGAACTTGCATTGGAAGGTTTAGAGATTGCAAATGAACATTGATGTGTCATATGAAATATGCTGTGCCTTACAACCAACAGTCATTGAGTTGAGGATAATATGTGCCTCTTTCTTTAAGCTATGTTCTGACAGGTTCTAGTAATGAAAAACTTGTCGAGGACTACTACTAAGTAATACTGCTATGCATATTAGGTCATTCATCACTGTTGATTTCTTCCATGGAAGATCTTAATTGCCTGTATCTTTTGACACTTGAGTGGATGAAGTTAATTCTTAGAACTATGTCCATAACATTCATATTTAAAACATTTAACCACTATGTGTTCCCTGAATGGTCCCTAAGAATGCAGTGAATGTGAGACAGGATATTGTAAGACCCCAAAAGAAAATCGTTGACTAAACTTTCATGAAGCATTTGTTCTAAAGTTGTTAAAAAACTGGAAAGACTATCAATATAATATAGATTGGTGCGATGAAAGGTTATTTAAGTGTAAAGCCGAGAAAAAGTGTTCATAAAGTAATATAGTGAAATAAACGTTGAGTGTTTGTTCATTCCATCTAGTACCACGACCTGGGGTGGAAAAGGAGTCTCATAGCTCAGCACATTTATTATTATTAATATTATATAAAAACAGCACCAAATGAATATGGAATCAGGACAAGTACCACCCTTTAAAAGCTCTTGTTTGCTACTCTCATAGCTGTGGTACTATCAATAGCAATACTACCATCTTTTCAAGCTTTAGAAAGGAACAATAAGGAACTTCAATGTCATAACTGACTGCTATCCTTTCATGCAAATGATTATTGGCGCCAAACAACAAAGGGATCGACAGTTCACTGTGAGAGGCGATGTTACCACTTATCACGACCATGTGGAGAGTGCATTAGAACTATGTGTAAGAAGATGGTTTGATTGTGTTTGGAATGTAGAGCAGGTATAATACTGAATCTACATGCAAAGGATATAACTGCAAGTATATATCACTACAAAGATTTGTGTTAACAAAAGAAACATACCTGTAAAATATTGTAATGGGAAAATGCTGATATCTGACTCGCATGCACCTTTGTTGTTGTTGTTGTTGCTGCTGGAATTACCTGCGGAAATGACACTGTTCTATCCTTGCTTCTAAAACTCACTTTTCCCATGTTGCACTTATTACACCCTTTGTATCAGTGACTGTTTTTTCAGTTTTCAGCTTTTTACTGATGTAGCTTTATTTCAGACAACACAGTGAAATCTTTGTTGTTTTGCACAGCGTAACCCTTTACTTTGGCCCAAATTAAGTCAGATAACACTAGGAAAGGGGTAAACCAAACAATTTTGCAACCATGTTCTTCAGAAATACCATAGACTACATAATACTTTAACTGGGATATGTACCTTACCAAACAATTTTATTCGCTTCCTGATTATGTGAAGTTTTTTGTTTGGCTACGCTGTCTTTATCAATATTTTGGACATAATTAAATATTCATTAAAAGAGTGAGACAATTGTAAATGCTCCCAACATACGCACAGATACAGACACATGTAATACAAGGCAAATAATCACAAACAGAATGATGAAAATGAACTTGTCAACACCCCGGCAAACTCTGATACAAACATTGCCAGCTGGAACTGGCAGGAGGCACTGTATATATTGGAGGGAAAACGGAGATAAGACGCACAGTTTATGTTACTGCTGGATTGCAGGTCAGGCACATGCTAATCACATGTTAAATATCGACAACACAGATTTAGCATAGCTATGGAAACATCTTAGCTCCAATTGGTTCCTCTTTTCTTTGCTATGACATCGCAATGAGGCATCCATCCCAGGGTTGCCAACATTTCAAAGTAAAATTATCGTACCAGCCACTCAAAATTATAGATTTGGATTCAAAATTATCGTACATCATAAACCAAATGCTACAACAATAAAAATGTCAGTAAAACACTTACGAAAATGTAATAGTAATGATTTTATGATATCCATTTACAAGACTGATGACCTCAACCAGTATTACAACTTTAGCACTTATGTTTCTTGCACTATTTATCTGAAAGTTTATCTTCCTCAATTGTTGCACTATTATACAAATTTGTCGTTGAGATAAATCTTAACATTTCAGCGAGTTGCAGATTTTCGGATCTACCCCATTCTTTCATAAGCTGAGACGACCGAACAAGTTCATTTACTGTATCTAGTGCCAATCTGTTTCTAATTTTAGTTTTTATTAAACCCAGTTTAGAAAAAAAAAAAACTTTCACAAGAAGCACTTCTGTGGGGCAACGAAATCACTGATAATGCAAAGGCTGCTAGTTCTCTGAAATCAGTATTTCCACCATGATGACACGTGTTGAACAGCACTCCAGAAACTGTCAGGTTCAGGCATGTTCTTTATCTCAAACGGAATATCAATTATTCCGAGTTTTCTCCATTCATTCAATTGATCATCAATTGTCTGGACAGCGTCTTCTTCATCGAGATTACCAGATCTGGACACACTGGCAATAAGAGGATAAAGGATAGAAAGCGTAGTAGGATATGAAATGGTTGCCTTAGAGGGGTGGAGACAGGCCATGAGGGCAAAAGTGGTGTCACTGTTTGTAATTAGTTTCATTTTGCTGGTGTGACAAACCAATGAAAATGATATTTCGCCGGTATCGAACTATCATACATTCAAATTACTGTACACCCCCATAATTATCGTACGGGTTAGCAATCATGTGTACAAACATTAAAATTATTGTATGCCCCCATAATTATCGTAAGAGTTGGCAACCCTGATCCATCCCCTCCTATTCATTTAGACCTTTCCAACTCATGGTGAGCAACTGTAAATCACCTTGTTTGGCACCGAGGTATAAGAGTTTTTCCTTCACTTAACAGTTATTCAACAGAAAAAAATAGGGCAGGCAAATTGTGGTTTCATTCTTAACATTAGTACATTCTTCGAAAGGCTGAGTAGTAATTATTTGTAACTACGGTTGAACCTAGTTTATGTGTATATCAAGGTGGAGAGGGAAGAATACATGTAACTCAGAATTACTTAAAAATAAGATTTTGATAATGTATCATATTTTTGTAAAACGAAAAAGCATACAGTAGGTCTACATAAGCAAAATTTTAAAAACAACAAAGATATGTATGACCCCTAGCGCAACAGTCCATGAAGGGCCAAGGCTTGCCGCCCAGCCGCAGAAAACATTATTTTGAACTTGGTCCTGTTTTAAAGAAATCAGTTATTTTGGCTTCTTTCACTTTTTCTGCATTAAGTGCATATACCTCATTTTTTTAATGATGACTGTACTGTGGTATAAGCAATTCCTAAGTCTGAAGTAATTTCAGTTTTGATTCTATGTGTATTAAGCTCCAACTCTAGTAAATTTTAATTTCTGATCTGCTGTACAACACTTCCTTTTTCTGCACTCCATGGCTGATTAAAGGGTGTTGAGAATTGAAAGACAAAACCGCTGTTTAACAGTAAATAATAGAAACAGAACATTTTTATCTTTACTTCTTGTCACGCCAAAAGCTGCCGGCTCTACCATCAAACGTCTTCATCTTTTGGTTCTGTAGTCAAAAGCCGCTCACTCAGCTTGCATCCTTGTCAGCAAAGATAAGGGAAAATGCTTCGAGTTTCTTTTAAGATAGCATATCATCTGCTCATTTTAATTATGTAAAACTCAGTTATATTCCACTGAAATTTAAACACAAATTACGTATAAATACAGTTCTATTAACATGCTTCTATATTACACTTTGCTGGGACCTACAAATATTTATGTATAAATAGGCATTACTGCTCAATTGTCTGTCTTGATGCAAGCATTTAGTGTAGCTTCCTGTTTTAAAGATCCAAAATATAAATTACTTGTGCAATATTTTGTAATTAAGTTCTCTTTTGAATACAGCTTCTTTGACTGAGTAATATTAAGGGCCAAGCAACCAGCTTCAATTAAATTGGCATTCTTTATAAGAGCACACAAAACTGTACTCTGGTCGTTAAGTTTATCTTTGAGTGAGGGAAGGGGTATGACACAGCTCCCCACTAAAGCTATTTTGGTTATTGCTGCGGATTAGGATCAACTGAGTAGAGATGTAATACAATGTGCTACCTCTAGTGACAAACAAAATATCACAATGTTGTGTTTTTTTATAATGCACCATTTCCAGGTTACAAGGCATTTTACACGACTGTCAAAGTTGCAGCAGCAACAAAACTTACATGAATTTACTATTTCAGTGTCAGGGTTGTTTATCGGCCACACAAGAATGACTAAAGAGTTGATACCTAGTTGTTTTGCAGTGGAACTACTAAAGAGGAAACAATATCTTACCTCACCCTTTGCAGGAGTCCAATCGTCATCAGAGCCTTGTAGTTCTTCTGGTTCATCCACAGAGAATTCATTTTCTGAGTCTTCTCCACTGTACTTCTTCTTCATTATGAAATTCTATTGTCCAATGAACTACAACAGAAAATGACCCATTTAAACTAAAAAGTTAAATAAGAGATCTCCATTATATCCAGAGAAATTTAACCCTTTAATTAGCAAGGTATTTTGCTACATATGCCGTTCTTCCTCTAATTCCTAAACCAGTTTCATATTCCTTAGCACCTTAGCCGATGCAATTGAAATAGCTGTGATGGTTAAGGTGATACACAATGGATTTGCCATCCATTCAAAGTCAAATGTTGTGAGTTTGAATCTCAGCAACTGCAGTCTGTGCCTGTGGTAAACAAATGGAAGGGCCCAAGTAAAATAATCCGTGTATAGCTAGCTTGCAAGCTGACAGGGTTACAATTGACTGCAGCTGCATGGATTTTGCTTCTCTTTCTTAATAATAAAAAAACTACACTTTTATTGAAAAAATTTAATATTTTTACAATAGGAGAAAGCTGCAAGTAGTTGAATTCTCAAGTAAATCCGGCCTGTGGAAGCCACTTAACATCAACACCACTAATTAAAAACTCTTATTCCTATATCTTTTTTGCATTAGTTGAGATAAACATTTGCAGAAATTATCTTATTGCTTATTTCCTTGTAGGCCAAGGGGAATATGGGAATACAGTAGGCTTTGAGCGAGTTAGATCTTTTAAAGCTTTCAAATTCCATTCTCTTTGGACAGTTAACATAAAATGAATAATGTTCCAATTGACAGAAGTTCTCCAAAACTCACACAAATAACAAGGAATATCTCTGAAATGGTTCACTCTACAAAAAAATTTATTTAGACAAATTGTGTATTTTAGCAAGATCTACATTCTTCATATAGTAAGATTTGGTCTATTTCTTACGGTTTACCAGTTATGCAAAAGTCATCCAGAGTAAATAGTACTACATAGGCTATAGCCAGAAAGCTCAAAATATACATTTCAACTGTCATAAAAATATCTTAAACATGTCATTTTAATCAAAATCGTTAGAGCCATTTTCAAGAACATCAACATTTTCAAAAAATTTTCCATACAAATGATAGTTTAGGGCGGAGGAATTTTCTTCAAAATCTTCATGTCGCATCCTTGAAAGACAAACTTAATACCAACAATGGCTTTTAACCGACTTTTCATTTTTGAGTCATGCTGTCCACAGCTGATAGACACATATGCACGCACCCACTCCCACACCCCCACCCACTCATCTTTTTTCTAAAAATGTTTTTTTTTTAAATTCAGGGGGCCTCAAAACATACTTTGAGTGAATTCTCGATATCAAATTTTAAGGTGGAATACAATACTTCCTCTACTTACTAGTAGAGAAAGTAAGAAAGGGTTGTATTTAGTTTTCCTTCATGAGAGCTTCAGTCAGGAACCAGAGCAGAGCATTCTCTGCAGTCACATGCATGCAGTCGCTACAGGCATTTGCGTACTTCAAGTGGCTTTCTTATTTCAGCAGCACTATTTAGGTTAGCATAACAAGAAATTAGAAAGAGCCAACAATGTACCTCAAAACTTAACAACTTTATATGTATCTTATATGAGACACCGCCGATTAAAAGGTTAAAAGCTTAATTACTTTCTCTACTGATAAGTAGAGGAAGTATTGTATTCCACCCAAAAATTTGATGTCGAGATTTCATCAGAAATATATGTTTTGAGATCCCCTGAATCCAAAAGGCATTTTACAAAATGTGTCTGTGTGTGTGTGTGTTGCATGTGTGCGTGTGCGTGTGTGTGTGTGTGTGTGTGTGTGTGTGTGTGTGTGTGGACAGCATAATTAAAAAATGAAGTCAGTTAGAAACCAAAGTTGGTATTCCAGTTTAATGTCTTTCAAGGATGCGACACCCTAAACTACCGTTTACATGGAGAATTTTTCGAAAATTTTGATTTTTTTGAAAATGGCTAACAATTTTGATTAAGTGCCATATGTTTAAGATATTTGTGTGACAAATGAAATGTTTATTTTGAATTTTCTGGCTATAGCCTAAGTAGTACTGTTTATTCTGGATGACTTTTGAATAACTCGTAACAACTAAAGCAAAGAAGATATAGGAATAAGAGTTTGTATGAAAGATTAGTACAAGAGTAGATAAAGCCATGAAGTGCAAACCATCAGATTTTTTTTTAAAAATGATAAATTTGTACGTCACAAGCATATGAAAATTCATGAGACTGTTAGAAGGAAACCAAGACTGTTTCAACACATTACTTTAACACATATATACAAAGCTCCACCTTTTAAAGTTTCAGATTAATCAAATGGGAGGAATTTGCGTTCTTATACAAAGATACAAAGCTCCAGTTATCCCAACAGAATTCTTAAACTAGTTACAATACTAGAAATACTGAGATACTTCATGCTTTGGAATACCCACAGAAATTGACCCTGGTCACTACTCAAATGGGTAACCCAGCTTATATTACAAACTACATTTACTTTACTACTTTAGTTTTATTTACATATTCATAAATTTTCCATTTCTGTTCATTGTTTACCATTTCTAAATACTATGTATATCCTAACAGTTTCATCTAAAATCTGATTTATGTAAATTTTCCTATTTATTCTTAACCACATATTTTCTTCTTTCCAAATCTCAATTTCTCTGCATTCAAATACTAAGTGCAGTAGATCTTCTGTACAGCATCTTATGGCAGTTCTTTACTATAAAAGAGCTGACTGATTTAGCAATGAGCTCTTAGAAGTGCAGGGGATGTTAACAATAAGGGAAAGTTTTAAATTAACAATTCCAATTTCAATAAATTGTGAATAATAATAATTATTTAGAATGAATATAAAAAGAACTGGCCATTAACTAATACAATATGAATGCTGAATTCTGCCCAGAACTTTATTAATGTGTAGAGAAGCTTTTCAGGAGTCTGATTTGAACAGAAGCTAAAATACAATGTCAATATAACTTTCTCCAGCATAGTTACTGCTCTTATGACGATGGCAACAAAATGTGTTTGGTAATTCTTGCAGTAATGGATGAAGAAAGCTTAACTCTTTGCTGCGCATGCAGTATTAGCTAGTTGTTCTCCCAGTACATGTGTCCCTTTAAATTCTGAACTGTTACTGCAGATATTAAACTAAAAGTGACCTATATACTTGCATAATTACAGTATTATTTACTGACTGAAATAATGTGTTTAATAATTTATCTGAAATTGGTTTGCAGTAAATAAGATACGTTTTATTTCAACTGATTATAATGGAAAAAATCAACTCTGTTGAAGGGAAACATATGCACCCCTTTGTAACACATTTTTATATTCCACAATATTAAAGGAATTAAATTTTGCTACTTTAGAATATTAAAAAAACAGACCAAAATATCCTAAAGTTAGCTAAGATAAATTAAAATAATTTCTGCAAAATTTTATGGTACCCTTAAAATGTTTATATCCCTGCCATTATTATATTGAAGATATTGAAGCTGGTCCATAAAATGTTATTCACACTATTCTGTTGCACAGTAAAAATGTTCTATATACACTTATGGTTATTAATAGTGTGGCATGTACACCCCGAGTAAGTTTTGAATTTCCACCCCCCTCACTTGATAACTGAGGAAACACCCAATTCTACACAAGGCAATGTCACAATGTTTGCACTTGTACTGTGACTGTATGCCACGGCCTGATTGTGTTTTGCTTTTCTTCACAATATACTGTGCACACGATTTCACCTGGCCTGGAATTTTTACAAGGATGTGAAGAGAACTGGGCACAGGGGTAGCAGAAGGTAGGCTATGCTGAAATCCCACTCGTTTACAGGACATGAAGTTGGTGATTAGCTGTCGCACTAAATTCTGCCTTTATTGAAGAAGTCTGTTGCCATGAGCTGTAGAAGCAGATTGGTTTGAAATATCGTATATTATGAAACTATTAACAATGGCAACATTCACTACAAAATGGAACAAATATTTCCACCATTTTTTTAGGGCCAGCAGACACCGTAACACTCCCTCCTTTGGTCCGCGAGATCAATCCCTGCCATATTACATGTGTAATTTATTACTGCATTAGGACAAAGTATTTTTATTTGTTCTCTTCCCCTGCCACTCTTCCTTTCTACCTCACCATCTGTTCTAGGATCAGAATTGGTGGATAATAAAAGAACGTCCCTGTTATCATGCCAAACTACTGCAGTTACACCTTCATGTTGCAGTTTGCAAGATTCACCCCTTTTCAGTCTCAATTGTTGTGCCTCAGAAAATTGTTTTGGCCAGTCTTTCCTTCCGGCACAAGTTGTACCACACGGTAAACAAATTATCAAAGTAGACGTGGTGCCACAATCCCACATATTTCTCACACGTCTAAAACCACCAGTTCTCCAAGTAGATCACTGTTTCTTGCCTCTTTTTTCCCCCAGATAGATTTTACAGGTCAGTAAATACCCATTTTTACTGTCTGCAATACTCCATGCATTTATCCCCCACTTTGTAGGTTTAGCAGGCATGCATTGTTTCAAAAAGAAGTGCCTTTTGAAACCGATCATCACTTCATCAACAGAGAGATTGCGATTTGGTTTATAGACATTTGTAAACTTTTTTATTATATTTAAAGCAGGTCGTGTTCTATACAGATAATCATAAGAATCTACCCCTAATTGTGGTTTTGCAGATTTGTTATTGAGGTGAAGATATTATGATATCTTTTTAAATTAGAGGAAAGTCATTGCTTGCCTTACAATTGGACAAATGCAAAAATCCCCCAAAAAGTAATCCCTAATTTCAGGTAAATCCACCATCCCCATATATATCAAAATACTTAAATAGGCCTGTATCCCCCTTGAACTTTTTTCTTCCCATTTTGGATCTGCCTTTTGAGCTTGAGTCTGAGCTGTATAATACCTATTGGTTTCCTCTGCAATTTTGCCGCTAAAGCTTGAATCTATAAAAAGCTTAAAATAATCTATTTCTGGACTTCCTGGAGGAATAGAATGATTTACACCTGCGGGGATGAGAATGCTTCTAAACTCATTGAAAGTCAAATTGGAAGTCCACTGTGAAGGTACTAATTTAGTTTTAGTTTGCTTTGCATTAATTTTAGCAACCCGTTCTGCTACCTGTTCCTCAGTGCCTTCACTGTCACTTTGTTCCTTATCACTGTCTTCCTCTAACTCGCCAAACCAAAATTCATTGGAGCTACTTTCGTGATCTAATTCCTCAAACTGCTGCAAGTATTTCTTCATCTGTTACCACAACCTTATCACTATGGCACTTTCTAGCCCGTGATATACTTGGAACGGCCTCCATGGTACTGAATTAGCTATAAACACGTCAGGAAACTGCTTACTTACACGACTGCAATCACTCTAAGAAGTGTTATTTATAGCTTGGTATTAGTTTCTCTCACGTTGCAAATGCTGTGACAGAGCAACAGGAGAACGTTTACAATGACACAGCTCCTATAAGCTAGGGTCAACATAAGCAGAACCCATATGAAATGATGAAAAAGGTTACTACGTTCTACTACATAAGCCATTTATTGTTTCACTACGCTTTACTACGCTATGCGCCGCAAAGGATTAATTATGGTCATGGAAGTCTTATACTTTTGATATTCTGCTTAGATTTAAATTTTGTTTGGGACGTGTAAATACACACATATATACACAAACAATTAAACATAACATTTCACATTAAATTCATCACAAAATAACAAAGCACACTTAAAAATTGTACAATCAATATATTAATATGATATGAAATATCAATGTTCTTAGCATTGGTTAAGCTCAACTTACTATCACAAATGCCTCTCATGTTTCGGTTAGGATTCACATTAAAGACTGAATAAAATCAAATTAACAACTCTGGTTTTTCAATTTTACAGGCTACGTGACATTTTTATGATTTAAAATTTGGCATTTTTACACCCCTGTGTATCGGTAATAACTAGAGAATGAACTCGTTTTATATATATATGGATGAAAAATTAAGACAGAAATTCCTGAAACAGCAGACTCCAAACGTAAACAAATTCTATTTCACATAAAAATACACATTTTTGTAATATTTTTACAACAATAATTATTGTAAGTAATTTTGCTAAAAATCATAATTTGCCACTTTCTTTATTATAATTTTTAAACTTCACAAAAGTTCTCTTGCTCCTCTCGTGAAATGAAATGAAGAAGGTTTTTGGGCATGTTTAACAACATGCCCTGGCTGTTTTAGGGATAATCCCTCTTCAGCCACGTTATATGGTATTTTTGTTTTGTACATATGGAAGATCTTGCAGGTGTGTGCGTGTGTGTATTGTGCGTGGGATGTGGTCTATGATTATTTATGGTGAGTGTGTTTACATTTCTAGCTGTAAGTGATGTTGGCTTCTGCCCTAGAAGATTTTGAGTTTTGATAATTGGAAGTGTTTAGCTTGTCGGTGCTGCAACAGCTCATACGGGAGTTTTTGTTTTGGTTGTGTTTTTTTGTGTGTTTGGTTTTGTGTATGAGTGTTTTTATTTGTTGCGTGTTGTTGTGGTTTTGTATGTTTTTGTCTGTCGTTTATAAAGATAGCCAGTTGGTTTCCTATTTTGGTTGTGTTTATTGCTTTTTTCAGGGTCTTTTGTGCTGTTTGTGTTAGATTGTGAAGGAATCTTGCTCTGTGGATTGGTGGCGTTATGTCATAGATTGGTGGTATAAGCGTGCTTAGAATTTCTGTAATGGTCGTGTTTGTGATTTGTCTTATGTATGTAGTTATGTTTTCTTGGATGTGTTATCTGTTCCTGCAATGACTATTTGTTGTTCGGTGTGTCCTATGACATGTTTGAATGTGCCTATTGTCTCATGTGCCGTTATGTCTTTCTTTGTCACTAGTATTTTCGGGTAGTTTATCTTGGGCCAGTCAGTCACGTGTTGTGGTTTGGGTGGTGTCGGAATATTGTGGGGGAAAAAGTGTGTCTTGGCAGTATGTTCTGGTTGTGTTGGGGGTTGTCGAGGGTACATTGGGCATTTCACTTGCCCAGTGAAATGTCCATTTTGTCGGCATGTGGAGCAGTAGGGGGTATTGTGTTTTATGGGGTGGTTACAGCGTCTAGTGTCAGTGTTGTGTCCGTAGTGGAAGCAAGTAGGTTGTTGTGTGCATTGGTCCTCCTGATGTCCGTATTGTTGGCATTGTCGGCATGGTACGTGTCTGTCGGTGTGTCTTGAAGGCTAGGCACGGAAGATTTGTTTTTCTATGATGGCGCCTTCTTTAACTCCTCTCGTTGCACTGGTCTTGTTTAAAACAGAATGTTGTACAGTATCTTAGGCTAAGTGATTGGCAATATAATGCCAAAAGTAGCCACATGTTCGCTCTCATTTGCACAATGTTGCTGAATATAGTGGCATCTTTACAAGTGATGGAAGAATTGTATTCTGACAAAAATGCAGGAAATCAGTAATTGCAGACTAGCAATCTCAGGTCTTGTAGCATTTAGCTGATAAACAGAATGGCCACTTCATGTACAAATTCTACACCAGTTCTTTTAAGCGAAGCAGCTTCCTCTTCACATAAGCTAGTTTCATAATGTTCTGAATATTATGCAGATTTATGCAAAACTTTTCTGTCATATAATATTCCTTTACATAAATTGAGAAGTCCAGAATTCAGAAATTTTCTTACCAAATACACATTTTGAAACACCAGAAGAATCAACATTAAGAAAATTGTATGTGCCTGCCTGTTACAAAGAAATGCAAAGATCAGGGTAGAATGTGAAAATAAAACAAATTGGGTAAGCTTTGATGAATCACTGGACTCTAATGGTAGGAAAATGGGAAATGTTGCTGGAAAATTAAATAGTTTATGAGCAGCATTTTCTATTAGCATGTACAGAAATATCAACATCGAAACATGCAACAATGGTTCACTTATTCTATGAATCTCTGCAGTTATTGCCAAATGGGGTGCTATTTGATAGTGCTTTACTCTTATGGATGCTGCTCCATATATAGGGTTCTTCATTTAAAAATTTAACGGCTGCACGGCATTTCGCCTGTGTGCGATTGGGTGTGCCACAGCCAGCTTTGCTCCTACATGAACTCTGTGTGTAACGCATGTATAATACTTCTACCTTAGAGAAGATACTGGAAATGTTGCCTAACCTAGGCTAGACAAGCATTATATCGGGAGGACATATTCTGATTCACACGATTAAGTTGGGCCACTGTAATGTTTCCTATTTCATTTGTAATATTTTGTTTTAGTTCTTCCAATGTATGAGGATTTGTCTAAAACTAAAATGGTATAAGTGTACAAGTGTCCATGCTTTAAAACAAGGTGACCCAGTATCATGAATGGTTTCTTTCATAACTGAATGGTTTAATTCAATGTGTTCCATCTGAGTTGCTCACCAGTGTGTAATGGCATACTTGCTACCTTGCGTGAGTAAACCTGCAACACACTGCACAGCTCTGCTCTGGGGTAAGCTGCCATTACGGCACAGTGGGTATTGGCAGAGACCTGTGACGGGGAATGAGTGAGGTTGCTATGACCTTTGCCCAGTATTGACTTATCATTATTCGCTGCCCTCCCTCTACAGGCGTGCTCCACACAACTCTGCTGTGTACTCATGTGTACTGATGCTCAAACTCGCAGATTGGGAACTGGTTTAATTGATCCACAGCTTTTGTCCTTTTCCGACAAGGCATTGTTCCACCTAAATGGTCGTGTTAACACTTGTAACAGTTGGTACTGGGCCTCTAAAAATCCACATTGCATTCAAGAAATCCCTCATCATGATCGGAGAGTTGGAGTTTGGTGTGCTGTTAGCGCTAGATGCATAAATGGTCCAATATTCTACAAGTAGACTGTAAATGCAGAGGTACCAAAATGACATGTTGATACCATTTTATCATGAACTGACAGAAGAACACAGATCATATGATTCCAATTTATTCACCACCAAGAAAATTCATACAGAAAAATCATCAAAATTCTTAAGACAGACATTATCATATTTACAATATACAAAGTTAAGAAAATAATACAAGGTCACACTCTATGCGTGGTTTCAACAAAATTCTGCTACTGCCTACACAGTAGAGGAGTCCATGAATAAAATTAGGGAAGTGTTTGAAGAGAGAGTGATTACTGCTGGTGTATGGCCCTCTCGCTCCCCTGAACTAAGTGTGTGATTTTTACTTGTGGTGTAACCTGTAAGACAAGTCCTTACACAATGCAAGAACTAAGACAAAATATTAGAAGTGAAGTCGGAAACATTACAGTAGCCCAACTTAATCATGTAAATAAGAATGCGTTCTCCCGATATAATGCTTGTTTAGCCAAGGGTGGACAACATTTCTAGCATCTTCTACAAGGTTAGTTTACAAGCTTTACACACATTATTTAGGAGCAAAGCCGGCTGTGGCATACCAAATCACACATAGGCGAAATACTGTGTGCCTGTTAGGTTTTAAATGAAGAACCCTGTGTATATTTACGTAAGCTTCCCACATGTGATAACTTACATAGTACATAGTTTACACATGGTATGTGAGCAAATACACATCTTAAAGTGGACAAATTGATCTCAAATGGCAAAAAGGTGTTTGTGAAAGCGTTAACAAGAGTCCATTTGTTCAGAGCCAAAAATCCAGATCTTGCACTTCCACTTAGACCCATAGTCGTTGGGAACATGATTGGAAGCAGCAGTGTACTAGTCAAACAATTTTGAAGATTTTAAACTGATGAACTAAAAAAGGATGATGCTTTTTCAATTTAAATTCTACAGAACTTATTCAAGAGTACACTAAAAATGAATTGTCTTACATACCTGTAAATTTAAGTTTTTATTTTACTCTCAAAAAATTATAAGTATCAACCAGCTTGTTAAGGAGACAGTTAATGAAATGGTGACATTGAGAAAAAAACTTCACTCAGAAGTGCAAAAGTGGAAGCTGTTAAACAGAAATTTAGAAGTGCTCAAAAAAGTGGTGGATTTCAAACTACGTTAAAATTGCCAAGGTTTTGGAAGGGGAAGTAGATATTGACAAAATTGAAAATGTGTGCACAAGTGACATTTCTTTGAATGAAATATGCAAGCTGATCTTGATGTAATGTTAAAAGGTCCTCCAGGTAACGTGAATTGCTTTGAGACAACTGACATCGGTTTGTGATGAAAAACTTGGGGAAAGTTTTCATGATTCATTGCACCAGGGAGTCATTTCAATCCACTACTGCCTCAGCATGATTGGTAATTGATTTTTTGGCATAAGTATTTACAGTTTTGTAATATTGAAACAAAATATTTGTGCATTTTTATGCATACATAAAAAATATTTTGAAGACAAATATATGATGATCTAAGATATAAATTATATGTGATACTACAAATCATAATTTTATTTTAAACTAAGTAAACTTAAAATCAAATTAATACAAAATCGCTTTTCAAAATTACTGAATTTAAAGGTAATCAATGCAAAATAAATAGTAAATTTTAAGCACATAAAATCTGTTCTCCAGTAAGAACTATTTGTCTAGGGGAGAGTGGGCGAATTCTGCGCACTTAAGGTCGAGCAACCATGACTAACAGAAATTGACTTAAGTAGCAGACTTTGTTTCACCAGTAACTTCATGAAATAAGCTTTCGAAAGAGTGCAATTCCAAATGTGTCTTGCACTTTTGAAAGGGCGTTAGACAGGCATCTGCAAACATGTACTCAATGAGGGGCGAGTATGACGTCTCAACATGCAACCCGCAATACATACACATGACATAATGTAGAACAGGGGATGGCATTGACCTTCGTTCAGTGTCAGTGCTGGACTCGCTCGCTACAGAATACAATAAGGAGTAGTACACATACTTGAATCCAGCTATTTTGGTCTACGATACTTCAGGTAGGCCTAGATATTTAAGCAATATATTTCAATTCACTTCTATTTGCAATGTACCATGAAAATCTATCTCAGGATAGCACGCAAATTAACATCTGTTAATCGCGATACAAGATTTGTCTGGATTCAGTTTCTTTCCTTCTACATATTTCTTAAATGCTTGGAATAATTCTGTCCCTAAGTTCCCTAAGTGGAATGACTTCAAGCATATATTATTGTATCGAGAGGTTGTTAGTGACTCCACGAGTGAAAATTACCAATTGTGCTGTGTCAACGTTGTCAGTGCCTTCATCCAATGTGAGAGAAACGGCTATAAATTCATGGACCTCAGTTTGTAGTCTTTTTTCGGTTATTTCTCTGTATGGTTCGTGGTGATAATGCAATATTACTAAAAATATCATATTGTTCAGGGCAAATTATGTTGGCAACTTTACTCTCACATTTTTTATGAAATCTCCATCACTAAAACACCTCAGTGACTGAGCAATCTCCAAAGCAACAGCATAGCTGGCGTGAAGTTGTCTATCAGTTGTAATATTTGAATTAATATTAGGTGTATTATCTGAATATTGCTCTCTGAGCTGTTGCAGTTGGTTCGTCCGATCTAGATCTGGGAAAAAAAAAAAAATAAATAAATAAAATAAAATGAATAAAAGACATTACGTCAGTGTTATGCTACTTTAAATCGTGGTATAAATTTATGAATACATGCTTGTCTATAATTGTATGGTGATCTTATGACATGTATCATAATGCCGCTTGATGTTCCATTGATGAGTGCCTTTTTGAACTTTAGAGCACAACAAACACCTTACGTTCCTTACATGATGAGAGAAAAAATAATCAGTGCTATTCTAGATATCAAATTTAATAGACAAGGAATAATTACATGTGTTCTAAAGCGCAGAAATTTATCTTTAAGTCTTAGTATTAAATTACACTTTGACAGACATGTTTAGAAGTGCAGGTAAATACGAGAGGACAGTCCGCCCCTGATCGGTGTGTATGCAATGCCAGTTAAGGCTGCGAGGGAGGGAGGGGGAGGCAGAGTAAGCCTGCCCCTGACACGTCATAGTTGTGAGGCCTCATTGAGTACATATTTGCTGATGCCTGGCGTTAGATATTGAAAACTGAAAGTATACAATGCACAGAATTAACCTACCTGGATGGGTAATTGTGCGCGCCATATATACTTGAAAGGAATTTGGATATATGTGGCTTAAATATCTTTAATGGTAAACTAAATGCTACAGAATATTACATCACTTTCTAACTCCTTTTACAGACTCAAATCAGCTGTCCAGATGTTTCACTTAAGCTGCTTTTTAGTTCGTTTTTGCTTTATGAGGCAGAAATCACAGAAGTAACCTTCTGCTGAATCCCATCCACTACATTCTTCATGGGACCACCTGCCGCACTCTACACATCTGTATCACATCTCATTATCACGTCCAAACTCATCACAAACAGAACACACATAACAATTTATTGGAGCGACATCATTTTCGTCATCATCACACAGTTGTTTTTCACTGAATTCATCGGCATCAGATTTGCTATCTGAGAAATCCAACTGTCGTTTACAGGACTTTCTCCTTGGCTTTTTCTCCACAATTTTGTTTTCTTTTTGAGTTTTCTCTTCCTTTCTTCTTTTGGTGGTCTCTCTTCTTTTTTCAGCTTCTTGAAGTTTATCTTTCATTGGCATCCCCATTAGTATTTCTGATGACTGTTTCCTACATTTGGCCTTATTAGGGTTTCTACTTGAAAACGAGAGTTTCGTTGATGCATATCTGCTACCTTAACATGTTTTGAGTTTGCAGCCGACAACTCAAGTGCACTCTCGGGAGGAACGGCAGGAAAGCTAGTGGAGGTTCCTGCAACAGCCTCTGGAACATTATGTCAATCATCATCTTTTTCAGTCTCCTCCTCAGCTACTTCAACTTGAAATCCAAATTGTCAGAGGAAGGATAGAAGTCCATTTCTGAGAACTTATCCGGGTTAAATGGTGAAATACCAGCAGTTGAGAAGCCAGATACTCCTTTTTCCAACATAGCAACTTTCGAGTAGGCTTTGTTGAAAAGCTCAGCAAGTTCATACTGTGTTATTTTCATAGTAACCTGAGAAGGAGAAATACTTCTTTTCTTTAGAGAAATGGTGCACTCTCTATTAAAGGCTGCTTTTAGAGGACCGTAAAATGCCACATCTAGAGGTTGCAGCTTGTGACTCGTATGGGGTGGAATTGATAACAGGGTGATTCCATTTTCTCTGCAAAATTCATAATATATGCATGGAAATATGATTGTCCAAGATAAGAAGAATGGGATCTGCTTTGGTTGGCTTTGTATTTCTTGCAAAATGTTGCAGCCCGTCTAAGAAAAGGTCTTCATTTATCCATCCATTTTTTGAGCATGCATACATAGCTCCAACTGGACCACCGTGCTGCAGATGTGGAGACATTCTCAATCTAGGAAAGATGAACATGGGAGAAACGAAGTTTCCTACAGCATTTACGCCACAAACAACAGTTACATTCTTTCCTCTTTCTCCTGATGTTGCACAGCCAACTTGTTACTGCCCCTTTGGTGGAAGAATGCGCACAGGTTTTTGAACATTGGAGATTCTGGTTTCATCTACGTTGTAGATTCTGTGTGCTGGAAAGTGGTGTTTTTACATCAATTTCTCCAAATTATTAAAGAATCTGTTAACAGATTCTTTATTAAAACTGCTTATTCTGGCAATGCTAGTTGCCTCGGGTGTTCTGAGACTAATGAGCGGATTTCGTTTCAGAAACAGACTCAACCAATCTTTACCAGCAAGTTGGGAAACCCTACAGAAGTTGTGTGGAATGTTGTTAGCTTCTGCATATTCAAATGCAGTTTTATGAACTTCCAAAGGAGTAAGCCCATAAAACAAATTGGCTACCTTCAATATGTATTCAGCCAATTCTGCTTCTTGCTGGAATGTGAACGTCAGTTTTCAGCTGAGAATAGCACTTTTCATGTTTCTAGTCTTCATTCGTAAGCAAATAGTAGATTCAGCGATGCCAAACTCCTGGCCGGCTGCCCTTACTGACATCCCAGATTCTACTGCATGCACAGCGTTTTGTAATTGATCTTTCGTATAACTGCCCCTTGTCGTTAAACTCGCTTCTTTGGCATCTGAAACAATGAAAGCCAAGTTAATTCTGCTGGGGCACACAAATGCTACTAGTATTTAAATACACGAGAGACAATTCTGCGTGCTGCGCAAATTTGCCTGCCATAAGAAGCGCAGAATTACCCGACACATCATAGATATTTCAAAACATGCTTATTTCAAGCAGTTTTGTACATATATAGAGCATAAGAAATTCTAGTTTAATAGCAACAGATACATGAGAACAACTACACCATACCCATGCCATGCTTACCTTGCTCTTTAATGCAAACCAGTAACAAGAAATATATGCCCGAAGTGTTGCAACCCACTGTCTGCAGACGAACGGCTGTAATGATGTCTCCCTCAACACACTAGTTTATCAAGCTGTTGAGCAGATGGCGATGCCGTACGGAACTAGGAATTCAGGGCAGAACCAGAGAAACATAGCAGCGCAGAATTTGCCCTACTACTAATTTCTGTAAACATGGCTGTAGCGTATATGTTCTTTAAACATTTTTGTTTCATTTTATGAATACCTTATACATTGTGATGACACCCCCCTCTTCTACTTTGTGTACTTCATGGTCAAGATCTTCATTGTCAATTATTATATCTTCATCTAAAGTGTTACAAGGAGCATAATTTGTTTTCTTAATTCCTGATACGTTTGTCGTTCATGTTTATGGCTTTTACTTCCTTGCTGTAGTGCTGTAAGGGGTACTGATGCGCCTCCTATAGCCTCTCCTACCCAATTCCCATCCTCATCCTGCCCGTGGTGCACCCTGCTTTTAACAGATGAGGCTCTGGGGACCAAATCACAGCGGTATAACTGTTTCATCTAAAATGGAGTAAATGCCATATACATATGTGCTGGCCTATCACAGCACAACAGCGTCCCTCAGAGGCACATGAGGGGAAGGTCGGTGGATCTAAATACCACCTATTTAGTCCTCCCGGCTAGGTCCGATGGACCCGTTGACCAACGATAGGTGTGGTCCCCCTTGCAAAATGAGGGTTTAAGTCGGGTGATGTAACTGCCACATTGTAAAACTGGTGCCCGTTAAGAAAACAGTTACATGAAAGCCACATACATGAGTATGAGTCCTAAAGATAAACATTCCGGAGTTAAAACTGTCCCCCAATCGGCTCTCCGGGTGGGGACATCTTTAGCCAAATTTCATCACAACAATTCCAATACTTTAAGAATTCTACAATGGAATGCAGGAGGTATGTCCCAGCCTAAAAAACAAGAGCTAATGAAAATATTAAAAGACCAAGATATAGATGTCTTCACAGTACAAGAAGCCAATATATCACAAGAACAGGAAATATACTTTGAAATGGATCAGTACACTACACATATACTTCCAAAGGCTCATCAAATAGCAAGTGGTATTCTTACAGGAATTAAAAGAAATATGAAAGCTACTATCAAAATCCAAAAAACAATGGAAGAACAAGATAAATCAGAAATAGTTAAAATTGAAGTATGGAAAAGTAACTACCACTATAGAATTTACAGTATCTACAATCCTCCAGACAATACACTAGATCTAAATTCTATTCCCATAGAACCCAAAAGTATTTTAATATGTGATTTTAATGCACACTCCCCTAGGTGGGGCTACAGAGAATAAATTCAGCAGGAAGAGTCATAGAAGACCTATTAAACTCGTCAACAATGGAATTAATATTTAATCCAAATGATCCACCCACTTACCTTCATTATAATGGTTCAGGTACAAATCCTGATCTTCTGATGGTGTCATCTGACATAATTCACAATACAAAAAGAGAAATAATAGAAGACCCAGGTTCAGGCCACAGAATCACCATAAACTCCATAAGAGGTCTAATAAATAAAAGTAACAAACCAAAAATTAAAGATTCTTGGAATTTTAAAAAAGCAGATTGGTCCAGTTTCCAAAATGAGATAGAAGGGAAGTGTAATATACCGTTAGAATCAGAGTTCAAGTCAACAGATCAAATGAATAAAAAACTTTGTGAAATATTATTGACAGCAGCCAAAACACATATCCCACAGGAAAGTTAAAGAAATATAGCTACTTTTGGTCTCCATCTTTAAGTTAAAACACGAAAGAAATATAGCAAGCGTCAAAGCCGAAAGAACCAAGTGTCCAGAAGATGTACAAAACTGGAGAAGAAAAGCAGCCATTTTTAAGAAAGAATTAATTACAGCAAAGAGGGCCAGTTTCACAAATTTTGTAGAACATATGGACTATAGGAAAGATGGAAATAAAATATACAAATTCCTTAATAAAACAAAATTACCAAAAAATACAACTAAACCATTAAAACATAATAACAAAAGCTTAACTACAGATAGGGAAATAGCAGAATCCCTTAAGTTTTATGCTCAGTCACAAAGAATACCCCAAGCATATAAAAAACAAGATAAAGCTATCCAAAAAACTATCAGAAAAACTAATAAGCCAAAAGATATACGAAATGATATTTTTATTCAGGATTTTAACAAAACAGAACTGGATTTAGCAATAGAACAATTACAGAACAAAAAATCTCCAGGACCTGACAAGATCCACCCAGAGTTTATTAAACACCTTGGCAGGAAAGGAAAAGAAATCCTATTTAAACTGTATAACACGTGTTGGAGAATGACTGTATTATCATCCCGATTTTAAAGAAAAGCAAACCTTCAAACAATATTAATAGTTTCAGACCAATATCTTTGACCAGTGTTATTGCAAAAGTGATGGAAAGAATGCTGGCATCTAGACTTAACTGGTTCCTAGTATATTACAACTTAATTAATAGTTCACAGACTGGCTTCAGACAGAATCATAGTACAAGTGAAAATGTACTCCTACTAAGCCAAGACATTAAGGAAGCTTTCAATAGAAAGGAGGCTACCTTAGCAGTATTCATTGATTTTAAATCAGCAATATGACTCAGTCTGGAGAAACAAATTAATTGAGAAGTTGCAATCAATAGCTGTGAAAAGTAACATGCTTAAATGTAAAACTCAGTTTATTTCACAAAGATTTTGTGCCACAAAATATAATACATACATTTCCAAATACAAACAAACACACCGAGGACTTCCACAAGGTGCTGTTCTGAGCACAACACTCTAACATATATATAAATGACCTACCAAATCTTTTCACTAAGAAAAAAACCACTAAAAATAAAACTAAATTTTGAGGGTCAACAATTACCAGAAACAAAGGAAGCAAAGTATTTAGGAGTTACATTTGATACTAAACTTATATGGACCAAACAAATAGAAAATGTAATACAAAGAGCAGAGAGGCGCCTTTCACTGTTAAAACGTCTAACAGGAATGAAGTGGAGATGTTCCAGAGCAATGCTTAACACAACATACTATGTATATATAAAACCATTATTTACTTACTGCAGCGAAGTTGTTGTAACAGCAAACACAAAAAAAATTCAAATCTTTCAAAACCAAAGTCTGAGATTAATTACAGGTGCTATCAAAACCACACCAATAGCAGCTATGGAAATACTAACCAACCAATACCCCATTGAATATGAAATAGAAAAAGTGGCTCTTATTCAACACGAAAAGTTGATCAGACTCCCATTCAATACATGGCAAAAGAGAAATTTTACACATACACCAAAGACTCAGGAGAGCTTTCTTTCCAAAATTCAAGACATCAAGAAGGATGTACACCTTCCTAATTCAAAGGAAAACTTCATATCTAAAGTCAATCCAACACATACCTTAGACATCACATATTATTTACACCTGACAGAAGAAGTTAAAAAAAGTGATACTCCAACTAGTGTTCTAAAATTATCGGCATTAGAGACAATCCATACTAGATTTCCAGAACATGAGTGGCTCCATATTTATACTGATGGATCATTAATATCAAACCAAGATGGAGCAGGTGCTGGAGTCACATGTCACCTCTTTTCCTATTACAAATCTTTAAGTTATGGAACTACTAACTTTGATGGAGAAATTGAAGCAATTCGAATGGCCCTACAAAATCTTTTGTACAGAATCTCACATTTTCAGCAAGCAGTTATTCTCTCAGATTCCAGGGCAGCAATTATAGCAATTACTTCCAAGTTGTCACCAAAAAACCAAACTATTATAGAATGTTGGAAGATGCTTAGCCATCTAACAGCACTTCAAAAACACCTAGTCTTCCAATGGATACTAGCTCACTGTGGACTGAGTGGTAATGAGAAAGCTGATTTTCTTGCAAAAAAGGGTACCAGCGGTGTACAAAAATCTATAGTTAATTTACCATTTTATGCAGCTAAAAGGTTAGTCAACTCTGAATTCAAAAAAATTATTGCATAATATTGTCACTGCGCCCACCGCATCTAATTGCCGACAACAGCAGTGTCACGCATCACATTATTGTCGGCACTACCGCAAAAGAGTCGAAGGAAAGAGACAGAGCATGGCCGCATTGTTGGGGCGCTTGCTGAAAGAGAGAAAAGGATAGAAGCTTCTGGAATCTTCCGCGTTGTATTCCACCGCAATAACTGAACTTTCCAGAATAGTGCCTGGGAGATATAAATAGCGGTAAAGTGCGACAGAAGAGGCAGTCAGACATATGTGAAGCGTTGAGTAGTCGTGCCGACGGAGAGGACAGACGTATGTGAAGCGTTGAGTAGTCGTGCCGACGGAAAGGACAGACGTATGTGGAGCGTTGAGTAGTCGTGCCGACGGAGAAGGGACAGTTGTTGTGTTACTAATTTGGAGCCGTGCTGTGAGTGAATTGGTAAAGACTTTCTTCCTGTTGCAACGAGTGTAAAAAGTTACTGTTTACGGAAATAAAAGTGTTTCTTTATCTCGACTACATCTGTCTACTACTTTCCAACCCAAAAAGTCAAAATATTACTATGAAAAATCAAAGAATAAAAGATGGGAACTACCAAACATTCAAACAGTGATTCCTGAGTATCCTTGAAAAACAGCAGTTGCAACCTTCAGGTTGATTACAGGACATGATTGTCTGGCAAAACATTTAAACAGAATTGGGATATATTCTTCACCATTCTGTCCTCTATGTGAGGAAATGGATCGAGACCACCTTCAAATATGCCCGGCCACTTCTAATGCCCCATCCTTCAGTGAAAAATATTGGAGAGCAAGAGGATTAATGACTTCATTGTCAGAAATCCAGCATTAGCTAACAACAATAAATGACCTTCCATCAATAATAAAAATTTTAGAAACCAAAATTGCTTTATTTGTTGACGATGTAGTCATTTGGACTTCAGGCTCTCCAAAAGAACCTGAATTAATTAAAGGCGGAATAGAAACAGCCCTAAACAAAGTACATGAATGGAGCTCCAAAATCCTCATGACTATCAATGTGGAAAAAACAAATTATGAATTATTTACACTAAAATACAAACCACTTAATATTAACATAAATTATAATGGTAAACCACTCAAAGCAGTTGATGATGCCAAATACTTAGGCATCACTTTCGACAGAAAGCTAAGTTAGAAAAAACATAAACATCTCAGAAAAGGTTGAAAAGAAACTGCAAATCCTGAAAAGGTTAGCTGGTGCTAAATGGGGCTGCTCAAGGAGAGTCCTTAACACAACATACAAAATGTATGTTAAACCAAACCTCTTGTACTGTCCTGAAGCTTTAATAACAGCAGCAAATGCTAACATCAATAACCTTGAAAACAAATACAAAATCAGGCTCTTCGCCTAATCACTGGAGCAGTTAAATCCACACCTGTTGATGCCATGCTTGCCTTAATACGGACCCCATCAATAACAACAAAAACAGAAGAACAAGCATTGCTCCAACATGAGAAAATGTTACGACTGTCAAACTCTAAATGGACAGAAGAGAACCTCCCCCCTTCAATCCTTAAAACTCATAGTAGTTTCCTAGAAAAGGTAACACAGATTAAATCCAAATTGAACATTTCTAACACCAGAGAAAATCTACTTATAAGAGAAAATCCATTGGGATTATTGCAACCTACCTTCAATTTGGAATTAATAGAGGAAATAAGTAAATCAGACACACCAAAAGAAATACAAAAACTTCTAGCACTGGAAACAATCAATACTAGATATCCCACAGAAGAATGGCTGCACATATATACTGATGGATCCTCCACGGAAACCTTACTGGAGCTGGAGTTACGTGTTCACATTTTTCGTTTTATCATTCTGTTGGCAGACACACAACAAATTATGATGGAAAAATAGAGGCTATACACATTGCTCTCCAACAATTATTAAATCTTCCCTTAAATAAATTTAACAAGGCAGCAATTCTTTCGGATTCTAAAGCTGCAATTCAGGGAATATGTTCAAATACTACAAAGAAGTCAACAAAAATTACAGAATGCTACAAAATGTTAACACAACTCCAAAAAGTTAATAACACTGTTCATCTCCAATGGATTCCAGCACACTGTGGAGTCATAGGGAATGAAGCTGCAGACTCACTTGCAAAGAAAGGCACAACAATAAAACAAAAGTCTAAATTCAATTTCTCTCATTCCTCAATAAAACGCTTCATCATTAAAAAATTTTCTCATTCATACCTACAAGAAATAGAAACAAATGCCAAAGATAAAAAATGGATTACACTACTTTCCAACCCAGATATAATCCCCCAGAGACCAAGGAAAACGCGGCTGCAGCCTTCCGACTATTGACAAATCACGACTGCTTAGCAAGTCATCTCTACAGAATAGGTATCTCAGCTTCACCAATATGTGTCCTGTGTAACGATCCAGCAGAAATGAACGAAGACCACTTGAAGACCTGTGAAGCATTAAGATCAGAAAAAACTACAGTTCAAAAGTATTGGAAAGCACGAATGCTAATGGCTTCATTGCCAGCTGCAAGGCACTAGAAAACAACAACTTCCTTGCTGTATGCATTATTTATTTTTGAGATATTCTCATATTGATTATTCTCATGGCCTCTATAATTTTTAATGTTGATCTTTAGTTTGTAGTTATTTTGCAGGAAAATTATCATATAATCCCGCTATATGACTTCCTTTCTTCATAGCCTGTTATTTATGTATTCATTTATGAACAATGAATATTTTATCCTCATAATGAAGGATTCCTCTGTATTGTACTTCTTCCACATAGAATATATCCTTCTACTTTATTTTCAATTAACCATACATCGAAAAGGTTTCAAAATTTAATCATATATGAAAATTATAAATCATTACTAATACTGTCCAGTAACAATCTTCATCTGATTACCCTCCCCAAATGGAGGTCTTACACCCCCCAGCACTTACAAGCCTGTGCTTAGGTCACACGCCTCTCGGAGAGTAGACGAACCAATGGACTAGAGTGATGACCTGGAAGTGGGTGGTATAATAATGAGGAAGAGGATGATAAGAAATGCAGGTGAAATGTGAGAAGGAGCAGCTCGTGGAATGAGTGATGGGAGAACCTGAAGATAACCTAAATAGATGCAGCTTTGTCTACCATGAATACCACATGCAGGTATCTGGGATCGAACCCGGGCCACCTTGGTGACAGGCAAATGTTCTGATTGTTCAGCCACAGCGCCGCCTCCAGTAACAATAGACAAAATATTTCTTCTTTTGCGATGCATCATATATACTATACTCAATCCAATCTTATTTTAAGCCATAACATTTCTGAACTTACTTTACATTATTTTGAACTTATTGTTTATTTATCAGCAATAACCAATGTTTCTTTTGAATTTATATTCTCCTTCAGATCTTTACTCAATAAAATTAATATACACTCAGGGTGTAAATGAATTACACTGCACAGATTTTATTGGTAGAGGGTTCATAGACAATCAATTTGAGATAGGAAACCAATGGTCTACGACGTCAAGTTAATAAGTTATACATATTCAAAGTAATTAGAAATTGTGTCCAATAAACCAGAACCAGAAAAAAATGTCAATATTATCCACTGGAATCGAAAAAAAGTGCTTATTAGGAACTCAGTAAAGCCTGTCTGCTGTCTCTCAGAAGAAGCATTTCTAAATTTTAGCGTAGCCAAAAGCGCTTAAATTGGAGACTTAACATGTGGCTGCATGTCACTGCAATGGAGAACAGGCTGTGGCAAGCGGCTACAGAATTAAAGTGCAGCTGTCAAACGTGTGCTTTGGCTGTGCGGTTATGGCAACTGACTGTGGAGCTAATAAGCCCGAGAAACCGAGTTCAAACCCGCAGAGGGGACAAACTTTTTTCCCATCTTTTTCTGTCCCCTTTCTTTTCCATTTTGAGAGCAATGTTGTGCGCTTGCTTTAAAATGGCAAAATACGATCATCATATGCAATACATAGAGTATTGTTTACTTTTGCTTCTCCTCACATCTGATGACTTAGGCTGGAGGGTTATGTATTGCCATTGGTCTGAAGCTGCCTGTTGGCTATAGCTGGCCATGTGAATAAGAGCAATTTTTCAATCTAACAGTTGGCCTGCTGTAAACAGTTCACAAAATGCTAAACCAAATAATAGCACAAAGTACTATGTCTCCCCAAAAGAGGCACTCTATACTTACGTGTTAGCATGATAAATGTCTAATACTGCCAATAGGTGACCTTAATAAACCTGGAAGACACTTAACACCATGTGGTAACTGTTTCCTATGCGAGTCACCCACGCCTCATTTCCTATTTCCTTCAGCACACAATAACACTGCGTTGAAACAGTGAAATAGGTACTGTGGGAACATGGAGCAAAATTACACTTTTACCGAATTTGCTGACATGCACCTAGTGTATGACGAAGCAGGAGGTTGTTCTGCAATAGCTGCATGGATTTACAGCAAAAGGTATCCCAATAGACGGCAGCTCCATCGGACTACTTTCGAATCTGTAGATTGGCATTTGCGAGAATGTGGTTCTGTGGTGCCAAATAAAACAGATTGTGGTTCAAGATGTACCCATCGCACTCCAGAGTTTGAAGAAGACGTACTGCATTTACTGGAACAGGAACTGTCAACCAGCACCCGTGCTATTGCACATACAATGGGCGTCAACCACACAAGTGTATGCAAGTCTTGCATGAGGAGCAGCTCTACCCCTTCCATCTGCAAAAGGTGCAAACCTTAACTGCAGAAGATTGTGAGCTATGCTTGCAGTTTTGTGAATGGGCCTTAAGGCAGCCACCGGAACTGTTTTCAGTAGTGTTCACCAATGAAGCCACGTTTACCAGGGATGGGTCGATTCTGAACTACAAGAATAGCCACATACGGGCATACAAAAACCCCCATGCCACTGTTCAGAAGAGCCACCAACAGCAGTTAATGGTGAACACATGGGCTGGCATTATTTCTGATCATGTTATTGGGCATACCTTCTTCCTCCTCGATTGCATGACAACATGTATAAAATATTTCTGAAGGAGGTACTGCCAGCTCTTTTGGAAGAAGTGCTGCTTGGTGTTCGCAATCGACTGCATTTCCAACATGACGGAGCTCCTGCACATTATGCTATAATCGTATGGGAACATCTAAAAAGAGTCTTCCCCAATTGTTGGATTGGAAGAGGCAGTCCTACCGTGCCTTGGTCACCTCGTTCGCCGGATCTCAATTCCACGGATTTCTTTTTCTGGAGTCATCTTAAAACCATGGTATATTCATCATTAATTGATTCTGAGGAGACGCTGGTTGCCCGCATTATTGCAGTCAGTGATGAGATTTGCAATGCACCAGGAATGCTCAACAGGGTTCGCAAATCATTTCTGTGTCGATGTCGCCTACAAATTGATGTTGAAGGTCACCATTTTGAGCAGTTCCTTTGAAATCTGCACCTTCTTCTTTTATGGCTCTACAGCTCGATTGGGTCTTGAACTTCCCTATTTTCTTCCATTCTCATCTATCATGTGCCTTCCTTCTCCAGCCTCTGACTCCCATTGCAGCAAGATCTTCCTATACACAGCCCATCCACCTTGTTCTGCTTTTCCTTCTTCGTGAAAATATTTTCCTCTTTTACATTTTCTTTGGTTTTCTCTCATCCTCCATTCTTCCCAGGTGTCCCACCATCTAAGTCTCTGGGATTTCATAGACCAGTATCTTGACCTATTAAACAATTTATTCCCTTGATTGTTTCTCACTCTCCAGTTGTGTGCACCACAATGCACATGCCCTAACATTTTTCTGAGTATTTTTCTCTCGAAAGATCGCAAAGCCTTTTCATCGTCCATTGTGGTACACCAAACCTCAGACCCATAGGTTACTCCTGGCTTAATGGTTTATAAACTTTGAGTTTAATATTCCTGGTTATTATTCCATTAGAAAAAATCTTTTTATTTGCATAATAAGCTCATTACCTACCTGTATTCTTTCTCTTATTGTATCGCTCAAATTATCAGATTTAATTAAGGTACCAAATTATGAAACCTGCACTTATTCATTCTTTATTTCCTTTCCTTTATTCTGCTTGTATCTACCTGTTGTATTATAATTGGTGCTGTTTTTATAATAAGTTGCTTTGTATGCGCTGAGCTATGAGATTCTTTTTCTATCCCAGGTCGTGGTACTAGGTGGAATGAATAAACACTCGAAATTACTTCACTATGATATATTACTTTAACACTTTTTCTCGTCTTTACACTTTCGTCGCACCAATTTATATTATATTGATAGTCTTTCCAGTTTTTTAACAACTTTAGAACAAAAGCTTCATGAAAGTTTAGTCAATTTTCTACTCACATCCAAGAGCACTATAAAAACACGTCCTCTCATACCAAGCACACAGATGCTATTAACGATTTCAGCGCCACATCACATGATGTTACCTTCTTTTCGTGTACATCCGCGTATGCGTTCATCAAATAGTTCCCGTATTGTTAGGGAAGCGATCTTTAGCTATTCTCCCTTCGCTTTCAATATTGAACACATATAATTCTTTTATTTATACATATATATTAAATTTAAATATGGAAATATTTATGACGTATTTAAACAAACTTAATTTTTTTGTAACAATGAACAATAGCAACACATTTTCGTCACTCAACCAACTCGTACCAACACCAAAAACAAATTACACTCTCAACAAATATTCACATATATGATTTTCTTTTTGGGGTCTTACAATATCTTGTCTCATAATGTTAATATCAATTCAACTTGTGTTTATAATAATTCAATCACATGTAGCTATTTCAAGTGCTTATTCATTATTTACTTGTTTGTAAGCTGCTAGTTAAGCTTGAACCATCTCATTTAAGTGAAAACGAAGTTGTCAGTATGTACCTACTATTGTAGGTTATGCAAGTATAAATAATAGTTAAACACACTTGAAAGAAAAAGTTTAAACACTAGTTAAATGAAAAATTACAAGGCGACACAAATGTTTCCTACAAATCAAATTAAATTAGGCATGCACTTAAGAAGAAAAGAAGGAAGGAAGAAAAAAAGGAAAGAAGGGAGGGAGAGAGGGAAGGAAGGAGGCAGGAAGGGAGGGAGAGAGGCAAGGAAGGAGGCAGGGAATGAGGGAGGTAAGGGGGGAGGGAAGGAAGAAAGGAAAGAGAGACAAAGAGAAAGAGAACACGAGAGATAAAGAGAAAGAGCAATAGAGAGAAAGAGAGAAACAGTGAGACAAAGAGAGAAAAAGAGAAGGAAGGAAAGAAGCAAGGAAAGAAGGAAAGAAAGAAGGAGAGAGAAACAGAAAGACAGAAAGAGGAAGAAAGAGGATAAAAAATATGAGCTGATGGCCACTTGAACCTGCACTTTTAATAGGTGCATACCTTTGCATCGTGGGACCATATCCACTACACTAAACAGGCAGGCTACGGAGTTCGCCCGCTTGCTCCTTTATCACGCATTACAACTGCAGTGGACATGATCAGTGGTGTGCATCCGTTCAAACAATTTTAAGGCTTAGCTCTGTAATTTGTAATCCTAGACTATAGGTTTCCTGCCTCAAATTGATTGTCTATGAACCTATGAACCTATTAACAGTAAAATTCTTGTGGTGTTATTCATTTACACCCTGCACATATTTATATTTAGCCTGAATGCCATAGTTGCATATCATAAATTTTTCAAACATTCAAACTATATACTGTATTTCTTTATTTTTAATTATTTGTTTCCTTAAATGGTTTTAATTTAGTTTCATTATGCTTTCCAATCAGTTTGTCTTTTAAACACTGTAATTCGTATGTAAGATCTCCAATTTATTTTGCTATTATAAAGAGTACATTGATTCAATTTTGCCATTTCTTTTTGTGGATGGTTTAGAAATACTGTGAAGTACAGCAAAGTAGAGGAAGTATTGTATTCGACCCAAAAATTTGATGTCAAGAATTCACCAGAAATATACATTTTGAGGTACCATTTTAGAAGAGAGAGTGTGAGTGTGTGTGTGTTTGCACGCACGTGCGTGTGTTAGCCTGTGGACAGCATAACTGAAAAATGAAGTCTGTTAAAAACTTAAGTTGTATTTAAGTTTAATGGTATTTCAAGTATGACACGAAGATTTTGAAGAAAATTGCTTCATCCTCAACTACCTTTTAAATGGAACATGTTTGGAAAATTTTGATTTTCTTGAAAATGGCTCTAATGAGTTTGATTAAAATGCCATATGTTTGTGATATTTTTATGACAAATGAAATGTATATCTTGAATTTTCTGGCTATAGCCCTTGTAGTCATATTTACTCTGGATGACTTTTGCATAATTGGTATACCGTAAGAGATAGACCAAATCTTACAACACAAAAATTTTAGATCTTGCTAAAATACACAGTATATTCTAAAGTAAGAACAAATTAGAAACTAAAAACTTCACTTATCTTAGTATGATTTGCTGACCCTGGGTTTCAAGCTGTGTCCAGCTCATTCTCAAAGCCATATAAACAAACTCGTTGCCAAGCTACAATCTTTTATTTTTTCTGAAAAACAATTACTCTTATTCAATTTTTATTTACCAATCTCTGAAAACAAAAGTTTATAAATACAATCTATAGGTGGTAATTCAAAGTTCATGACACAGTTCCTGTTTTTTAAAATAAAATTTTTTTCCCAAACCATTAAATCTATAAGATTACTTAATTGTTTTAATAATTTAACTTCTGGATTAATTTCATGATTAAATGACCAAAAATGATCTGCCACAGCTGATTTATCAGTTTGTTTATATTTAATATTTCTAAAATGTTCTTTTATTCTGGTTTCTAGATGACGTTTAGTTTTACCAATATAAACTTTATCACAATCTAAACAGCTAAATTGATAAATGCCAGATTTTTTATAATTTGTTATTTTATCTTATTTTGAAAAATTAAGCAAATTTTGTATATTAAATTTATTTTGAGGGACCAAATTTATTCCATATTCTTTAAAAATCCTTGTAAATTTTTTATTAGCCCATGGATGGTAAGTAAACTTTTTAAAAATACAATTATCTTATTTTTTTGGGGGTTGAAACTTCTTTGACAGCTTTTTGATACTTAAATTCCTCTATCCTTTTATGTATAAAATCTGTATTAAAACCATTAATTACTGCAGTGTTAATAGAATATAAACACATTATTTTTTTTTTTTTTTTTTTTTTTTGTACCCATTCTTTTACATAACTTTTACAATTATCCTACTCTAACCTAAACTACATACAAATTTTACATAACCTTATTGCTACCTTGGTTTGCATGGCACCCAGGCCATTTGCCTCCCAGGTAGCTCTGATCAATCTATTCCATCTTATATTAATTAATTGTCCCTCTCCCCCACTCTGCCTTCTTCATTTACACTCTTTACTTTTCTTGCCCATTTTTCTCTTACTTTCTTCAAAAACTCACCTATACTTCTAGCCTTCCTTTCCTCTTTCACTGTTAACATTTTTATGGCTACCATTTTCCCCTCTATTTTTTCCCATTTTTTCTCCCAAACCTTTTTCCTCCATAATGCTAATTCCTTACATTCTGTCAAATAATGTTCTATACTTTCTTTCTCACCGCACATTTCACATATTCCTATTTTACCGCTTCTTGTCCCTCTTAAAAATATTGCTCCTGTTCTCATCCACGCTAGTCCTTCTTTTTCCTGTCTGTTACAATAATCCACATATGGTTCTCGCCCCCAACCTCTTTTTATTTGCTTGTAGAATTGTAATGATTTCTTGTTTTTTAAACTTCCCCATATCTCTTGCCTTTCTATGTCTTCTACCCTACACTTTACTAGATAAACACATTATTAACACTGCAGTAATTAATGGTTTTAATACAGATTTTATACATAAAAGGATAGAGGAATTTAAGTATCAAAAAGCTGTCAAAGAAGTTTCAACCCTTAAAAAAATAAAAGATAAAAGATAAAAGATAATTGTATTTTTAAAAAGTTTACTTACCATCCATGGGCTAATAAAAAATTTACAAGGATTTTTAAAGAATATGGAATAAATTTTGTCCCTCAAAATAAATTTAATATACAAAATTTACTTAATTTTTCAAAAAAAGATAAAAACACCAAATTATAAAAAATCTGGCATTTATCAATTTAGCTGTTTAGATTGTGATAAAGTTTATATTGGTAAAACTAAACGTCATCTAGAAACCAGAATAAAAGAACATTTTAGAAATATTAAATATAAACAAACTGATAAATCAGCTGTGGCGGATCCTTTTTGGTCATTTAATCATGAAATTAATCCAGAAGTTAAATTATTAAAACAATTAAGTAATCCTATAGATTTAATGGTTTGGGAAAAAAAATTTATTTTAAAAAACAGGAACTGTGTCATGAACTTCGAATTACCACCTATAGATTGTATTTATAAATTTTTGTTTTCAGAGATTGGTAAATAAAAATTGAATAAGAGTAATTGTTTTTCAGAAAAAATAAAAGATTGTAGCTTGGCAACGAGTTTGTTTATATGGCTTTGAGAATGAGCTGGACACGGCTTGAAACCCAGGGTCAGCAAATCATACTAAGATAAGTGAAGTTTTTAGTTTCTAATTTGTTCTTATTTTAGAATCTTGTTGCTTCACTGTTAATAGCTTCAATTTTTCCTTATTTACACAATATATGTCTAAATAACTTTTTCTGTGGAATGAACCATTTCGGGGATTTTTTTGTTATTTGTGTGCATTTTGAAGAACTTATACTTCCGTCTAATGTGACATTGTTATTCATTTTTTTATATTTAAACACATACACACACACATACAGACGTTGTAGCTGACTCTAGATGGCAGTGATTCTGTTGCACTGTCACCACATAATAGTCTGCCATCTGATGGGAACCAGGAAAATTTCATGAGTCTTTTAGGATATCTTTGCTATGTTAAGAGATGAATTTCTCAACTGAAAGTTTTCAAATTATTGTTATACAGTAATAGAGTATTTGCTTCCTCTCTGAAAGAGACAGGTTATTTTAATGCAATGAAAAGACACACCTCTCGCAGTAGTTAAGTGCACCTGTCTCTCGGTATATAAAGGCAATGAACAGCTTTTTCCCGGCAGTCAAGTCGAACCGCTCTATGCCTTAAGATAAGCCTCTGTTTCACGGTCAGAAAAATGCTTGTCAGTGGAGGTGGCTAGACCTGTTGGGTGCTATCTTACCTGTGGATTAGGACGGGGAGGGCCTAGGTTAAATAACTGGTGATATAACATTGCAGGCCTTCTTTGGGTCGTGGTCCACTAGCAATGATGTATTTCGTTCTTTTTTTGAACTGTTGGTTCATGAGGTGATTCGTTCACTGAGCGGTCGCTCATTTCTGTTTAAATTTCACAATAATATTTGCCAGGTTGTAAGGTCAGGTTTGGTGTTGTAAAGTGTAAAAAGGTTAGTACAAGAGCAGAGAAAGTCATGTGAGTGTAACATGTCAGATTTTTTTATATGCTAACCATGCAAAGAGAATGGAATCTCAAAACTTTAAAAGATTTTACTATCGCTCACAGCCTACTGCATTCTCATATTCCCCTTGCATCTACAAGGAAATAAGCAATAAGAATTGCAAAAGTTTATCTCAACTAACACAGAGAAGATATAGGAGTAGGAGTTTTAAGAATAGTTAGCACAAGAATAGAGAAAGTCATGTGAGCGCAACACATCACATTTTTTCTTAAATCTTTTAGATTTACTTTTTCCTTTCTTCTAGTTCATTTTCTAGCCCTTTAAAGGCTGATTAGAATCTCTCAGTTAATTCTCTTTGTGCAGTCATTAGGAATATAAATGATTGGGGTTTATGTTCAGCATACAGGGGCAGATTTAGTTGTTGCAGTTATACAATTATTTATAATTTCTTCTATACACCGGGTGGAAGGGAAACCATAGATCTCTGTATTTGCAACACATTTTGTACATTATGTTTTTGTCTCTGACCATTTCCTATGCAGATATTTTAGTTTTGTCAACAAGCTGGCAACACTGCAGATTGTGTGGGTGTCGCTTTCACTAGGTCAGTACATAAACACTGCAGCGGCCTATCTCATGAACATAAACAAACACCATGCTGTGTCCTTCCATGTTTACTACTTGGCAAAGTGACGAGGCTTACTGACCTCGGCCGTCGAGTGCTACGATCGCTTATCTTGTTTATTAGAAGAGAAAAATAATAGTAACTTGGTGTATAGTCAGTGATAAAGCAAATAGATAATCCCTCGTGCCTGCTATCACACGTTGCTGTCCTGAAGAATGATTGCATCTAAACAGAGTGTACGTACACTGTTGACTGTGTTTGAGCGATGAACTCATGTAAACAGCTGGGCAGTTTCACATTCTTTCCGATACACTTCATGGCTTTGCCAAATAGTACTGTGCAAGCGCAGGCCAATCAGAATTGTTATCTCCCAAAACATTACACCACCCTGTACTCTGTATGCAAGCAACTGACAGGTTTACATACAGAAATCAGTTCAGATCCCTGACCAACCTCAATGCAACATTGTCAAGTTACTTCACATCTGAAAAAGCTGCTCGGAATATTCCTTTAATTCTTTTAAGTGATTAGTTATTTCAAAGCCCTACGTGATGTCCCATAATTACCACCAAAACTATGTCAGAAATAAGCTATTCTATGCATCTTAAAGCAAACCATTATCTTTGTACATTGTTGTGGAATTATGCCTCCAATTTGGAACAAAAACCATTTATTTTTTTGAAATTGGTTGATCAAAGAACAAAATGCCATTAGACTTTTTGTGTTGTCATGCTTCTATGAAGCACACATTAGAATGAATGTAATAAGTTCCCTTCCACCCAGTATACGAATTTATCAAAACAAGAAGTGCAAACTTTGTGGCATAAAACATGATAATAAACTGAAATATCTCTCATTGTCCTTTCTGTTGTGTTTCCTTGTGAGTAGTAAACTGAAGAATAATGCAATTTAATCTCAATATTTTTGTGAAGTATTTCTGAAGTTTGTTTTTGAGCAAGGTTACATTGTCAAATAATACTAGGTACTTGCACCTTTCCAAATTTTGGAATACAATCTTTCACTATTTTGTTTAAGCAAGATTTTGATATTTTTAACTGGGTATATTCTTACAAATTTAGTAAATATATGAAGTATTAAAATAATATATCTGTATCCATTTTTACTTGTAGGAAATTCTCTGTGCTCATCTATAGTACAAGTAACTAAGCCATTTTCCTCATCTCTTACGACATTGTGAATTATGTTGTATTTTGTATTCAAGATAGCCATTTTCCTCATCTCTTACGACATTGTGAATTATGTTGTATTTTGCATTCAAGATTTCATTTTTTGGCACAATTTGTACATAAAGATTAATTTCCTTATTATTTTCCCCAAATGCTTGATGTATAGTATCTCACCTATTGCAAATGACGTTTTTGACTACCTGAATTGCTAATGACATTTCTGACTACCTGAATGTGCAACTGAATGGTGAAATAGCCAGAAAATCCTATTTTGGATAGAATTTGGTACCATTATTTTGCATTTGTTTATATCTTTACTGTGCAATTTGAACAATGTCCCTTTGAATTTTTCCTTTCTTGCCCTCATTCTTGGTTTTATTTCAGGTGCTTAATTGAATATTACTTTCAATTCTAGATCCTCTTGTTCTAATTTTGCTATGTTGTCAAAATCAAAAGCTTATTTGGTCTGTGTAGAGTATTGTCTGAATTTTTGTAATGTTAAGTGCGACGATGGCAATTTCAAGTCCTATGATACAGGCATTAGCTCTCATTTCTGACATAAATTTTGATTCTGCAGCAATTATAGGTTTTCCACTGATGTGTCTCTTTGGGCAGGAATTCCTCTGAAAGAGCCCATAGTAGCATTGTTGTGTATTAGGAAAGGTAAGTCAGGATCAAGACATTCTAGGCTGTTCAGGTGTGTGAGGAAGCTCGGCAAAGTACATTCGAACCCATATTCAGTTCACCATGGAAGTTGGAGAACGGAAATCTGCCATTCTTGGACATTCTGGTCTCTAGAAACAATGGTACTCTGGGGCATGCAGTTCAGTGCAAACCAACACACGCAGACCTCTGAATGCTTGCAGTTACCATCACAAATCACAACAGGTCAGAGTTCTCAACACTCTGGCCCACAGAGCTGTGTCTATCTCCGATCCCAGCCACCTAAAACAAGAACTACAGCACCTGAGACACACTTTCCACCAAAACAGCAACTTCATATATGTTATTGAATCCTCAATCACCAGGACCAGGAAAGGAAAACCACAAACGCAACAAACATCAGACAAGCCAACCGCCACTGCTTGCATCCCATATACTGGCAATCTATCTGGCAGAATCCGTAGAATTCTCGACAAACGCAATATCAGGACCATCCACAAACCACATTTGAAGATCAAACAGCTGGTGAGACTGGTGAAGGACATTCTGGACCTTAATGTAACAGAGGTATACCCTCTCCCCTGTGAATATGGGACCCCGTACATAGGACAAACCGGCAGGACCATTACTACCAGTCAAGGAACATGAATAGTCCATACGCTTAATGCAGCCTGGTGGAACAATGCTTTGAAAAAGACCATAGAGCCATAAAGGAAAAAACAAAATATATACAAGCATATAATCAAAAATATTGTGTGGGCCTACTAGGCCCTGCACAACCAAGTGTTCTACCAGTCCGTACAAAAACTTCAGTAAATCATCTTTTTACAAGTTATTCCAAGTGAACAGATTGATCGCACTTCAGAAAATTACAATTTTATTAACATGCACTTCCCCTAATTACAGAAATTATTTAATGCCTCAGTGATTTCTTTCTTTTTCCTATTATGGAAATTGCAGAAGAATGTTTAGCCTCAATGCTTAAATACACTTTTTCAACACACACTGCAAAAACACATGACGCAATAAATTTACTGATTTTGCACAGGAGAGTGGATTCATGGCCAGTATACCATTAGTCCAAAGAAAGGTGATTGCCTTTTTGCTTATGTTGAACTGGTCCATAACCTCAAAAAGATCAAAGGTGTGGAAGTTCATTGCCAGAGACAATAGCTTCAAGATCAAGTGGAATAGTGAACACCACAAATGCTTAAAGTTGGCAAGCCACGGTGAGGAGGGGCACTCACACTATGTCAGAGATTGTCTGTCTTCAAGCTGTGATGGGAGAATAACATAGGTCATATGCTGTGATTAATAGTGGAGTGCGAAGCAACTGCAACAACTTTGACCACGGTCACAAACTGGGTACCAGGGAAATGAAATTTCCAAGATTAGTCGAAAAATCAGTGTAGCCAAAGCCTAATGATCCATGGAATTAGGGGATTTCACTTAGATTGGCACTTTCATTCCCACATGCACAGTTTCCTACGTGTTTTCTAGTCTTCACCCAATATTTTCCAATAAAAGATAGCTTCGTGAACTGGATGGGGTGGGTGGGCCAAATGACTTCGCCAAGGTAACATCTAATGCTTAAGCACTTCACAAGGTACTTACAAAGTACTCTGCTAATCTAAAAGTGCCTCAAATTGGATCAGTAATCTAAAGCATGTCTTAAAATCTTATAGCCAACCTTATATTCCATTTGTCTTGTACTTATATTTCCTTTCGATGTTAAAGATCATGCAATAATTCACCATGCCACCTTCAAAGATAAATTTCATTAATCGCCCTGTCACATCCCCAAGTTTCATGAATCACCTTAAAATTGCTTGTGCATCGAAGATGCCGGTTTTCTCGTAAGTATTAGTAAACATCAGTATCATGATGTTTTCACGTTGTGGTTTAGTAAAAAATATTTTGGCGGTTCCGATTCTTTTCCTTGGTTACGAATCCAATTTGCCGCGAACGTTCTTTCGCCCGTATTGCTATATATTGGAAATCTTATCATCAAAATACGGGAATCTATTTCACTTCCTACGGCCGGTTCATAAGCTGTAAAAGCAGGTTAAGTGGCCCGTTTACCAATGCCCTACCACATGGAATTATATTACAAATCAAAAAACATTAACTGTAGAAATGGAACATCGGTAGTACAGAACAGGGGAAACTTCTAGTTGCAAAACGATTCTTTTTGTATTAAAAATAAACATGTACTTACCCTCAGAAACCAAACCAAGCTAACAAGTAGCTCCGGTAAAATGCTTTTGATCTCTCGAATGGCGGAAAATGTATGCGTCAACTTGGCGTCCACCATAGGAGCGCTTTGAAGTCGTCACTCGTTTGCAAAACATGCTTTCTTCTAAGACAGTTTTAAGTTCTCAGGAATCTGAGTGTTTAAAATAGCTGTAAATTAAATATAAGTAAATAAACCTATGCATTTTATACCAATAAACCGTGGTATATAAATTATTAATGTATCACTTAATTTAGTTGCAATGTTTTTAGCAAAGCCTTAAAATTTAGCGGGAAATTTGAACTCAGGAAGTTGAGATTAACAAAATGTGTTCAGCTTAAATGTATAATTTCCGAATTTATTAATCGCCTAAGTAACATTCACGAAATAAAATTTGTCTTGCTATTCAATATACCAAAGGCCAATCCAAGCTCTTTTCCTTGGCGCTCCAAAAATGATTGCTCTTGTGACGACAACGCCGACGCCAAATTCTGACAACGGCGCCGTTCACCAAGTTGTCAGGTTAAAGTGGAAAATATTACGGCAAATGGCGCCTCTAACAGATGATACGTAACAAAGGCGCCAATTTCTATGGTTTCACGGGTGACGCGGAAGACTTAGGCCCTCACCACACGCGACAATGAATCTCCACCAGATGTCTTGTTAGAATAACCTACCATGACTGGAAAGAAGTACGTGAGAGGTGGTTCAGAGTACTCTTTACTAACGGTGTTTGGAAATGTGGTGACGGCTTAACTCCTATGGTCAGAGTGCGAAATCGTTAAAAGCTGGTCGAGGCTAAAACGTCATCACGGACTACTACTGAATAAAAGTAGCTTACCTTAATGAAAAATTTTGAGATGATACTCCTCCCTCCTTTCCTTTAGCGAGTAAGATTGATCTGCCAAATGATGTCCGGAGGTGACTTCTACTATCCATTGTAACACAGCAGTGTCACTATCCAAACCAATTCGTACGCTTTATTGGCAGGTTCAGAGCAGCCCGAGGTGTGTGATACGTGTACCTGCCCTTTTAGACCTTAGCCACTTTCATGGCAGGATGTGGGATTTGCAGGGTGGCGGGAAAGAATGAGGTTGGGACAGAATGGAGGTAGCAATGTATGCTCCTAAACGGCTGTCAGTCTGGGTGCAACTGTCGTTGGGAACTGCTCGTGTATGAAATCACATTTGGATGATTTTAATTTTGAATTTATAATTCCAAGCATCTCTTGGAAGGATTGTATGGGAGCTCAGCTTTTGCTGCTGGTGGGTTAACTCCGCTGTTACTGGGGTGCCCGCAAGCCATGAGGGGAAGCCGTAACGCACAAGTGTGCGTTCCCTGAAGTTATAATCCCCAAGAACCTAACCAGGGCGCTCTGATGTTATGTGTAATGAGTCGTAAAATTTTGCAGCCCGGCACTTAATTTCATCCTCCTCACACAGGAGAGATGAGGCATCGTACAGTAGTATCGAGAGGAACCTGCGGTATACAGAACAGATTATCCCACTCATCTATTCTGCACAAGCAGCAGATGCAGGAGATGGGACTCTACGGCCATGCTCCAGATCTCTCTGGTGTACACAGTACGACGGGGATTACGAGGGCCAGAAAAAGGTGTAGCTTCAAGAGAACAGGCATCCCGGACCTTAACATAGGATACAGCAGGCTATAGGCCCCCTGGCCCGATGCGGCAGGTTCCGGATGTGTTCCCCGAAAGTCAGACCCTTATCGAGCTTTACTCTCAGGTAGGTGATGGTATTCGTCCATTCTATCCTTCTGAGATAGATGAATGTGGGGAACTTTGCGAGAAAGTGGAGTTTAGTAAAGAGAATGGGTGGCTGCTTTCCGAGTATATGGACAATCGCCAGCCCCTGCACCATTCTTGGAGGGGGCGGAGATGTCTGGATGGGGAGGAAGATTCTGCAAAGGGTTTTGTTCGTAGAATGCAGCAGCACGTCGTCAGCATACTGGGCTATGTTGACATGCTGCTCGGTTGGAATGTTGGCCACATAAACGTTAAATAGCGTGGGGAACAAAGCAGAGCTTGAGGGGACGCCGTCTCGCAGTGGCCTTTGTGTAGATCTGTTTCTTGCAACTGAAACCACAAAAGATCTGTGCTTTAGAAATGAGTAGTAGATGCACACTATGCGTCTGAGTAGCTCCAGTTGGATGAGTTTATGCAGGAGATCCGCATGCCAGGTCGTGGAGAATACCTTCTCCACGTCTAGACATACTGCTGCAGTGTAAACCTTGTCCTGGTATACCAGGGTGGCAGCCTCCACTACACGCAGCAGCTGCTGAGGGGTTCACTGACCAGGCCTGAACCCATACTGATTGGTTGGAATTGCTGAAAGTCCCCGAGTATGTGTGACAAGCGGGCAAGTATAAGCCTCTCGAGTACTTTCAAGACAGAGATGAGGCTTATGGAGCGGTACTTGGCAGGATGTACCGGGTCTTTTCCTGGCTTCACAATGCAGATCACCTGGGCCTTCCTCCACTGACGTGGAAAGTAGCACAGGGCGAGGCGCTTGCGGAAGACCTTTGTGAGAAAGAGCACGGCCTTGAATGGAAGGTGGCGGAGCATGATAGGGTTTAGTCCGTCAGTCCCCGCGGCGTGTTTGGGGTTGAAACGCCGTAGTGGACCCAGGAGTGCACTGGATTTTATAATGGGAAGTGGAGCCACCTTCCTGGATGGTCGTCGAAGGTTTCGACGTACTTCCCGACGGACAAGGTCTGAGAAGTCTAGGTTCTGCGGGTCATCTCGCGGCCTCATGGTCCTCTCCGGGTATTTGGCGAACACATCGGCTTTGTTTTGGTGCTCAAAGGTCAGGCCTTGGGTGCCTAGGATGGGGACGTACTTCCCGACGGACAAGGTCTGAGAAGTCTAGGTTCTGCGGGTCATCTCGCGGCCTCATGGTCCTCTCCGAGTATTTGGCGAACACATCGGCTTGTTTTTGTGCTCAAAGGCAAATGGCCTTGGGTGCAAATGGCCTTGGGTGCCTAGGATGGGGCTGTAGGTGTTCCACCTTGATTTCGGAGTCTCTTGGCGTTCCTCCGCACGTCTCCATCCTCTAGGTTTAAACGAGTCATCGTGTCCTCCCATCGCACTCTTTGTGCTCGGGTAGTTGGAGACGCAGCTCGTGTCACAGCTGCCTTAGAGGCGCTAGGTGGTGTGGTGTGTGGTATCGCTGGTAGATTCTACGAGACGCACAGGAACAGCGGATGGGCGGAATGAGTTCCACTGGCAGGACATCCTTACCAAGAGGAGCTGGGGTATATGTGGTGTGGTTGCGGACAGTTCGCGTCACGATAGAGGTAAAGGAAGAGGCCGCAGCCTCTAAAGTTGGGATATTTATGATGTTAGAGTTATCAGGGATGGAGTCATTTAGGCGACTCTTGATGCAGTCCCAATTGACGTCCCTATGCTGAAGGGGGACGTCGTGACTAGCAATCCGGGTGTTAAACTCGGCCAACAAGGGCTTATGATCCGAGTGAAGTTCGTTGACCGATGTAAGTAATATATGATAGGGCACATGTTTGATGATCGCGAAGTCAGTGACGGATGGCCGTCCCTGACTTCACGGGTAGTGAGTGGGTTGTCGGGGGCCCTCTACTCTGAGCTGAGAGTCCGCATCCACCATGCGAAAATCTCATTGCCTCTTCTATCCCCTCGGGGTCCACAGCTAAAAGGACATGTTAATGTAGAGCGAGGATGGAAAGGTAATCGTTAACTGCGAACTGCCTCTGGGGCGGGTGGTACGCGGACGCCATCAAGACTTCTACTCCTCTGAGGTGGACATAGGTGCCCGTAGCCTATAGGGATTGAAGTTGAGGGAGCTGGACGGATTTGTGGACCACACTTCTCACGTATATCGCTGTGTCGCCTTCTTAACGACCCATGCGGTCTGACCTGAGGCAGTGGTCACCCGGGAGTGGGAAGTATCGGTTAGTCGTTGTGTTTCAGAAACCTATATGAGCTCTAGGACAGCGCTCAGGCAAAGCGCTTGAGCTCATTTTCCTGGCCAGCCGGGCTACATGCGTTCCAGAACGCGAATCTGAACCAGGCACGGGCCCTAATTCGATTCGCCATTCTGGGCAGTTTGGATAACGGTGGTCAGCAAAGCGAACCCCTCCATGCTGGTGACCATTTTGGCGCTGGGTTGGTGGAGGAAGTGAACTGAACCAACAGGTCACAGATGCGTCGGCCGTGGTTTTCCAATAGTTGTTGCAGGCAGCCACGCCAACACATCCGAAATCTGTAGTGCTGATGGAGGGGTGGGGGTTTGTTGAGGAGCTGGAAGTACAGGAGGACTAGAGTGCGCCGGCCTCTCATCGATAGTACCGACAATTGGCTGGCGCGTGCGCGTGGATACACCATGCTCACACTGAGCCTCGGAGACGGTAACTTGCCTCAAAGTATGGCAACGCCTCCTCGACCTAGGGGATCGGGGGCCTTAGGGATCTCTGGAGATTTTGTGAGCGCTCTGAGGGGCGGAAGTTGTGTGTGTACACGTGACCTTGTAGTTGTACCTGCAACTCCTTGTGTTACTGCGGCGTATGCTGCACCCTGAGTTTGATGTTGTGCAGGCCTTGCTGGTGTAGACCTGCCTTTGGGCGACTGACAGGCGCGAAAGGTCTAGCCTGTGATTGCGCCTGTGATGGTTGTCTGGAAGCGATGATAGCCTTCCTGATTGGGCAGCCTCTGTAGGAAGCTACGTGTGCAGTTGGCACACGAAGGCACATCTGTCTTGGTTCGTGGGCAGTCCTCTTTGAGATGTTCACTATCGCAGCTTAAGCAGCACAGTTTGCAGTGGCAAAAATTACTGAAGTGGTTAAACTCCAGACACCGATGGAACTGAGCGGGACCGCCAGAACCTTTTGAGCGTTCAATGTGTACCTTGAGGTAACAGAGGGCTGTTACACTATCTATTTTTGCTTCCGGGTCGTTGACACACTCCACCACAGCAAGAGTTCTTGGCCCCTTGCGCACCTGGAGTGGACCTGGTGAGCTGCTTCACTATTTTGGGAGTGATGCCCTGGCGCCATCCAAACCAAGCAACTCAACTACGTCAGAATTACCGCACAAACTACTTTTACCGCCAGTTTTATTTTCTTCAAAAACTAAGAAACACTTTACCACTTCATTTGAAGGAAACCTTTCAAGTTCATTAATTCAACCTTGAATTATACGTCCTCCTATGTCCTCAAAATTCCTGTTTTCAGCTTTCTCTTCAGATTGAAGTTTACAGTATGTTAAGTAATTTTCTTTGCAAAGACGCAAATAACGATCATCCTTAACACACATTTATTTAAGAGTTTGTGTTACAGAATTAATCTCATTTTCTATTTCACTGTAAGAAACAGATTCTTTTTGCATTGTTGTACTAATTAGAGACATAACAGATAATATATATGTATATAATAAGAAACCCAGCCATAGAAGTTTTTCTCAGTGAAAGTTTTTTATAAATCCCCCTCAATTTACCACGATCTCTACTTAATAATCCACAACTTTCAGATTCTAAGTTTAGGAACTGCATAATACAACGAAAATCATTGAACACTGCCAAAAAGTATCTTTCTCACTAGTAATCCAACGAACATGAAACAGCTTTTTAACTTTCAGATACCCTGTAATGCCCATTAACCACCGAAATGTTTTTAGGTTTTGCAGCTGTATGTGATTTACTAAACGTCTTATAAAGTTTATCCAGCAAGCCCGCAAAGCTATGAAGAGCATTAATGTCACTAAGAGCTATTTCCGAAGCAACTTCCACCCTATGAGCCATACAGCGTACACTAATTAGTTGTGGAAATATATTTCTCTTAATTCTGTCTGCAACACTTTCCTTTTTACCAGTAAACACTGTCGCTCCATCTGAACCAAATCCTGCTTACCGCCTGGCCGCTGCGTCCCCCAACTCTTCCCACTATAGGCGTCATAAATGGGGTGCAGTATTGAAGAGTGCGACGTGATCAGCGCCCCGAGTCCTCCTGGCCAGCTATGCGACCTTCACGATCCGGGATCACTATTTCTTCATCAAGTAGCTCCTCAATGACCCCTCGGAGACATAACAAGGCTGAGTGTACCTTGTGTCAGACCACCCAACGAGGGGAAAAATCCCCACCCCGGTACCGGGGATCGAACCCGCTTCCTCCGCGCCAGGGGCAGGCGCGCTACCACTGCACTACGGAGGCGGTCTCCTTAGACAGCTCGTTCATACTGACATGTGTCTTCTGAGAAAGCTTTGTTAATTTTTTCTTCAAGAGACCTTGCATCAGCATTTTCCACTGTTACTAGTTCATAGAAACAGCAGCATGCGTTAGTTTGCCCATTCACATACGTAACATAAAATCGAGTTGCTTTTTTTTTCAGAAATCCTATTGGTTAACTCATCCACAGAAATCGAAAAAGGTCAGTTGATTAAAAAAAAATTAACCAACTTTAAAAGTAATTGTTCAGCAATCAAATTAGTCGTTATTGCTGCGGTCTTATCTTTATGGTGTACTCCATATCCATGCCATTCGCAATTTGTAGCTGTGTAAGTTCTGGATAGTGATGAAAACTAAACTCTGTTTTTGCGGTCACATAAATTGATCGTAACACCTTAATAGGTACATCTAATTTTTCCGTACGAGTTTTTAAGTCTAGCTCACGAGCATTGAGTGAACATGTTTCTCGGATCTGCTTTATACGTATTTTTTCCTGCTGCACACAATCCGAAAGAATAGCACTGTTCATGTATGGCGTCAAGGTTCTTTTTCTTACTCTTCTATGCTATACGGTCTCCCGACCAAGGTAAATCACTAGATTATCTTCTAATTATTTTATACACTTCCTGAGAATGTTTAACGCAAGCGCTGCACATCACAACTTTTTTCTCAGTGGTAGTAAATATTAACCATGGTCAATTCTTCTGCCAGGACGTTGAAAAGTTATTTCCTATCGTACTGTCACTCTTTGATGACGTAGGTCCACCTTCATCACTAAAATTTTTATTTTGAACTTCATTAAAAGATAAACACTTCATATTCGCAATCGCATCATCACCTCTAGTCTTTTTACTTTTGTTTTCAAGCACATTTTCACTTATCGAATCTTGTAATATCACCGAACCTTCTGGTGGTATATTAGTCCTAACGTTATTACCTTAAAGAACTGGGTAATTAATCCACTTTTTGTACGTTTCATATTGCTTTCCTTTTCAGTGTTCGCTCGTCTGTGTCAATAGATAGACTGAAAAAAATATTTACAAGTGAACCTGACACGCAACTGTTATATTAAAGGAATATACCGAATTAACCTCGCATAGAAGTTCAACGGTGTTTTTATATGATAAGAGACCAATCCGTCGATAAAGTCAAACAACCAGTGTTAAAAGACAAACGAGGCACTGGCAATGATTATTAGACTGTTTTATTATTTTATATGAATAATCGGTAAAGAAGTTTCTTCAGTCACATTGAAACTTAATAAAACTGGAAAATAATAAGATTATCTTGTCCCTTGTTGGAAGTTTCTCTTCCTCGTTTTAATCTCTTTCATAAACTTAGCTGTACAGAGACAGTGAATGAGTTGATTAAATAAGCCTGCTGACAATGCTATAACTGAGAATTACTCACAATTTACCCTGTAACAGGACTCCTGTTCGATTAATTAAAGTTTTATTTTCAAAATACTGCGAAAAAATCAACTATTGAAATTCTCGTACATTTTGCGTATGGGCGGAGGTTTTGCTCACACGTACTAAAAGCTGAGTTCTCGTATGCATACTGATTTACAGTTTCTTTCGTCTTAAATACATCACACTTGTTGCCGAAGTAATTTTGCCAATTTTTCAGCATTTTTCAGCAAAGCTGACTGCACGTGTAGGACCAAAGTATGACTTACACATCTATTTCTGCAACGTGAGTTTGCGAAAATGATTGGTAGGTATGCAGTGGCGGTTCCTAGGTAATCGCATACTCGCAACTGCACAACTACTAATTTTATCCCCATGTGAATGTGTATTTACCGTTATAGATATGCATATGAGAAAGTCGAATGTCTAGCTTTCTTCTATATGAACTTGCTCGTTTAATTTTCCCGCGCCCTCTTTACCAAAAGTCAGCGCATTCAGTCAACAAGCTAAGACACATAAACCCGATTTTGCTACTGGCGAAGGTAGCTTTTAGGCGAGGGGTACGCGAGAGCAGTGCAAGGCTTGCATTTAAGAGTACGGCGAGTTAAGGCAGCAAAATCGACAAGGCCAACACATGCGATTCTTACCGCACAAGCGCACTACGTTCTCGTACAAGACCCCCCGTTTTCCTTGCTATCAACATTTCCCTCCCGTTGCTTAGCAGAACCGACTAGGCAGCCAACGTGACCGTTCAAAATTGATGTAGCCATTTTCTATATTAAAATGACAGTTATATTAATATTATAAACACAATTACATCTAGTCTTATAGTCTTATTAAACGATTATAAATGCATATAGTTACTCTTCATGTCGAAATTTACCAAGGCCAATCATGGGCGTCACAAGGGGGGGGGGACAAGGGGGGAGCCGCGGCCCTCCCTGGAAGTTGGTAAGCTTAATGTACAATCAATTACTGACTATTAAACTACTAATTTAAAAGATCAATTTTTATTTAGTACAAATTAACATGGTTATATGCAGCAAATATAAATTTTGACTATAAAAAATTAAGTTTATCTGATTGCAAATTTCAAACATGTGCCGCCCCCCCCCCCTGGAAAAATGTGTGCCGACGCTCATGAGGCCAATACTTTAGTTCGGAATAGTTATTTTGCTCCAGTCTTTATTACCGTTTGTTATGTTTGTGTTCTGGCAGCAAATTGCATGCAGTTGTGTCTGCTCGTAGCGGGAAATTTGAATCTATGAAAAAGTGGAAGTGAATAGCATGGCGAAACTGAAGGAGATAAATGTTTCGGGTTTACTGTTAGAAGAGAAGCTGTTTTCCGCGCTTATTGCTTGCGAGTGACAGAAATGGCATTTGGACAAATAGAGTGTGTGATATTGGTCATTTAAAATAAAAATAGCAACACATAAGAGCTCAATTGCCCATATGAATTTTAAATGAGCATTGTGTGGTGTGTGTCAGAGAAAGAAAGCGAGTAAAGGTGGAGAGAATGTACTTTAATGTACACCCACTGCGACAAGTCACGAGCCGCCACTGTAGGTACGCAAACAGCATTGTTCATGAAAACTTCGTTACAACTAGGACACCTCAAGAACTACAGACAACTCCAGTCCAGCACTGAAACATCAATGGGTCATGCCATTTATTGCCGGAATATGACATGCTTTGTCACCTTACCTACACGATTTGCCTCTGGGGGTTCAATTCCTAATTCAAGGGTCCTTTATCATCATCTGTTGTGGATTCCTTCTACTCCAACTATAGAGGAAAAATATGCCGATATCCCGACTGACTGGAAGACCTCTGTCTACAAGATGATAAATGCCATAGTACTGTGGCAGTAATGTTAGGTCACACCCCGATTTCACCGCTTTTGTTATATTGAATGTTATTATATAAAAGCTTATGAATGGTTAAGAATTGATCATAAATCATAGAACTAAGGTAAAACAGCTCTCGGTTATATTTAAGTATCCTATGGATAAACAGCCTGGCAATGTCCGGATATTACAGCTTCTGTGGTTCAAACAAATGATGAACCCAGGCTGTTACAAAATTGTTTCACCTAACAGATAACAACAGCTAGCAACAGTAATAAATTATAGGGAAAAAGGATAAATATATAGTCAAGGAATAAAGGATAGAGAGTTTTTTACCCTATTCAGTTGAAGGTCAGCTACTGTTAAGAAGGATAATTGATAAAGTGTTATCGTAGTAAAAAAAATGATTTATGGGAGAAAGTCAAATCATTTCAAGCGACTTTCCTGCACCCGTAAACTTCATCGAAAATAACCGACTAGGCGAGCCTAGCGACGAGAAAGAACGCTGCATATTGGCGCCCAACGTGGGCACGAAAGGGAAGAATTCGAAAGGAAGATATTGGCACTCGCTACATATTTTGGAACTTAACGACCGTGGTTCGAAAAAAATAAGAGGATTGGATTAGTCCCTGGGGAGGAAGAAGTACTACACGACAACACTACGTCCAGGACTGGAAATTCCAAACTTCTCCAAACCCTTAACAATAAAAACTGTCTCCATGGCAACCTCCTTGAAAAAATCAGGGAATCTTAATGACATGGAGAAGCATGTCACACTGCTGCCTTCTCAATGCTGGTCGTTCCGAACAGCACTATCGTAACGGGCCAGGCGATCCAGGTGTAGCACTAACATCTTTCCCGGGGCATTATCTGGATGCGGTAGACCCCGCCATTAATTCTCTTTACCACAGGGTACGGCCTTGCCATGGTTGTTGAAGTTTTGGGCATCGTCTCCTGGTCCGGGTAGGGCGGTACAACCAGACTAGGTCACTTTGTTGGAATCTTCGGCTGTTGGCTTGCCTGTCGTACCGGGTCTTCATGCGGTCACTCCCCATCTGGATGTTCCGACGAGCCATCTCGTGCATGTCGTAGAGATGGTCTACCAGATTCTCCACATACTCGGTTGCTGGCTGTTTCGCTTCCGTGGGGGCTCCCAAAAGCCTGGTCACAAGGGAGGCGTAGCTCTCGGCCAAACATTAAAGTTGCTGGCGTCATCCCAGTAGTGGCGTAAGCCGACGAATGGAAGGCCAGCAAGAACCTTGAGGTCCCAGTGTCGCTGATGGCTGGTCACGACCCTCCTTAGGTGTTCTCCTAGGGTCTTGATGTATCTCTCGACCATGCCGTCCGACTGTGGATGTAGAGGTGTTGCGCAGGTCTTGTTCACCCCAAGTCTTTCCAATGCCTCCTTCATTAGGTGGGACTCAAAATTGGTGCCCTGGTCGCTGTGAAGCTCTAACGGGACCCCAAAATGGCAGAACAGTTACTCCACGAGGCAGTCTGTAACCGTCTTCGCCTCCTGGTTCGGCATGGCATACACCTCCGCTTGGTGAAGAGGTCCACAGCCACCATCAGGTACTTGTTGCCTCGATCGGACACTGGGAATGGTCCAGCTATGTTGATGGTGATGCGTTCGAAAGGCGCTCTGGCGTTGTACTGCTGCATGCGACCCCGGCTCCTAATCTGAGGGCGGCGACTCGCCGCGCACACGTGACATTGACGGCACCATTTCTCAGCGTCTGCTCGGAGCCTCAGCCAGTAGTAGCGTTGTCGGAGTTTGTCGATCTTCCGGTTTGCTCCTAGCGGTCCGCCTGAGGAACCGGCGTGCACTTCCTCCGGGGAAGTACCAACTGCTCTCTCTGCGTCTTCCCATCGGGTGATTCCCATAGGCGAAACAGTACGCCCGCTTTGGCCTTCAGCGAGTCTGATTGGGCCCAGTACGACTTTTACGTAGGGCTTCTGGGTGCGATGTCCTCCCAGATTGGTCTTGTCCCTGCCTAAACTTCTCTTAAGAGTGGCCCCAAGTTGGCCTCCGCCAACTGCTCCCTCCTTAGGCCCGCGCTATCCCATCCGTCCGCAGGCACTGCCGTGACCACTCTAGCAGCTGCGTTACGCTCCTTCTCTTCCACTCTTGTGCATTGGCCGCATTCTTCTGGGCAGGGTCTTCGGGACATGGCGTCCACATTTGAGCGAACCTTCCCTCTACGATGTTCGGAGGTGAAGTCGTACTCCTGCAGCCTCTGGACCCAACCGCTGTCTGGCCTTCCGGGTTTCTGAAGTTAAGTAACCAGGTTAGGGCGGAGTGGTCTGTCCTCAGGTGGAATGGCTGACCGTATAGGTACTTGTGGAAGTGCTCCAAGGTTTTCATTACCGCCAGTAGCTCTCGTCGGGTGACGTATTAGTTCTTCTCTGCCTTGGACAACGTCTTACTGTAGTAGGCTATCACCCGCTCGTGGCCGTTCTGGACTTGGGATATTACGCCTCCAAAGCAATGGTCGTTGGTGTCGGTGTACACAATGAAGGTGTCGCCTGGTTGTGGGAATCCCAAAATGGGAGCAGTGCAAAATGTCCTCTTCAGCTGATGGAGGGCGCCTTCGGCATCCTCCGTCCACTCATAAGGCCGTTGTTCTTCCGTCAGGTGAGTGAGGGGTTTGGCCATGTTGGAGAAACCCTTATGAAGCGACGGTAATAGCTGCACAACCCTCGGAAACTGCGCAATTCTCGCTTATCCTTTGGGCGAGGCCAATCTCTCACGGCCCGTGTCTTCTCCGGGTCTGTGGCCACTCCGGTTGGTGAGGCTATGTAGCCCAATTATTTGACTTCCTTGCGAGAACACTTCTTCGCGTTCAGCTTCAGGCCGGTCGCCTGCGGTCTCTGTAGCACCTTGCTCAGGTTGTCGAGATGGCCTTCGAATGTCTTGCCGACGATGATGATGTCGTCCAGGTAGAGCAGGCAGGCGTCATAAGTCAGTCCTCTCATTACTGACTCTATGAGGCTTTGGAGGGTAGCTGGTGCGTTGCAGAGACCAAAGGGCATAACTGTGAACTGCGAAAGCCCTTGGCCTGTCGAGAGTGCGGTCTGCTCCTTGTCTCTCGGGTCTAGAGCCACCTGCCAATAACCCGACTTCAGGTCCAGGGTCGAGAACCACTGCGCACCAGCAAGCGTGTCCAGGGTGTCGTCAATCCGGGGTAAGGGATGCAATCCTTCATGGTGACAGCGTTCAGCTACCTGTAATCCACGCAGAAGTGTAGCTCGCTATTCTTCTTCGTCACAAGAACCACAGTGGAACAGCAAGGACTGTGAGACTCTTCGATCACACCCGTGGCTCTCATGTCTTCCAGCATGTCCCGTACCGACGCTTGTTGTGCCAGCGGAAGGCGCCTAAGTGGTTGGCGAATAGGCCAATTGTCTCCGGTGTCGATGTGATGAAGCACTCGGTCCGTGCGACCGTAGTCGCTGTTGCCTTGGCTGAAGACGCGCTGATATCCTCTCAGCAGTTGTTAGACTTTCTCTCGCTGCTCGGCGGTCAGGTGGTCGGCCGCCCTATCTAATAGGCCTTCCAGCCGGGTTCCCAGCTGTTGCGTCGGCGCCGGCTCCTGGGTCTTGTCGATTGGCTTCACTCTGACAACGGTCGATGATCGATGTCTGTTGGGTTGAGCAGCCTTACCGGCATCTCCTCTCGGAACGGCAACAATGTCCCGGCTACACAGAGTGCGTGCGCAGGCGTCTTTCAGTCCAGCATCCTGTTCTTCGTCTGCTGGCTTTCCAATCGCGCTGTCACCACCACCTCTCTTCTCGCGGGGACAACCACGTCTTCCTTCAGGATGATCCTACAGATTCCAAGGCATTCTTCGGAGTGCCGGAGCATCACTTCTTCTCCGTTAAGCTACAGGACCTTCTTGCCGACGTCTATCGTGGCCTCGTAGCTCCTGAGGGCATCCAGTCCCAGTGTCACCTCCTCAGCTACCTTCGCGACGAATACCCACAGACGCAAGAAACTTCGCCCCAAGGTCAACTGCAGCAGAGCCCCCACCTCCATAGGCAAGGTATCACCTGATGCCGTCACTAGCTGGTATGGTTGGCTCGGTTTTCTCCACGGCGAGCCCTTGGCTACGTCAGGTCTGATGACGGTCATGGCTGCCCCGGTGTCCACAAGCCCGCGGAACGGCTTCTCTCTCACCCAAACGTCCGAGATGAGGCTGTCATCCATATGTTGGTTGGCGGCGCGCAGTGTCACTCGAGGGGATGGTGGTGACGGTGCCGACGTGCCCCACGCCACGTCGGCCCCTACCCGTTTTCCGGCTGCTCTTCTTGGTGCGGGAGTCTCTTTCCAGGTGTCCCGGCTGGCCACACCCCCAACACACGCCACTTGATCTTCGTCGGCGTCCCTGGACTGGTCATCGTTCATCGTCTTCGAGATCGGGGTAGCCGTCACTTTGGCCGCTTCCATCCTCAATGCGGCCTTTAGTGCCTCGTGGATGGTCTTATAGTCGCCAAGCATTAAGCGCTGTCGTATCTCGGCATCGCGTACCCCGTCGACAAAGGTGTAGGCGACTTCTCGGGATACGAATTCGGATGCAAGGTCGACCAAGGCTTTCCTGGCCAGCTGTTCGATTGCCAGGGCGAACTCCGGCAGCGTCTGTCCTGGCTGATCCATCCTAGATTTCAGTTGGCTGCGGTAGGCTGCCGCTAAGCGGTGGTTTCCGAACCGGTTCTCCAGGGCCTCCTAGATGTCCTTGGGTACCGCCGCTGTCTGGACCGCGTTCAGCACCTCTGCGGCCCGTCCCTGGAGGCTGGCTATCAGCTGTGCGGCCTCTTCTTCTGGCGATCACTTGTTGTGCTTGGCCACTGTGTCGAATTGGCGGCGGAAGACCTCAAAGGTTGACGTGCCGTCGTACTTCGGTGGTTTCACGCGCGCCGATGTGGTGTCGCGTCCCGGCGCATCGGCCTTCAGATCTTTCAGTCTTCTGCCGACGATGTCCTCCACCATGGCGTTCAGGGACCTGGTGCTGCTGTCGGCCTTTCCCTCTAGGACATTAACGCGTTTCGGTAGGTCTTCGACGTGCTCATCCACTTGATCCATCCGCTTGCCCAGCTTCGTGACGCCATCTCTTACGCCGGCCAACTGCTCTTCAAATTTTGTGGTAAGGGCCTCGTTGGCAGCCTTCATTCCCGTGGTTCATTCGGTCATCTTCACAGCGAGGTTGTCGTTCACCGCTTTCATTTCCTTCAGCTCTTGTAAAATATTTTCCAATGCAGCTTCCATCGTAGCTTTCGATCCCGCTTCTGACACCAAATGTAACAATTTTAGCACATCTCAATCTTTTATTTGCTCACAAGACAACTACACATTTAATCTCAACCTTCAAGGAGTCTTAATGACATGGAGAAGCCATATCGGAATATATATTCACATATATGCATGTTTTTATGTAGTGGAAAAAATATGAGATCTTTTAAGATGGAAGACGACCACAACCAGGCAAGCGGTGAAGGAAACAGTGTACAAAATACGGACATGAACAGCATGATATTAATGTTCAAAGAAATGGTAGACCAAATTAAGAATTCAAATACTCAACTTAAATCTGAAATGGCCGACCAACTTAATAATTTAGCTAACCAAATAAGTAATTTAACTGGTCAGTTAGATCAAATGAGATCTGATTTCACCAGTCAACTGAGTCAGATGAAGTCTGAGATGAAATCTGAAATGGCTGTGACGAAATCTGAGATGGTTCATATAACTGATGAATAAATTAAACTAATTAGGCAAAATTCTCAAAGTATAGAAAATTTTAAATTAGAACAAAAAGATGTAGTTAATGAAATATGCAACAAAGTTGATAGCCAATCACAAGAGCTGGATAAACTTAAGCTCGAACACACAGTTTACATTGGAACTACTCAGCGCAGTGTTAAGACCAGACTCACGGAACACAAAAGAAGCCGCCGCCTGGGCCAAACTGATAAGTCTGCGGTCGCTGAACATGCCATTAATGCAGTCGGTGAACACAGTATTAAGGTCCAGGACACGCGCATCCTTGCATCTACCATACATTACTATGCCCGACTACAGCGAGAGGCTATTGAAATTTCAAGTTTCAAGTTTTTTATTAGAAAAGTGTTGGCCTGGTGCCGGTACAATGGGCCCGGCTTACAGGCTATATTTAACATTTTTTTACATTTAGCTTTGTTTATATATACACTTTTTTCGGTGTCTACAAAAAACCCATACGGTGACTATCTGTAGGTCACCGAGAATAGGGCGCTGATGACCTAGAAGTTGAGCGCCCTTAAACCAAATCCAAATCCAAATCACCGAGAATAGTTTTCCTTTGTCTTTTTAAGTTCTGTTTCATCTTTGTGTTATATATACATATGTACATATTTACAAATTATTTACAGACACATTCACGCACGCATTCACCCACGCACACTCTCGCACACACATACACACATCTTCACTGGGCACACCAGAGATATGCGTCCCAGCGCACTGCACTATTTACACTTCGTATATACACTGTCCCACGGTGGCAGCTCCTGAATATTTTTCGAGGCGAGGGCCTCTGCCGGAACATGTATGTGGCCTAGGAACGAGGTTGCTTGGACGCGCATTAGTCTGCGAGCCGAGCCGCTTCTAGAACATTTTGATCCTATTATGTTTGTGGTGCTTCGGCTCGCCTTTGCCAATGTTGGCGATCACGTCGTTTTCGTGGTTTCTAATGCGCGTCCATGCAGCCGTTGCTCGTTTTTCAGTTGCCTCCGGCATGAATGGGATCCGGGTTTCAAGGTGTAGTGTTTGGGTACTGGTGAGGAGTGGAGCAGAGAGGATTTTTCTGAGGGAGAGGTTTTGGAGGGTTTGGAGTTGTTTGAGGGCAGTTTTGGAGGCATTAGCCCAGGCCACACATGCATACAGGACCACCGAGAGAATAAATGACCTATATAGTATAAGTTTTGACTTTAGTCGCAACTGTTTACTACGGAAGATGGGGGTGCACAACTTTAGCCGCTGTCTGCCTTTATTGGCGCTATTTTTTATGTGGGTGGACCAACACATTGTGCGGTCCAAGGTGACACCTAAGTATTTAACTTGCTGACGGCAGTGCAATATTTGACCACCGACCGTTAGGTCCGTTGCCAAAGTGTGACGCCGCTTAGAGAAATGAATCAGCTGGCATATGTCGGGATTAATTTTGATTTTCCAGTCATGTTGCCATGAGAGGAAGTTGTTAACATAACGTTGCATTTCTGCAAGGCCAAAACGTGGATTTCTATGGTGGTTGTATATTGCAGTGTCGTCAGCATACATGGCGACCTTGCATCTGCTGTCCACTGGGAAGTCATTAGTGAATAATATGTACAGAAAAGGGGACATGATTGCCCCTTGTGGGACGCCAGCCCGCATCACTCGCTCCCGTGAGGAGGAGCGGCCCACTTGGACGTAAAACTGCCGTTTTTATAGAAAATTGTGCAGCAAGTATAGATAATTTTGAAGAGCCGGGAAATTGTGGTGCAGTTTTTAAATGAGGCCATTGTGCCAGTACCGGTGAAATGCGGCTTCTACGTCCAGAAATAGCGCCAACGTTGAAGCCCCATTGTTAAATTGTTCTGTTACGTCATCAGTTAGTCTGAGGAGCTGTAGTTCAGTGGAATGTCCTTTTCTAAAGCCAAACTGTGAATTTGAGAGTTCATGTGTTGCCGAGACTTGTTTTTGTAGTCGAGAAAGGATACTTTTTCGAGCAATTTACCAATAATAGACAAAAGACTAATAGGGCGGTAGTTTTGCGGTTGTCTGGTGCTTTTCCCTTGCTTTGGAAGCATGATAACCTTAACTCGTTTCCAAGTGGAGGGGAAATAGCCTTGCTGCAAACAGGCGTTAAATATCTTTGTTAGTTGCACCAGAGCTTTTCTCGGGAGATGCTTAAGTTCCGCATTAGTCACTTTGTCTGGGCCGACAGCTTTCCCATTAGGCAATTTCCTAATGAGCTTGAAAACTTCCTGCGGTGTTATGATGGGTAATTGTTGCTCTTGCTTCTGCGCCACCCAGGTTTGTACCCATGTCTGGACCTCCCGTTCTATTTCACGGTTGGTCACTGGGTTTTCGGTGAATCTGTCTTGGAGACAGTCAGTGAAGACCTCGGCTTTCTCCTCTTCGGAGAAGTGCAAGCCGCTTTGAGTCTGCAGCGCCTCAGTTACGGAGTTGACGCTCGTGGAAACTTTGAAAGCCTCGAGTAATTTCCACAAAGAAGAGTCCAAATGGGTGGTACTCAGCATTTTGTTTTCCCACTGTTCAATTTTATTACGTCTAATTTGATGCCGAATGATGTTGCGTAGCCATTTTGCTAGCACTTTATATTCAGGCTGACCGGTGTACCGCCACACTTTTGTCAAGCGCCGTCTCCGCGCAATGAGTTGCTCTACCTCGGGGTACGTGCAAAAACCGGGTGGTCTTGTGGTGTAAGTGGTAGCGCTTCTCTTGGCTATGTGTAGCGAGGCAGTAAAGTTTTCAATGGCGACATCTATGTCTGCCTCACTATAGTATGACAGTCTGGGTTGTGCCAACCCGTGCATTTCGATGGTGAACTTATTCCAGTCGGTCTCAGCCCTCCTTCGAGGGCCAGAGACACCGGCTGAAATACCACCCTGTATGTCGAAATGCACAGGAAGATGGTCGGAGTCCAGGCTGTGATACACAGTAAAGTTGTTTAACAGTGTCGCATTTTTTGTGAGTACGATGTCCAAAATCTCAGGGTCAAAGTGCCCTGATCGATGCCAAAAGGTGGGTTCTTGAGGAAGATGTACCTCAATGTCGTCATTATCAGTTATAAATTCAACCAGGAGGTTTCCCGCCACGTTTGCCCTGCGTGAAAGCCACCAGGGGTGCCGGCCATTGAAATCTCCTGCAATTATAACATGGTCCTCTAAAGCAAGGATTTGTTCGAGGTCACATATGAAATCTGGGGAGTTAGGGGGCCGATAAAGTGCTACCAGCATCACCGTTTGACTATTTACACGTGTTTTAAGTGCTGTGCACTCTAACACTGCCATTACAGGCAACGTAACAGAAGCATGAGCAATAGTATTTCTAAGCAAAATAGCAGTCCCTCCCCCTTGTCTGCCAATTCTGTCGTTCCGAAAGATTTGATACCCCTGGAGCTTAAAATTGTGCTCGTGCTTTAATTTTGTTTCGCAGATGAATGCGACGTCAATTTTGTTACGCCGTAGGTAGTTTTCAAGTTCGTGTTGCTTCCTGTGGATGCCATCTGCATTCCACAGGAGTGCGCGAGTTAAAGTTGTGCCTCCGCTTACATGGGCCATTTATTCTAAAAGCCCTGAGAGGAGACATATGATGGTCTCTATTTTCTCCCAAGTGCTGCTGCAGCTTTTGAATTTGGTCAGAAAAGGCTGCGCCTTCATCAATAATGATGGTAAATTTAGGTCTCTGAACATGTTTAATATATCTTTTATCCCACTCAGGTCACCCGTGGGCGCCTGTTGAGGTAGTGGAGGGGGGCCATTATGTGGTGGCACTGGTGCCTTTTGCCCTCCGGTAGTTCCCGCATAGGAGATACCTGTTTGAACCAGGGCCGGGTGTATGATGGGTTTTGGCCCTGGCTGAGCACTGGGACAGCTCCTGGCTATGGATGCCAGTTGATGGCGGTGACGTTTGTTGCGAAACGTCTCGCACCCCCTGTAGCTGGCAGGATGCGTTTCCCCACAATTAGCACAGTGGAGTACAACGCCCTGCTTGGCCTTTTTTGGGCAATCAGCCAGACGGTGGAGGTCACCGCAAAGGACACACCGGGAGGTCATATTGCAGTTCCTAAAAGTGTGCCCCAACTGCTGGCAGTTGTAACATTGCGTTATGTTTTGGTTTGTTTTCAGGACCTCCACAGTGACCATCATATGGCACACCTCTCGTTCCTGTAGAAGTTTTTGGTTTTCGGTGGTCCTGTCAAGACTTACCTGAAAATTTAGCAGAGGCCTGCCACGTGAAATCATCTTTCGTACCTGGACGCCGGTGTAGCCTTTTGGGACCAGGTCCTCTTTCACGTAATCTTCCTCTAAGTCAGCTGGAAGACGTTTGATTACGTAGCGAAGAGGTTGGTCCCCACGTGGAGTAAAACTGTAGTTTTCTACTCCGGCGTCCTTCAGGAGCTGCATTGTCGGGTTCGCGTCCTGCTTCCGTTGAAGGAAGAGCTTAAGGCAGTCCCTCGTCGTCTGCAATTTATATGTGCCAGCAGGAAGGGAGCCACGCAGGATGCGGAGGACCTTTACCGTGTGTTGGACGTCAGGGATTATTGTTCTTGGTGGTTTCTGGTTGTCTGATGCTTTTGCTGCGTTGTTGGATGTGCTTGGGGCGGGAGTGGGGGTGGGAATGATGGGATGGGTGGTGCGTTTCTTCTGTGTCTGTGTTTGAATGGGGACTGCTAGGGGGTAGCTTGGGGAAGGGGTCTCTAGAGGTGGAGGCTATTGCGGGTTGTGGTGGTGGATCCTCTTACGTCTCGTCGTCGGATTCTGCATCAAATTGTACCCTCAGCGGCGCGTAGGTGTTTCTCATGGTGAGGGGATATGGCGGCGTTTTTTGTTTTGAGACGCGCTTGGGGCGCTGCTGGTCGGGACCTTCACTGTCTGAATCGCTTTCCCGGCCGCTTCCTCTATTCCTCTTGTTTCTTGCACTTGTTGCCACCCCTCGCTGAGGATGACTAATCGCCGCTTCTTGAGGGCATGCTCTTTGTAGCAGAACCCGAGGTCCTGCGCGAATTTTGCAAATTGTTGGGATTCCCCATCCATATTTGCCAGCACATTCTGGTAGTAGATGATCTCTCCCTTTAGCTCATCTACTTCTTTCTGAAGTTTCTCTATTTCCATTGCGTTACGCTCTTCCTCTGTCATCTGCGTCTTCTTGGTTGGTTGGTCCTTGGTTCGTTGGCCGTTGGCAGCTGTAGTCAATGGGGCTGTAGTGGGCGGGGCGAGTGCGGTGGCAGTCACGGCTGCTGAGCTGGATGCCATCACTTGCCTGACTCCGCTCTCGACGGCCGGCGGATCAGGGGCATTCTCCATTCCCTTCTTGTTCCCTCTCCCAGTCGCAAGTGCTTCTGGGAGCCTCCACTTAGCGTGGGCACACTATATTTCGCGCGCTTTTTACACTGTCACTTACGCACTATATTTACACTATAATTATACGTAGAATTATTTACACAGGGGACGGTGTACTATTGATACTCATATTCACATATTAGTTATTGCACTTCACTCAAAATATACGTCCAGGTGTACACGGACACACTAAACAAAACACTATATAACAACACTTATATAACTACACTCTGTACTCAATATCCCTAATCAAATATGTGTGGAGAGCGCCACAGTCACTTGATATTTATACGTCTTTCCCGCCAAAATTATGGCAGTTGACAAGGATCCCTCCAAACTGTTTCACGTGACCGTTTCTCGCGCGCACCAACAAACGATCCTCTTCTCACAACGTCTCTAAAAAGGCTATCTGGAGCACTTTACTCACAGCTACTTCTTATTTGTCCTCTCTGAAATTTACAAGCACCCTAACTTTAATAAGAAGGAGGAGGCCTTAAGATTAATTAGCAACTGCCATCCGGTCACAGAACATCATAAGAAGCAGGAAAGCAAGATAAGCCAATCAGAAGAAACCAGCAGCATAAGAGAGATAGAACCCCGTCCACCAGCCACCACGCCTCTGCGTGCCCCGGGCCAATCAGCGCACGTTGCGCATGGTATAAATGGAGCGCCACAGACAGTCGAAGATTTCCTGCCCATATCCTACACGAACATTCCGGTATTCCGTACATTGTCGACGTGATCAAAACTCGCGCTCGAACAATGTACAATAAACTCCAGAACCACCCTAACCCTCTGGTGAATACCCTGGGCCAATACGACCAGAGACAGCCGCGCCGACTACCATCCAAAAGATTGCCGAAGGACATCTTAAGTCCGGCGATCTAATCTCAAGATGGGAAAGGCGAAAATGCAATCTGTACTCAAAACAGAGCGAATCACCAGTTCAGTTCACCTCTCAGCGAGTGACTGACGGCCAGAACCCTGGTAGGAATTAGCGCGTAAAATTCGCGCACAGCTCACTTGCGGACCAATCCCTGCCTACAATCCCTCCCGTTACTATAAAAACCCCTGATCCAACAAATTTTTCCCAGTGAAAACATCCCTGTAGTGACACCGTCAAAACCATCGCGCAGGTAAAGCCGTATGACGGCTAGGTACTGCGGTAAAGACACTCGACCGGGGGAACAATCACCTCACCTCCGTTCGACTCGAACTGGCGTCTGGCGTCAACGCACTATTGCCCTAGAAGCTTAGCCTCGCTCACGGGAGAATTTGATAAAATATGCAGGCCAAACACGTACCAAGGAGCGTACAGAGATGGGTACCATAATTTCCAATTTCAAACATTGCAGGATTATAATAACTTTGTACGCTATTGCAAAAATAATAAAGTGCCATTCCACATCACAACACCAATTGCCCAGAGAACTTATAAGGTGGTCATTAAAGGCTTACACCCTAGTGAATACCCAGCAGAACTCAATTAAAATTATTTTGTTGTTTAACGACGCTGTCAATTGCCAGGATCACATCAGCACCACCGGTGTGCCGGAATTTTGTCCCGCAGGAGTTCTTTTACATGCCAGTAAATCTACTGATATGGAGCTGTCGTTTTTAAGCACACTTAAAAACCATCGGTCTGGGCCGGATTTGAACCCGCGACCTTGGGCACAGTAGGCCAGCGTCTAACCAACTGAGCCACCCAGACCGACCCCAGCAGAACTCAAGCGAGAACTTGAGGCGCTAGGGCTGGAGCCAATTAAAGTATCCAGGCTGTTCTCAAAAAGATCTAGAACTTACATACCAATCTTTCTAGTGGAACAGCCAAACAAAGAATGCTCTGATGCCATCAAAAGAATACCTGAACTGTTCCACTGCAAGATAAAAGTGGAATATTATCGCCACCCCAGTGGTTTCCCGCAATGCGGAAGATGCCTACGATTCCGCCATCTTACCAAAAACTGTGAAGCACCACAAATATGCTCTCGCTGTGCAGGCGGCCACCATGTGAGCCAGTGCCACATTGAACATAGGAGATGCGCGCTCTGCAACTCTTCGGAGCACGGGGCAAGATGGAGGGGATGCCCAGTTTTCCTAAACCTGGCATACCCCACACCCCAAGCAGCAGGGCGTGTCATCCCACCGCATCTCCGAACAGAACGCAGAACGCAGGTATGATGGACCAGAGGCCCATGCACCTCCACCAAACGCGCAAGCAATTTATCAACAAAGAAGCGGTTACTATCAAACTGTCCCCCAGTAGACAGGCAAGATAGGAGAAAAACCCGTGCACCCTTTGAAAGAAATGCACAAACAAACAAGCGATCTGCGAGCACTCAAACAGAGACCGGCACAGCAGCGCAGGCGGCGGAATACCCACAAATCGCCAAGCGCCCAGAAGACATCAAAGCACAAAACGAGAGATTGACAAGAAAGCATTATCCAAACAGGCCACTACACTTCAAAATGAATAGAGACGGGCAACCTGCGCTGAACCTCCAGCCAAACGCCAAAATGACACTACTACTCCTAGGTAACGGAGTATACATGAGAGGGTACGAAACACTAATGGAAGCATACGCGGCGTTTTTCAGAAATAACGCCTGGAAGAGTGAGGAAGACAGACAAATGCACATGCTTTGTTTTATAGAAGGCTTCAATGAACTAGTTGAAAAAACTAATGCATTATATATCCACTAAAGCCAACCACAAGCAATAAGTAAAGGGCCAAAGGAGAAACACAAAACCAGAGAGAAAAAGAAAAAGGAAAAAAAAGACACCCTACACACTAATCAGAATCATGGCACACGCAACAGACAATGAACAAACAACCACATATAAAATAACATACTGGAACATCAGGGGGGCGCGGCGACACCTTAGCGAGCTCAAACAATACTTATATCAACACAACATAACAGTAGCATTACTAAACGGGACACTATTGACACCAAAAGCAAGATTCCGCATCCCAGGCTACAAAATATACCGAAATGACAGACAAGACGGAAGACCTCATGAAGGCACAGCGATAGTGGTCCATGAAAACCTAACACAAACACAAACACGTTCCACCACTAAGAGAAGCGGAAGCCACGGCTATCTCCCTTACCATACAAAACCGAACAGTCACACTGGCAAGTATATACTTCTGGCCAACGAACCTAAACCTCAGAGACTTAGACATCATCCTACAAATAGACAATATAGTCGTGGCTGCAGGCGACCTCAATGCTAAGCACCAAGCTTGAGGTTGTGAAGCTGCAAATACTGCAGGGAGAGCATTGTGCAACCATATGTTGAACAATGACTACATCATAGATCATCCAGGGACACCGACATACATACCGCAACAACCAAGTCACGCAACTTGCACCCTGGACATCGCCCTCTTTAAAAATACAGATTTTTGCCAAACAATGAAAACGGTAGAAGCACTTGCCTCAGACCACTTTGCGGTCCAAATAGACATCGAAGCGCCACCAATCTTTCAACCTCCTCCAATACGATTAAACTACAACAGGGCCAACTGGGAAAAGTTTGCCATACACCTAGACAGAGTTTTAGAGCTCCCTGTAGCCCTGACGAACCATCAAGCAGTGGACCGCGCCGCTGAACTGCTTGAGGAGGCCATCCAAGCTGCAATTCATATTGCAGTGCCACCAAAACCCCCGGCGAAACACGTAATTACGTACCCGCCGGATCTAATGGTTCTTATTCACGAAAGAGACCATGAGAGGCGAAGATGGCAGCGAACCAGAAACCTAATCCACAAAGTAAACATGGCAACACTAAACAGTGCAATAAAACGCGGATAAATGCCCAGGCCCAAGATCAGTGGGACCAAACACTAGCCCGGCTACAGCCCGGCAATCATAAGATATGGCAGCTAGTAAGGGCTTTAAAAAGAGAACCAATACACATCCCACCACTTAAGCAATCGGGCACAAATAACTATGCTGAAAGCGAAGAGGAAAAGGCCAACGTGCTGGCCGAAACCCTTAAAAGAACTTGCACACCCAATGACGGTCAGCAAGGCATACAACTTTACTCTCTTCTGGAGAGCGAAATGAAAGACACGCTTGCCAACCCAGCACATAACAGGTGCAGGAAAACCAACCCAGGAGAGCTGAGGTGGATAATCAAACAACTTCAAGACCACAAAGCTCCAGGGCCAGACCAAATACCAAATTTGGTACTAAAACACCTCACGACCAAAGCGCTACAGCTCCTAAGCGACATATGCAATTACTGCCTGCAACAAGGTTACTACCCTACATGCTGGAAACAAGCAAATGTGCTTATGTTCCCAAAACCAGGCAAAGACAGAGCGAACCAACCTACTATAGGCCAATTAGCCTGCTAAAAACGGTGAGCAAGGTAGCGGAAAAAGTGCTGCAGAAACGCATGAGCTCACATATTAAAAAGAACAACATTATAATAGAGGAACAATTCGGGTTTCGTGCAAACCATTCCACAACGCTGCAATTAACCCAAAAAATAGAGTACATAAAAAGGGGTTTCAACGAAAACAAATCAACAGGGGTAATATTCCTAGATGTGGAACGTGCCTTCGATACCGTGTACCATGCAGGCCTAATACGCAAGCTGAAAGATCTGAATTTCCCAGACGTCATGGTCAAACTGATCGCGCACTACCTTACCGGTAGAACTGTTACGGTAACTCTCCAAGGCAAAAGCATCCAGGCGCGAGAAATTATGGCCGGGGTCCCACAAGGTAGTTTACTGGGGCTCATGCTGTTCAATATATATAAATGACAACCAAAACCCCGGATACAAAACTCTCCATCTACGCGGACGACACTGCACTTGCAGCCCAGTCATGACGGCCCGCCGCGATAGGCCGCAGACTGCAAAACGCGCTAACAGTCCTAGAACCATGGCTGAAAAAAATGGAGAATAAAAGTAAACACAGTCAAATCACAAGCCGTACTCTTCAACAAAAAACACTCCCACGCAAACAAAGCGCCAAATATCACGCTATTCGGAGAAAGAATAATCTGGAAAAATACAGCAAAGTACCTCGGAGTTAGCTGGACTCCAAGCTCACATTTAACGAACACACCACCAACGTGAGGAGAAAAGCAAACCAGCAACTTGGTGCAATATATCCCATTCTAAACCGAAAAAGTGCACTAAGCAAGCAAATGGGGCTGACCCTATACAAGAGCCTAATTAGGCCAGTCATGACTTACGCAGCACCCGCATGGGGCCACTACGCTAAGACTCATATCAAGAAATTGCAACTAATGCAAAACAGAGTTCTAAGAATAATTACAAAAGTGCCCAGGTCGGCCCCATTGGACATACTCGATGAGGACACGAAAATGCACACTCTAGAGCAGTTTATTAAAAAGCTCGCAGCAAACATGTACAAGCAGGCAAAAACAAGTCACAACGTGGCCATAAGCACACTAGGGAATTACGATCACTCCGCAGATAAACATAAAAGACCACTATCGCTGTTTGACAGGACCATCCCCCTGAACAGGCACAGTACAGACGACGACGAAGCCATCAGACAGTACCTTAATAACTTAGTCCCACCATAGTTACCCGCAAGTCCCGGGAAGGATGAATTACCCTCCCTGGGCAGACCGGGGGGTCTCGGGTGCCCCCCAACACCACGATGACCTTGCAAAATAGGACTTGAACGGAATAATTAGCTTAGAAAAAAAAATAAAAAAATATTTAAAAAAATAAAATAAAATAAAAAAATAATATATATACATGTTAAACATATAAAATACATATAAACAGATATATTCTGTAGCACGTAGACAACCCCCCTCCCTATGTATATGTTGTCCCCACTTGTTTGTTACAGGCCCAGCAGCGACCAGCTGTAGCATTGCCAGAACTTAGAAATAAGCATTAACATATGATTTGTACAAAGTGTAAATATGAATAAATATACATTATGTCCCAACCAATCTCCCTCTGTACATGCTCCCCCCAGACACTGTGTGTTTCAGGACCAACAGCGACCAGCTGAGGAATCACGAAGTCAACTCCCACTCCAGTTGAAGCCACAAGACTCAGATAAGTACCTACAATAACATATAAGCATGACACCTCAAAACCTGAGGTTCTGCATGAGCATGAAGTACCACCACTAACAATAGGTCCCTGATCTGGGCTCCGGTCAAGATCAGTACCTAATCCCCACTCTGCCTGCATACTCTCTTGGATGCAGGTGCCTATTTAGAAATCACCCACTAACATTCGGTTTGCTTCGGCGGTACCAGACACCACTTACCACTTTTCCTACCCTTCACTGTAGCGTAGCTAGTGCATGGTAGGGGAGGCGATGTAGATCCCTTTCGGATGATCGTCACCTGGGCTGGCGGAGGAGGGGTCAGTCCAAAATAATAAAAAAAATCGACGCATGGCATACAGCAGCCAGACAGCGAAGAGACAACATCTACCCATCTCTCTCACTCCTGGGCAGTAGCAGCGGCAGAGAGGCTGAGCGGCGGACGGCGGACTTCGGGGGAGATCGGCAGAGCTCGGAAGACAGCTGGAAGAGAGGCAGACTTCTGTCTGCAGCAAGCGGCGACGCGACACAGACACAGAGCAAATAAGACTACCTTCTCTTTCAGCCCTTGCGATCCCCAAGAGCTTCGAGACCGTCAACCGGCCCTGCCTTCTTACCTCACAGCCTACCGCTACATCTCAAATCCTTCACCACCCATCCTGGTAGCCATATTTTAACGCCCTCTGGAGACTTGTCTCCAGCCAAAAGGACGCAAGTTCTGTAGTCTCCCTGGAGCTACACTTATGGCAGTTTACAACTGTGGGCATATAAAACCGCGCTTTTCAGCAGCTACTCCTTCACCCCAGCAACCGGTGGGAAAATGCCTAAAATACAGGCATCTACGGCCACATCCTCCAAACCCCCTCCCAACCCTGACACCAACCGCCCCCACGTTCTGACAAAGCCGCACACAAGGTCACATCGCATCAGTACAAGTAGCGAATCTGAACATGACACTAGCATAGAATCCGGCACTGAATCAGGCACACCCACTAGGACCCAAGAGACCCGACGAGCTTCCCCTTTAGGCATCCCTCCCGTACCCCATGGCAGTCATACACTTAATATCAATAATTGCAACACGGATACACAGAGCGCGTTAGTGAAGGCTTTAATGACAAAACACCAGCAGGACACAGACAAGTTATACAGGGCACAACGCATCTACAGACCAAAAAACACTTTCGCACTGACATTCAGAAATCAACAGGCCGCAGTTACTTTTTCTCAAGTCATCCCCCCTCACCACTTTGGCAAATCAGCATACTACAACTTTAAACTGGACACACAGCCCCCCTCCCCCCAAACCGAGACAATAGAATCACGACAAAGGAAAACACTGACAGCAGTACTTAAAAGCATACCTTACGAGATTCCTGATTATGTCATCCTGGCTAGCATCAGGGAACTTTACCCTGAAGTCTCCCGTGCTACTAGAATCACAAGTAAGGACCGGCTCACACCCCTCGTTAGAGTGTTTAGTAGCTGCGTGGCTACTATACACACGATACTGCAAGAGGGAGTTATTATATAAAAACAGATATTCCATGCTGAACCCTCAAGGAACACAGAGCGACACATCCCGTGCAAGCGGTGCCAGCAGTACGTTCACCAGCGCCACGAATGTGACGAGCAACCAGTGTGCTTCCACTGTGGTGACAAGGCCGACTCCCGACGCTGCTTACACGCCAGTAAGCCCCAACAACCGTACTGTGCCACCTGCAGAACCCCCGGACACTACACGGGACAATTAAAGTGCCCGAAATACCCGAGAGCCCCCCCAACCAAGACAACAGAAATTGCACCTACCCACATCTTCCCCCACAACATACCAGCGCCCCCTAAGCCCAAAGAAACAACACAATGGTCTGAGCTCAAACTCCCTCAAATACCAGGCAACAAAAAAGAAATGACGCCTAAAGAAACAATCTCCACTATAAAGCACATAATTACAAACACCGAGGAGCACATTAAGAGTATGCAGCAACACATCGCCACAGTAGAGAAAAACCTGACAAATTTCATTCAAGAGGTGGCTAGTAATGTAATTACACAATTACTGACCACCCTCATTCCCCCAATCTACGACGCCACGCCCCCCAACCAACGAGACAGGCTACTTCAGAACATAAGCCAAACAGCAAGAAAAACAATGAAAACAGCGGTAAACGCAGCCAAAATAGGCAACCAACTGGCCATCTTCGTGAACCGGCAACAACACTAAACACACCCCAAACACCAAGCACATACCGCACATAAGAAACATCAATGGCGGTCACAACAGCAACATCCCAGACACATCACAACATCAAACTACTTCATCTGAACATAAACGGAATTACAAATAAAAGACAACTGATAGACCTTCTAACATATCATCAAGCGGACATAATTACCATTAACGAAACGAAACTACACAAGCAGAGAAACTTCTCATTCCACCCCCTACAAATCTTCCGAAAAGACCGGACACATGGCTTTGGAGGCGGAGTTCTCATCATGGTGAGAAATGAGCTCAACCCCAAAGAGATAATCACACCACCCATCTTCCAGGACCTTGAGCTATTGCCAATACAAGTCACCATAAATAGACAAAAGATCCACATAGCTACGATCTACGTCCCCCCGAGCTCACCTTTCCCCACCGACGTACTTCACTACCTTAATGACAACTACCGGAATTTAATAATTACCGCAGACTTGAAGGCCAACAGCACCGCCCTACTAGATGAAGTCACAAACTCTCACGGCCGCGAACTAGAGAAAGTTCTCCGCCGCACCTAACTCAAGCTAGTTCTCATACCAGGGCCAACAAGGGTAGGAGGACCCAACCAACATTTGACCTCCCCGGACAAGATATTGGCCTCACAAAGCACCTTTCCCCTCGTCGAAGACATTACCACTGATGCCCCCCCAGACACCGACCATAGCCCAGTAATTGTCACCTTGAGAACAAAACCATGGATAACACAAACCCAAACAACCATCAAAATCAAAGACTACGAGAACGCAGACTGGGACATATTCCAACAAACTACAGAACGACTCTCCAACAACCTGCAACACCCTCTCCTAGCAACGTGGCACGACATAGATACATATGCTGAATCTATAACAAACGTAATAACCGAGGCGCAAAGAGCAGCAGTACCTGAAAAAACCATCAACATAAACCAATACAGCAGACTACTCCCACCACACATAATAACCCTAATAAAGCAAAAACGACAAGCACACAGACAGTATATTAAAACTCACCACCCAGAAGACAAAACAATAGTAAACAGACTACAACAAGAAATAAAACAGGCCATCACGACACACAACAACAACTGGAACTCCCTGCTTGCCAAAATAACCGAGAGCCGCACCAGAGACCCCACCAAATTTTGGCGCCTCATAAAAACAACAAAGAAAAAAGCATCCCCCCAATACCCCATAAAGAAAGACGGCCAACCTATCCATGAAATAGCGGAAAAACTTGAAGTGTTCAGGCAACATTATAACGCAATATTCAAAACACCAGAAGACCCAACATTCCACAAAACACACTACACCCAAGTTAACCGCCATATAGACACCAACCAGGCACTGTACACACCCCAATTCCCCGGCCAGGAACTAGACCCCACAAACGAAGTCGAAAAACCCATTTCCCCAGAAGAAGTGGTCAACGCAATCCCGAAATCAAAAAACACCGCACCAGGACCTGACGAGTTAACCTACCTACTACTAAGAAAACTACCACCTGCACAATAGCTCATATTACACACATCTATAATGCAATACTCAAGCATGGATACCACCCGGTGGTATGGAAACAGGCCCACATCCTGCTGCTGGAGAAACCCGGGAAGGACAAAACCAACCCAAAAAACTACCGGCCCATTTCACTCACTTCCACGCTATCCAAACTACTAGAAAAAATCCTGGTTAAACGACTTACACAAATCTGCCAAGAAAAGCAACTAATCCCCAACACACAAGCAGGATACAGGAGTGACATCACGATCCAAGACCAACTTGTGAGAGTCATGTCACAACTGCAAGACGCCTATAACAGAGGTTTCACTACAGTAGCCACATTCCTCGACATACAGTCAGACTTTGATAAGTGCTGGGTGAATGGGCTACTGTATAAACTCACGCAAATGCAGATATCACATCGCCTAGTGAGATAGATAGCCAGCTTCCTGACCGACCGGACCGCCAGAATAAAAATGAATGGACAAACATCTGACCCCATCACCATGCAAGCCGGCACACCCCAGGGGAGCGTCATATCAGGCCTCCTCTACATACTCTACACCTCGGATACGCCTCAACCCATTCATCGAACACTCCAGCTAGCCCAGTATGCCGATGACACGGCATACTGGAGCACACACACCCAACTAGCCGCCGCCAAAAACAAACTAGAACAACAACTAAGAATATTTCTGAAATGGACACGCAAATGGAGAATCACCATTAACACCGAAAAAACCCAAGGAAAAAAGAAGAGAGAAAGACAGACAACTCAGCATCAAAATTAACAATCAGAACATACAGAGCCAAAAGACTGTAAAATACCTCGGTATCAAAATACACGCCACCCTCTCCATCAAGCCCCACTACGAGGAACTCTTGAAGAAAACCCGCCCAATCCATGGTACGATCAAGTACCTGGGAAAACTAAATAGACAAGGACTATCACCTACCATACTCAGACAATTATACATTTCATTAATACGGCCAAATCTCAACTACGCTGCTGTAGCCACCATGCCGCTGATACATACAACTACCATAAACAGAATAAGAGCCTTCGAGAGAAAGTGCCTGCGTACAGCCCTAAAGTTACTCCCCAACTACAAGAACAACAACCTTCACCAATATGCCAGAATACCCCCCATTGACGTGCACGTAGCCACACTAATGTTCCGTGGCATTCACAACGCACACACACGACCATACAGAAGAGCCCTGATCAACACGGCGCAGCACATGAAAACCATCACACCAACAGACAGAGACAAAAACCCTCCACTGATCACCCTCATCCAAGTGTATGACAGAAAGCAAGAGGCCGAGCAAGAAGAACTGCAACAACATCTACAGTACTTCCAGAATATTTAAAAGAACACCCCCACACCATAAAAAACACAAAACACAAATAAAAAACATCATGAGCCGCAGCAACTAGAAACAAAAACCTTCCCAAACAACTAAAATCAGTCTTCTTGGGTTCCTAGAAAGAGTCGCGATGCCAAGTGCCCACAGGGAACAATATACAAAAAAAAAAAAAAAAAAAAAAAAAAAAAAAAACCAACAATATATATATATATATATATATATATATATAAAACACATACACTACTAAAAAACAACATATATATTAAAAAAACAAAAAAAAGAACAGAAAAAAAATAAAATAAAAATAAAAAGCAAAAAAAAAAAAAACAAACAAACAAAACAAACCAAAAAAACAACATATGTAGCATAATACAACATAAGTATATTGTTCCCAAGTACACGTTCCTTAACCTTAATTAACTTGACCAGCCGTGACGCAACCGCCGAAAGCTCCGCCCACTAAAAATTAAAAACCTCAACTCGGCTGAAGAGGAATAACCTCCTAAGCTGCCTGGGTATGATTTAACATACCCGAATTCCTTATTTTATTTATTTTATTGTCGACGCATCAGTCGCAGTGATACCTTCCACGAGGAGACTTCGACAACGCCACTGAGGATGTTTACCGCAGTTGTAAACGAAACGTCTGGAAGACAGATCTCCAGCAGACCACGGCATAACAGCCCGGAAGATACTTCATTCTACAATTTAGACGCCGGCCGTGAAAGGCTACGTAGCTTTAAAACAGAATATAGTTCTGTACAAGCAGCAGCTATTATCGAACTTAAAGATGCTGTATACCAAGAAGTAGAAAGTATAAAGACCGAAAATGTTAACTGTAAAAAAGACCTCATGCTTGAAATGCGAGACCACGAAACGCAAATTGATAATGAAATAAAATCCATACAAAAATGTTTATACAAAGAAAAGGAAAACATAACTAATTTAAATAAAATAGTGGTAGCATTTTAAGCACAAGGTAAAAATAACATTGATAATGTAAATGTTGAAAATGAAAGAAATGTGGACTGTATGCATAACTGTGATGTAAGGGCTGATATACACACAGATAATCAACACACACAATGTGACAATAATAACACTGATGTAACAGTAACACCATTCACTCCTATCTGAATATACACGACAAAATTACAAAATTGGTTATAATAAGGATGTCTTGTCCGAAATTACTCCACCTATTTTTGAAGAAAAAGCAACCAACAAACCCAGGCAATTTCTAAAAGAAATTGACCATTATTTTAAAATAAAAAAAAAATACCTGGTGAATTGAAGATGATCGTAAAAACATCGTTACTAGGTAATAGCTTACAGTGGCTTAGAGCTACAGGTGCAGGACATGAATGTTACGCGTCCTTTAAGAAAATATTTTTAGCACGTTATTGGAGCCCGGCAAGACAAAATAGTGTCCGTGTTGAACTAGCAACTGGAAGCACTTTCCGTTGACTAATACAAGTCTTACGGATTACTTTATGAGCATAGTGAATCTGTCACGAATACTCGACCGCTGTTATCAGACTATTTTCCGAATAACAGACGGAGCTTAACGGTGGCTAGGCCTGTAGGTTTCACTGGTGTTATAGAGTTACTCACAGAATTTGAGAACCAATCTGTTCCTAAAGAACATCAGTACCACATAACTGCAAGAAATCACAGGTACACTCAAAACCCAAATAGCCAGAACATCGATGAAGACCGAAATAGAAATAATAACAACCATCAAAATTATCTGTTTCAAAGGTCCGGTAATCCATCATCCAGTGGGGAAGGGGCACAATTCCAAAACAATTCTAGTCCTGGCAATAGAATATGACAAGAACAAGGAAATCATTCAAGATTTAGAAATACACATAGTCCGCAGCTAAATTCTGGCGCAGGAAATAATCAACGATTCCCAAATAATAACCAAATAAATTATATACATGTAAATCGACATGATAGAAACCGGCCGTGTTACGGTAATTCATATAACCCACATAACTATAATGATCGGCGTAATTATTGGCAACGCCGTAATGATTGGCACCCACGATCCGAAAACTTAGAACAATACAGAGAAACGGATCAAAATATATAAGAGTGAACATAGGTTGTAATACCGAGCCTCCGGTGGAGACTAATACACCCACACCGTCCACCAGTCAAATTCAGGAAAACTAGGAGAGGACCAGAATACGACTCCTATTCTAGGTCCTTTTATACAACACATTGACATTCCAAATTAGAGTTATTTAAATAAATTAATTGGTGAAAATAACAAGCATTTACACCAGTAAAATAATAACACGAGTCAGAAAGAGCTTATGAACCCACCGGTTATTAACATAAATGTATGATATCAGGAGTATCGAGGAATGATAGATACAAGCTGCAGTACCAGCGTTGTGAACCAGAATCTATTTCTAAAAAATAGAAAAGTCAGGAAAGGCCAATTATTTACCAGTTTGTGGCGTTTACTGTAGTGCAGCCACTGGTAAAAAGAAAAAAAAAAAAAAAAAAAAAAAAAAATACGACACCAGTCATGTTAAAGTTGAACGTAGGAGGGTGGGAATATGAATTGATTGTTTTGGTGGTACCGATATTAATAACAGACATTATTATTGGTAGCGTTATACTATATCATTGGAAAAGCATAATTAATTTTGATAGGCGCAATTTAACAATTAAAAGCGAAAACGAAATAATTAATATTCCTCTAGTGGAAGCGAATTATGATTTTAATAATAGAAGCGACGAAGAAAAGAAGATTAATAATGAAAGATATTTTGTGAAAAATTTAATAATAAATGATTTTAATGGAATTGTTAAAATTGACTTAGAAGTCGAAGGGGAAGGACGCACCTATGACTTACGCGGTGCCTGTGATTACATCTATTGTGTTAATTGTGAAGGCAATTATATCGATTTCTCTGCCAGTGAATCCACTAATTATTTGGGTAATTTACAACTACCACAAAAGCAAGATATTAATGTAGCTCTACGTAATAAACTTGAGGATTGTTATAGCCTTAATACAGAAAAGAAACAATTGCTGAGTAATCTCATTAAATATAAAAATATATTTTCTAACAAGCCTGGACTTTGTAACAAATATATCCATACATTCAAGGTGGAAGGATTACAGCCATTGACCCATAAATGTCACCCTATTCCCAATTCAATTAGGAAACAGGCTAATGAAACGCTAAAGGATGACATTTTGCAAATTTCTAATTCTTGTTATATTAGGACCTTATCGGATAAATAAAAAATTAGGTGATCATACCTATGAATTAATAGATGACAATGGAAAAATATATAGTCGTTACCATATGTGTAACTTACGACCATTATAAATATTGAAGAAGAAAAGTAATAATTAAAAAAAACACACACACACACAATATAAGCTCATATAAATGTTTGTGTTGCCATAAAAGTGTCTCATGTATGTACATATGTTATGTACCATTTATATTATATAACAAATACGTGGGGAATATTTCTTTACTTGTCATTTCGAAGTTATATTAATATAATGTAACAATTTAAACCAAAATACAAGTATAGAAAGGGGCATTTGTGGCAGTAATTTTAGGTCACACCCCGAATTCACCATTTTTGTTATATTTAATTTTATTACATAATAATTTATGAATTGTTAAGAATTGATGTTAAATTGTGTAAGTAACGTGAAACCTCTCCGTTATGTTTAAGTATGCTATGGATTAACAGCATGGCAATGTCCGGATATTACAGCTTCTGTGTTTCAAACAAATGATGAATCCAGACTGTTACAAAATTTTTTCACCGAACAACAGCTAGCAACACGAATAAATTATAGGGAAGGAGGATAAATATATAGTCAAGGAATAGATGCAATAAAGGATCGAGAGTTTTTTAACCTATTCAGTTGAAGAAGATCACATTGATAAAGTGTTATCGAAGTAAATATAAAATTATTTATGGGAGAAAGTCAAATCACTTCCAAGCGACTTCCCTGCACCCGTAAATTTCATCGAAAAGAACCAACTAGGCGAGCCGAGCGACGAGAAAGACCGTTGCAGTACCCACAGCACAAAAACAATATTGCCATAACATCTGCAGTTCACCTTATTGTCTCCTATGCTTAAAACTTGATACCCTTCATCACCGCCTTACAACCTGCATTTCTGATACTTGACACTGGATTCAACATAAAATTCGCTACATTACTATAACAGATAATCCCAGTACCAACCACAGGTGTATCCTACAACTAGACGTCCTGTATTTGCACAAATATAGCTAATTATGAGATATCTTCACTATATGTTGCAGGATTCAGCTCCCAGTACCCATGGCCTCGAGAGATTTTTAACAGAACATCGGACACACCTCAAAAGGGGGAAAAAACCGCGACTCCCTATTGCTAACACACTACAATATAGGTATTCTCTCCGTTTGAAGGCTTTCTATAGGTAGATGCAGGTGTAAACGTTTTATTATTTTTCTTTCTCTTCTGATTCAATGAATAGTGCCAATGCTTTATTATGTGAAACAAAGTTTTGAAAAAATACAGGTAATGTTTAAAGTTATAACCTATTGTAATTTATATGTACCTATATTTTATTATTGTTAATAAAAACAAATTGAAAAGAACAAATATCAGGAAATCGCATACCCCGACTTCAATGAATATGTTCCAAATACCCTAATTATATAAATTTATACTTTACAAAAATTTACAAAACTATAATCGTCACACCTGTAAAATAGAAAACGGCAATACATTGCAAATCAACACCCAACCTGGACCCTAGACCTAGAGCATCACATTCATTCACTATCCATAATAGAATAGGTAGTACCGTGTTTGACAGTCTATAAGGCGCTGCGGACCTTAAGACGCATCTTAATGTTTCAGCAACTTTTGTGAAAATAAAATGTCTAACATTAATCATTAAATTACAAAGCCAGACTAAAACAACCTTTTATTAGTTTATAAAAGAGAACTGGCCTTTAAAATACCAGAATATCGCCATCAGAACCCACTTCTTGTTTTCCTAGTTCTTTTGCTTCTTGTTCCTCTTCATCGTCATCGTCGTTTTCCTCTTCATCCTCATCGTTGTTTTCCTCTTCATATATAAGATGATCTTCATTGCCATCGGGAGCATTTTTTATGCTCGACCTTGATTGGCATAGTACCGCTCTGTAGTGAGCGCAGTTAATTGCAACCGGCGTATGCATGCGATGTGACGGCACATGACATCCATGCCTCTCAGCTCGCTGCTGCGCTGCATAAGAGCCCACAGCGTATATACATAAAGACAATGTGGCAGTTGACCGTATGCAGCTGACATTCATTCTGGAAGATATTAAGTGCTCTTCAAAAACGTGAAACCGAAATACCGAAAACAAAAGGCTCGAAAATTAAACAATTGATTAAAGAGTATGGCAGTATTTTCGAGATAATAAGATCATTACATGCATTGTATGTGGTGCTACAGAAGCACAGCTACATGAACGAAGGTTTATCCAGAAACACTGAACACACACACACACACACAAATCTGATGTGTTGCACTCACATGACATTCTCTACTCTTGTACTAACCATTCTTATAAAATCTTATGCTTTTATCTTCTTCGTCTTAGTTGAGGCAAATATTTGCAGAAATTATGTTATTGTTCGTTTTCTTGCACGTGCAACGGGAATATGGAAATACAGTAGGTTTTGAGTGACAGTCAAATCTTTTAAAGCTTTCAAACTCCGTTCTCTTTGCACGATTAATTTTAAAAAAATCGGATGTGTTGCACTCACATGACTTTCTCTACTTTTGTACTAGCCATTCTTACAAACTCTTATCCATATATCTTCTTCGTGTTAGTTAAAATAAACATTTGTACAAATTATATTATTGCTTATTTCCTTGTAGGTGCAAGGGGAATATTGGAATACAGTAGGCTTTGTGCGATAGTCAAATCTTTTAAAGCTTTGAGATACCGTTCTCTTTGCACACGTAACATAAAAAAATGAACAAGGATGACTCCTTTCACGAAAGTTCTAAGTTTTCCGAAACTCACACACATAACAAGGAATATCTCCGAAATGGTTCACCCCACAAGAACATTTATTGAGACATAAATTGTGTATTTTAGCAAGATCTACATTTTTTGTATAGTATGATTTGGTCTATCTCTAACGGTTTACCAGTTATGCAAAAGTCGTCCAGAGTAAATACGACTACAGGGGCTATAGCCAGAAAATTCAAGATATACATTTTATTTGTCATCAAAATATCTCAAACATATGACATTTTAATAAAAATCGTTAGAGCCATTTTCAAGAAAATAAAAATTTTCGAAAAATTTTCCATGTAAAGGGTAGTTTAGGGTGGGGCTATTTTCTTCAAAATGCTCGTGTCGCGTCCTTGAACATTAAACTTAAATACCAACTTTGGTTTTTAACCGACTTTTCGTTTTTGAGCTATGCTGTCCACAGACTGACAGACAGACACACACCGACCTTTTTCTAAAAATGCTTTTTTTTGGATTCAGGGGGTCTCAAAACATATATTTCCGGTGAAATCTCGACATCGAAGTTTTGGGTGGAATACAATACTTCCCCTACTTACCAGTAGAGGAAGTAAAAATGAATAGCGATGTTCCGTTTGACAGAAGCATAAGTTCTCCAAAACTTACACAAATAACGAGGAGGATCTCCGAAATGGTTCACTCTACAAAAAAATGTATTTAAACATAAATTGTGTGTTTTAGTAAGCTCTGCATTTTTGTATATAATTTGATCTATCTCTTATGGTTTACCGGTTATGCTGATTGATTTGGTTTAAGGGCGCTCAACTTCTAGGTCATCAGCGCCCTTAAAAGATTCATGGCAATAGCCAGATATAAATTTCACTCAAAAAATAAAAATACTAGCAACAAGAAAAATATACAAAGGTAAAAAGCAGTGGCAATAGCCAGATATGAAACAAGGTGATAAATATGTCCAAAATCAGAAACAGATAATTAAAATTTTTAAATCCTCAAATTGATATTGCACTCCGCTAAAAAATTAAAAACTCTATCAACCGCTGTCCTGTCGTCCGCTAGGACCTCTGCAAGTCTGGCAGGCAGCTGCAGAGAATCCCGAAGGTGCGCTAGAGAGCAACACTCTAGCAGCAGGTGGCGAACCGACAAAAGGTTGTCACAAAGCGGACATAGAGGCGCAGGGTCCCTTTTAAATAGGTAACCATGCGAAAAATTGCAGTGCCCTATTCTTAATCGAGCCAAACTAACCTCCTCGCGAGGAGATGTGCGACAGGAAGTTACCCAGTTTATCGGAAGTTCTTTCACTTCTCTAAGTTTATTACCGCGGAGAGCTGACCACTCGTCGTGCCAGGACGACAGCACCGCTCTCCGCACTTCAAGCCTGAAGTCTTCCGAAGTAACAAGTGAGATGGTAATACTAGGTTCTGTAGTTGCCGTCTTTGCTGCTAAATCTGCCATTTCATTCCCCGGCAAACCTACGTGACCGGGAAGCCATGCACACACCACGTCAACGCCAGAAGCATGTAAAACATGGAGGGCATCCTGGATACGTTGTACAATAGGGTGGAGGTTGTACAACTGACAAAGGCTCTGCAGTGCACTAAGGAAATCGCTCAAAATCAAGCAGTCACCTAATTTACGACGGCGCACATACAAAACGGCTCGATAAATTGCATAAAGCTCTGCAGTAAAAATGGAACTGCTATTTGGAAAACCGAATGTATATGGTTCGGTTCCATAAACATAAGCACATCCAACACCGTTGGTGCTCTTTGATCCATCGGTGTAAATATATCGACGGTCAGTGTAGCATGACAAAAATTCTAAGAAACACGTGCGGATACTTGAAATAGGCATCGTGGACTTCTGGTGTACGTCATCCCAAGATCTACATGGGGCGTACCAGATAGCCAAGGGGGGTAAATCCTCTCGCCCTTGGTGAACATCATAGGCAGTTCCACTCCAAGCTTCACTAGGAGCTCTTGGAAACGGAATCCCGCAGGCTTAGGACTAAGGGTGCTATTCCTATATCGTTCTCTTATCGTAGTGTTGAAAAAAGAAGCGAACGTTGGGTGCTTAGGCATACACCTAAACGCACAACCATAATTTGCCAAGAGAATCTCACGCCGGTATTGCAGAGGAGGTTCTGCGGACTCGGCGTAAAGGCTCACCACTGGGCTTGTTGGGAAAGCTCCTGTTGCAATGCGGATGCCCCTATTGTGGACGACGTCTATCTTCTCAGCAGAGTTGGTCGTGCTGAGGAATAAACAATACACCCATAGTCTAGTTTGGATCGGACCAATGCCCGATATATTCGCAACAAAATTGTCCGATCCGCTCCCCACGATTTGCCATTCAGTACTCGCATAATATTTAGGGAACGGTCACATCTCGCTCTTAGCTGTGCAATATGCGACGACCAACTAAGCTTCCTGTCCAAGATCAAACCCAGGAAGCGCGTCTCTTCTGCGAAGGGAAGTGAATCTAGACCAAATCGGAGCGAAGGTGGTAATCGTCTCCTACGGTGTCAGAAGTTAACGCAGACTGACTTCTCAGTTGAGAAACGGAAGCCGTTTTTCACGCTGCATTCTCTAAGGTTGTCCAAACATTGCTGTAGGCGCCGTGCGCTGAGAAGTGCAATAGACAGCAAAGTCGTCTACGAATAGGCATGACGAAACTCCAGGTGGAACACATTTCCAGATGGACTTAATTGCTATAGCAAAGAGTGTGACACCTAGCACCGAACCCTGAGGTACTCCCTCCTCCTGAACAAAAGAATTAGAAAAAACCGAGCCGACCCTTACTCGGAAAAAGCGGTCCTTCATAAACTCCTGAATGAAAAGTGGTAGGCGTCCACGTATGTTCCAGGCATACAGGAAACGTAGAATCCCTGCTCGCCAGCACGTATCATAAGCCTTCTCAAGATCGAAAACTATGCCAACGGTTTGACAGTTCTTCATAAAGCCGTCCATTATCTGTGTCGATATTGACACAAGATGTTCAACAGTTGAACGGTGTCGTCGAAAACCACACTGGATGTTAGTCAGTAGGTTACGACTTTCTAACCACCATACCAATCGTCCATTGATCATGCGTTCCATCACCTTGCATACGCAACTGGTGAGGGAAATAGGACGATAGCTGGAGGGAAGATGACGGTCCTTCCCAGCCTTCAAGATGGGAATAACGGTGGCCTCCCGCCAATTTTCTGGGAGTATACTGTCAACCCAAACACGATTATAGACCTCGAGCAGGAATGCCTTACCTTCAGGAGAGAGCTGTTGTAACATTTGTACATGAATACCGTCCGGTCATGGTGCTGAACATCGCGAAGATTTCAGGGAATGCTCCAGCTCCGCCATGGTGAAAAGGCGATTGTAATCTTCTACGTTTCTAGAACGAAACGAGAAGCCTTGAGATTCCACCTGAGTTTTAATTGGAAGGAACGCAGGGGAGTAGTTTTCCGAGCTAGACACTTGTGCGAAAGCACTGCCAAACGTATTGGCCACTTCAAATGAATCAACAACAGCTCCTGTGGCTGTTTTTAGTCCCGCTATTGGTTTTTGGGTCGTTTTAGCTGCAACACGCCTTAATCTACCCCACACAACCGAGGAAGGTGTGTGTCGGTTAAATGAAGCTACAAATTTGCTCCATGATGACTTTTTGCTATCCTTAATGACTTGTCTGGACCTGGCGCGCATTTTCTTGTATTCGATTAGGTTTTCCAAAGTAGGGTGACGTTGGAAAACCCTAAGTGCACGCCTTCGAGCACGAATGGCATTCCGACATTCTTCCGTCCACCAGGGGACGGGAAGTCGACGGGGGTGTGTAGTCGACCGCGGAATCGATTGTTCAGCAGCAGAGAGAATCGTCTCCGTGAGATGCTGCGCCAAATTATTCAATGAGTCGTGCTCGTTGTAGGTAGAGACAGCCAACTGGGTGTAAAGGTTCCAGTTGGCATGGTCCAAACGCCATCTGGGCATACGTGTGGAAAATGTATGTTGTGTCAAGAGACTAATAAGACATGGGTAGTGGTCACTAGAGTGTAAATCAGAGATGACATTCCATTGTAAGGAGACTGCCAACTGAGGTGAACAAACTGCAAGATCAAGGTGTGAGAAGCTGCTGTGACAGTCAGAAATGAATGTAGGCTCTCCAGTGTTGAGGAGAGCTAGGTTGTGACTATCCAGGAAATCGGCAATGAGCGTACCTCTCGCACAAGCGCGACATGAACCCCAAAGTGGGTGGTGCGCATTGAAGTCTCCCACCAACAGAAACGGTGTTGGCAACTGGGAAACTAGATCTTCTAAATCAATGTGCGAGAAGTCATGGGACGGAGCCAAATAAAGATTACGGATGGTGAAATGTATGTTTGGCAGTTTAATCCATACAACAACTGATTGTATATCAGAGTGCAATGGTAGAGTTTGCATATACACGTCATCTCTAACAAGCATCGTAGCGCCGCCATGTGCCGGTACACCCTCTTCTGGTGTAACATCACACCGTATCGGGGTGTATCGCCTTAGATGGAAAGCGTCATGAGGACGTAGCTTAGTCTCTTGCAAACATGCGACCAGAGGTTCATTTTCTTTGAGTAAAAGCTCAAGTTCTGGCCTTTGAGTCCGAATTCCACGTACGTTCCATTGTAGGATAGCCATATTGCATTGTGTATGGCATAGGTAATTCCAAGGTAACTCTTCATTACTTTGGAGTAGGCGGTTGTCTTGGGCTGGCATTCTTGTCTGGCGCTTTTTCGCGACTCTTTTCTACTGGGAGTCTCCCAGTGTGGGCAGATTCCAACTCCATGTCCTCTACCGAGGACGTCCGTGTTCCGATACTGAATTTTGGTTCGAGAGCTTCGAACCGATTTGACACGGAGGCCGGCGAAGATGAAAGCTGCCGGTCTGTGTCCATCCCGGAGGAATCCTCAGAAGAGGATCTTCGAGGGGATGAACGCTGGCTCTTCTTTCCCTTTGGTTTAATGGGGACAGACACGTTTTCTTCTGTGAGGAAGTCAGTTTTTACGTATTGTTTCTTAAATTTCTTCGGTGATGTAACATAAACAACGGGCTCATTCTTCCATTGTTGTAGACTGGTAATTTAGACGGTGACCTTGTAGATGTGTTCTTTTCCTTTACGGACTTGGTAGGAGACGTAGATTTACCTGTAGATGTTGAAGGCTTTGGAACTGTTCTTGCTACGATAATTTTTTGTGAAATTGTGGCCCCGGTTTGATCGCTGGTTTGTGTAGCGATTTCCCGCTTCTCTGCCGGCCTAGCTACAACAGAGCGATAGGTACCGGACTTTGGAAGGGGGGGCTGTCGGATACGCAGGAGTTTCCGAGCTTCTGAGGACACCTTCTCTTTGACTCGGATTTCCTGGATCGCCCTTTTCTCTATAAACCGGGGGCACTCTCGCGAATTGGCTGGATGTTCGCCGCTGCAGTTCACACAACTGGGAGGCAATGAACATGGAGCGTCGTGAAGGACGCCTCCACAGTTGACGCAAGAAGCTGTTCTGTTACACAGTTCACTTGTCACCGGATTGGGTTCGGGATGTATGGCCTTACTTCTATAGCTTCGTATCCTGCCCTAATCCTTTGAGGGAGATCTACCCGATCAAAGGTCAGGAACAGGGTACGAGTAGGCTTCAATTCACCGCTTTCTTTGCGATGAACCCGGTACACACAGGTAACACCTTGATCTTCTAGGTTTTCCTTAATCTCTTCAACACTGAGTCCGTCTAATGCGCGGGTATTAACGACACCGCGTGACGAGTTCAACGTCTTATGAAGGTCAACACGTATTGGATAGCTGGCCAACAGGTTTGCTTTTTGTATTTTAGCTGCCTGTTCTGCTGCATGCGCTTCTACTAGAAGCGTGCCATTACGCGATCTAGTGCATGACTTCACTGGACCAGCTATCTTATCCAGGCCCTTCTGGATTACAAATGGGCTCACCGAAAAAAAACTTTTTTCCTTCCTCAGTTCTCGAAATTACTAAGTAGCGAGGACCACAACACTCGACTACTTCCTTTACATACACTTTTGGTTTGTTTTTGTTTTGAGTTTTGGAACTCATGGCGCATTAATCCTCCACCATTGCAAATGTCTCCGATGGCATGCTCACATCCTGGGCGCCACCCCGGCTCAGGTGAGAGAACTGGCCTGGACCTTGCTCACCCTAGGGTCTCACCTCCCAATGTATAGACAGAGGGACCCAATCGCCTTCAGGAGTGCATCAGCTCATGCAATGGCCCCTCCCCGGGACTGACCTTTATCAGCGGATACGCACACAGATCCTACATGATAACCAGGGGCTGGGACTTACGCGATTATCCAGTCACCCCTTGCGTCACCCGATCCTCCAACCCGCGCGTAGGTTATCCATCAGACTGTGTACAGGGAGGTATCAGGAGGGAGGTCAAACACAAAAGAGGACCAAAGTTGATTGGGCGTTTGGCATGTGCTCTCTCAGCTCTTGGAGGAACCCAATCGAGAGTATGGCTTGGGGCCCGGGTACGCCAAACCCGTACCTACCGTAGCAGGAGCCCCTGGGGAGTTTGATTTCGGAGTCCTCTTCTCCTAGATGAGTTTTCGACCAAGACTACCGAGCCTCATCTACCCGTTTGGAATGTTCTTAGCTTCCCCTCACCTGTTGCCTACCAGTGGTCAAAAGACACTAAGTAGGCCGTCTGGTTCGGGTACTGAGCCCCTCCGCCACGACAAGGCGACACTCCTTCGGAGGGGATTACCGGTTATGCAAAAGTCATACAGAGTAAATAGGACTCCGTGGGCTATAGCCAGTAAATTCAAGATACATTTAATTTGTCATAAAAATGTCTTAAACATATGGCAGTTTATTCCAAATCGTTAGTCATTTTCAAGAAAATCAAAATTTTCGGAAATTTTTCCACGTAAAGAGTAGTTTAGGATGGAACAATTTGTTCATAACCTTCGCCTCACATCCTTGAAATACATTAAACTTAAATACCAACTTTGGTATTTAATGTACTTTTCGTTTTTGAGTTATGCTGTCCACATACTGACAGACATGCAGACACACACACACACGGACCTTTTTCTAAAATTGCTATTTTGCGATTCAGGGGGCCTCAAAACACATTTCAGGTGAAATCTCGACATATAATTTTTGGGTGGAATACAATACTTCCTCTACTTTACTAAACCTAGTAGAGAAAGTGAAAAACATAAGCAGCATATATTTGTTATCGCAAAAGAACGTCCTGAATAATCGTCAGATTTTCTTTCCAAAAAACAATCTGAGCTCTTTGGAGATATGTGTGAAATGATGATAAAGGAAAATGCCTTTGTATAAAGTAAATAATCCGCACTTTAAGAATTTTATTGAAAAATATACGTGTAAAGCAGCTTCATGTAAATCCGCTTTGCGGCATCATTATTTATTGATGTGTTAGGAAAAGGTACTCAATAAAATACGAGAAGCTGTATCAGATAACAAATAATGGGTGAGTATAGACGAGACGACAGATGTTTCTGGTCGATACATTGCAAAACGTGGTTATAGGAGTTCTGTCGCCGAAACCAGATGTCAAACCTTTCTACCAACAACACCGACTGGGATAGGTTTACCATGGAAAAGCACAGGATGGCGCAACCCAGGCTGCCATAATATAGCGAGGCAGACATAGATGTCGCCATTGAAAGCTTTACTACCTCGCTACGCATGACCAAGAGAAATGCCACCACGTACACCACAAGACCACCCGGTTTTTTGCACATTCCCCAAGGTAGAGCAACTCATTGCGCGGATACGACGCTTGACAAAACTGGCGGTACACCCGTCAGCCTGAATACAAAGTGCTAGCAAGATGGCTAGCAGCGTCATTCGGCAACAAATTAAATCAACCAAATTGAACAGGGGAAAACAAAATGCTGAGTACCACCGAATCGGACTCTTCTTTGTAGAAATTATTAAAGGCTTTCAAAGTTTCCACGAGCATCAACTCCGCAATTGAGGGGCTGCACACTCAAGACGGCCTGCATTTCTCCGCAGAGAAAGCCGAGGTCTTCGCTAACTTTCTCCAAGAGACTCACCGAAAATCCAGTGACCAACCGTAAAATAGAACGGGAGGCTCAGACATGTACACGTGTACATAAAGCATGGATAGTGGTCTTAGATAAACTTTCAGACACACCCAACAGTTGTAATAAAATTCCGCCTACAACTAGCCAATACTACCGTAGCCAGCGCAAAAATGCTCCACCCAACCCCACCCATATAAATAACCCTGTCTTTACTTTCACTACTATTTCCACATTCAAACTCTGATCAGTGCAGACAGCGGATAGTGTTACCCTGATGATGTCAGGCGCAGTATTTGGCGAAACGTTGGTATCTACAATGCCTTCTAGACCACGGCCTACAAGCCCGGAAGAACTAAACATTTCCAATAGTCATATCAAACTGTGTTTCTAAACCTTGGAAGTTCAAATTGTTCGTGCAATTTAACAAGAACTTCTGGTACTCTTGAAAATTATGCTCAACATTATCTTGAAGGGAGGTAAGGTTTGGAAAGTGGGAAGTGCGAGGGCTGATCCACAAAGACTGAGACTGTTTTTTTTTTCACAGATGTTTATTACTCCAATTCAATGTTTACACGATCTTTTTCAAAGTAGTCCCCTCCTACTTCAATACACTTTTTATTGCGTGGCTGCCAGTCCTTGTACACGTGCTGCAAACCATTCTTTGTCAGGTCCTTGAGAATCGCCTCACTTTTCTTGAGCACTGCTTAAGAGTTCTCAAATCGAATACCCCTAAGCTTTGCCTTTAAAAAAGAAGTCACAGGGTGCAAGATCGGGGCTATAAGGTGGATGTGGTACACAGGTAATGTTGAATCGAGCCAGAAACTGCATGACTTGATTTGCGACGTGAGGCCGTGCATTGTCATGATGAAGTCGCCACCCAGTCCGAGAAAGCTCTGGTCGTTTCTTTGCAATATGCTTCCTCAGTGTAGCCAATACTGACGTGTAGTATGCTGCTGTAACAGTAGTGTGAGGGGGAACTGCATGCTGGTAAATCATTCCATTACAGTCAAAAAATGTGATCACCATCACTTTCCCTCCAGATGCCTTTTTTGGTGTCGGAGAACCTGGCAATTTCCACACTGTGCTGGCTTGTTTTGCTTCAGGATCATAAGGATGCAGGCATGACTCACCATGGGTTATAATCGCTTTAAAAAATGCATCCCCTCCATCAGCAAAGAGACGCAGCACCTCACGGCTTGCCTCCATTCGCACAGCCTTTTGTTTGGGAGTCAATAGACGTGGCACCCAACGATCACAAACTCGGGTCATATGGAGATGGTTGTGCATAATTGAGGAGCGTTTTTTCAAAACTCGATAGATGCAAAAATTTTCGAAATTGAGTTATATATAGTATTGGCATAATTTTCACCTTCTGCATCGTTCTGTGAAATCAGATTTTGCAAAATTCTATTCGTGTCCTGTGTAGAAGGTAGGGAATATTAGCAGTTTTTTCAAAACTCGATAGATGCACTTGCTCAGTTAAAGCAAAGGTCGATGAAACGCATATTGGCATTGACTGCCATCTCACTGTTGCGATTCTTGGAATTCTCAATCATATCTGCAAGCTTCGTACACTGTTGCTTCGTTGGAAATAACTGCGAACTCAGGTTGTGCACTTGGATTTCACATTCATTTCTGCAAGCTTTTTTCTCCATTTATATCCCGCCATTAACTGCAGAGATCATATCGATGGCCTTGCCTATTGGCAATGGTGTTACTCGTTTAACAGTGGGTTTTTCGGCCTTTGGGGTTTTTTATACGTTGAATTCACACACACATTCACTCTTTCATTCATACTTCCAGACTCAGGGAAGATGAGAAATAATCTTGGCTGGAGAAAAATTCCTAACCCCCTGCCGGGAATCGAACTCGGGACCTGTTGCACAGCAGGCAGGTGCTTTA